>JAEHOE010000148.1:0-307209 GCA_016858145.1 Edaphochlamys debaryana
GGCGGCGCTGGCAATGGCGATGAAGAGGGGTTGTTGTTGCCGCACGTCCTCGCTGGCTTGGTGGAGCTGTGCGACTGTGAGGGCAGGTCCGCGGGCAGGGGGAGGGGGGCTGGAAGGGCTGGCGGGTTGAGGGGTCGACCAAGGCAGCGTTAAAAGAAGAGGGGCTCCTGCAGGATGGCTCGCGGGTCGGTGTCTGGCGGCAGGGGGCAGGGTTCTGGGCGGGTTTGCACGGTAGGCAGCAAGCAAGCCAGCTAGCCACGAGGGCAAACCAGCGGAGCCTGAGCGGTCCCATACACCCAACCCCAACCCCCAGTACCCGGCGGGCCCATGCCCCGTACAGCGCCTGCAGGAGCTCGGGCCAGCTGGCGTCCGGGCTGGGCGAGCTGCGCGATGGCTTTGCCGTGGAGGGCGGTGGAGAAGGCGTCCAGGTCCAGGTGGCCGATGCCGCCTTGGGCGCGGCCCAAGCAGGCGGCGGTGGCGCCTTGGGCAAAAGGGCCGCAAGGCCGCGGCTAACGAGGGTGGCGTCTTCGGGGAGGAAGGAGGAGGCGACGAAGTCGTTGACACACTTGCGCACGGCGGCCAGCTGGGTTGGCGGCAGTGGACGAAGGCGAGGTGGTAGGTCAGCGTGTTGCCCAGCACTTGCTTGGCGACGTGGGTCCGCGCCACCAGGTGAGGCCGTGTTGCCGCCAAGTCCGGGCGAGGCAGTGCAGCCGACCCCACACGGCTGCCGTAGCTCAGGCTGGCTGCTCTCGGTCGGTGTCGGTGGTGAGGGGGATGCCGAGGTGCCGAGGGGGGTCCTCTCCAGGCTGCGGGAAGCTGGCCCCGGTGGCGGCGTGGGCGCCATGCACAGGCGGGTGGGAGCCAAGCACGAACCCCTGGCCTTGGTAGCGTTCTCCTGGGCGTTGCTGGCGTCGCAGTAGAGCTGCACGGCCGCCTTGGCGATGGGGCCGTCACGGTCCAGGTTCTCCACCAGCAGCACGTGTGTCATCTGCATGATGGGAGGCTGGCGGGGCGGGGGGGCACCGGTGGGCAGCGCAGGGGTTCGCAGGGCCCCAGTCGAGCAGAGGTGGTGAAGGTAGGAGGTAAGGGGTTCGAGCTGCAACACCCAAAGGACGGGAGACAGCGTGCTGCCCTGCTCTAGCCCATTGCGAACAGGGGAAGCATCGGACAGGTGCCCGTTGACCATTACCCGTGCCGCCCCATCAGAGGTGAGGAGGCGCAGCCACCGCTGCATGCGCGGCCCAAACCCCATAGCCTCAACCACCCGGTACAGCCACCCCCTGTCCACCCGATCGTACGCCTTCTCAATATCCAGCATGATGCAGGCGGCAGGCGCCCCCGTCCTCTCCAGCCAATGGGCCATGGCCAGGTGGTACAGCACATTGTCTCCAATCCACCGGCCTGCGAGGAAGGCGGTCTGGAGGGGGTCAACGAGCAGGGCCAGCGCGGGTGCAGCCGGTTGCTGATTGCCTTGCAGACGAGCTTGTAGTCGCACTGCAGGAGCGTGATGGGGCGGTAGCTGGGGAGGGGCGTGACGGGGCAGGCCTTTGCCCTTGTAGATCAGCGAGATGTGGCCTCCCGCCAGCTGCTCGCAGCGAGGCCGCAGCGGCCGCTCCATCCCCTACTGAACCTCCCTCAAAAAGCCGCATTGGCCGCAGCCAGCAGGCGTGGCCCCAAGGTAGCCCACAGCACCTTGTACACCTCGTACGGCAGCCCATCCGAACTGGCGCCTTGCCATTGGCGCAAGAGGAAAGAGCCGCTGCCAGCTCATCCAGCGTGAGCTTGCCGTCCAGGTCCCACGGCGTCCACCGAGTCCCGCAGAGACGGGGGCAGCCGCCGCTGCAGTCGTTGGAGGAGAGCCTCCTGAGCCTCCACCTTGACTTCCCCTGCTCGGAACAAGCCTGTTGGGCTGTCACTGCTGTACATGGCGCGGGGCAGCAGTGCTGATGGTGTTCAGCGCATCAGGGCGGCTGAGGGGGACTGGGTCAGGTGAGCCCGGGACAGAGAGATGAGTTATGAGCTCACGGGATCGGGCCTCCTGCCCCCAGCCGGTGGAACCAAGCCGTACCCCGGTCACCGTGTTGATGGTAAGCTGCGTCCAGCGCAGCCTGACTCCGTGCTGCTTGCCGCTGCAGGGCATCGGCGAGGCGGTGACTGGCAAGCGCTGCAGCGCGGTAGGCGGCGGAGCCAGGTGGGGTGTTGACCTGTGCTGCCAGGGCTGCTTTAGCGGAGAGGAGGGCAGAAGAGATCTCAGCGGCCTGTTGGCGGGTGTGCTGGCGGTGGAGGTCATCGGCAATCACATGCAGGCGCCGCTTGAGCACTTCCCAGGCGTCCCGAGGATCCGCAGTTGGCGCTGCACCGTCCTGAGCCTGTGCCGCTGCAGTCAGGGCAGCTTCGAGGGCGGGCTTGAGGCGGGGGTGATAGAGGAGGTAGGTCGGGAAGGACCAACCCTTGTGCCCGAGGGCGGGCAGGTCAGGCAGCGACAGGCTAAGCAGCACGCCCATGTGATCAGCTGGGGCTCCTGGGACCAACTCCACCCCCACTACCCAGGGGTAACGCCCCTGCACTAATCAACCAGCGGTCCAACCGGGCTGACGAGTTGCGCTCGTTGGTGGCGAGGTGTGTGAACCCCGCCCCCAGGCCCTTTGTCACCCACGGGTCCACCAGAGAGAATTCAGTTTGCAGCCGCAGCAGCTCATGAGCTCCCTTTTTCCGATGTGCGGACTTGCGTTGCTCCTCCTTGGCCGACACCACGCAGTTGAAGTCTCCACCCATGATGATGTGCCGGTCCGTCTCAAGGTAGGGCCGCAGGGACTCAAAGAAGGCGGGCCGCTCGTTAGCGTCAGCGGGGGCGTAGATGCAGAGCAGGCGCAGGCGGAGGTGCACCACGTCCCAATCCCAACACACCACCCTCCCGTCACTATCACACGTGGCGGCCTGGCGAACAATCCCGGGGAGCGACAAGCCCGGGCGAGCTAGCACAGCCGTCCCTCTGCTCTTCTCCGTGCCGGGGCTGTAAGCCCACTTGCCTTTCCAGGGGTCGCCGGGCCCCCGACCTCGCTGCAGCACCGATTCAAACTCCGCCTGCGTGCTCAGCTTAGCCTCCTGAATGAAGGTGAGGTCCGGGTTGCCGGCCGCCTGCAGCTGGTACCCCCAGAGCCCCAGAGCGCGCCCCGCTACCCCCAGACCATTCACGTTGACGGTCAGGAGCTTGAGGGGGCGCGCGGCGCCAGGCGCGCTCATTGGGCAGCGCCGCCCGCCGCCGTGAAGGGTCGGGCGGCGTGGCGGGGCCGAGGGGTGCCGTGCTGCGTCGTACTGTGCGAAGACTTCCTGGCACCAGCTCTCCACGAGAGGCCGCGGGTCCGTCAGCTCGCACGACGGCAGAGGCCGCTGAGTGCTGGCGAACAGCTGGATCAGGAAGGCCCGGCAACGAGTGTGGGTTGCCAGGACGTGCGCGCCGGTCGCCAGGTACGCTGTGATGGCGTCCATCCACCCAGCCCCGAGCTGGATAGGGGCCAGCTTGCGCCCCAGCTGTGCGGGTGACAGCGGGGTCATGCCGGGGCAGAGGAGGAGGTCGTTGAGGTGGCGGGTCGGCAGGGGCCCGTCCTCCGCCGCAGGGGCTGACGCTGGTGTGGGGCCGACCCGGTCCTCCGCCGCTGGGGCGGGCTGGGGGCGGGGCTCTGGTGTAGGGCTGATGAGGGGAGGCGACTGGCTGGGGGCGGCTGCGCGGGGCGGCGGGGGCGGCGCGTCGACGCTGGCCAGAGGTGGCGGCGGCAGGGGCGGGAGCCGCCACGTGATCGCCGCCAGGCGGCGGCACCGGACTCTGTGCCGCCGCCGCCGCGGCTGGCGTCGGGGGAACAGGTTGCGGAGCTGGGCTGGGTGGAGAGGTGAGGCCCTGGGCCGGCTGCTGGGAGGGCCCGGCACGGCGAGGGGTAGTGGCGGGCAGGGAGCGGGCCCAGCCCGCCGGCTCACGGCCGGGGCTGGCGGCCGCCTGGGGAGGCGGCGGCGGGCTGGGCGGCGCGGGCGGTCTGCCGCCAGGCCCTCCTGCACCGAGCCGGCCTGGTGGTCCACTGCTGGGCTGCATTCCCACGCCGGCCCGGCGGAGGGGTGAGGTGCTGCGCGCCTTGTCCGTGCTGACCTGCTGGAGGACCGCATCCAGGGGGGTTCCGGCGCCAGCTGGACGCCCGATCCGCTGTGCCGGGGGGACTGCCCTCAAAGAGGCTTCTGCCCACGCGCTCAGCCGGAGATGGCCCAGCCTGAGGGGGGGAAGGAGCTGGGCGGACGGGGGTCTGACCGTCGCCCACCCGCTGGGCGGGCAGGGAGAGGGGAGGGGAGGGCGGGCGTGCATCCCTGGGCCCCGGCTCCTCCCCCGCGTGCGGGGTGGGGGGGCTGGGCCCCATGAAACCCTCGGGCCCCGCCCGGGGGCAAGCGGGGTCCCCAACCGAACCCTGGCCCGGTGCAGGGTTTCCCTCCCCTGTCCGAACAGACGCCCCCGTGTCCGGAGCACTGGTGCCCGACTGCACCTGGACCGGAGGTGTGGTCCTGTCCGCCTCCATGGGCTCCCCGGCGGCTCCCACGAAACCCTCGGGCCCCGCCCGGGGGCACGTGGGGTCCCCATCCGTCCCCGGGCCTGGCTTAGGGTGGCCCTCCCCTGTCCGAACAGACGCCCCCGTGTCCTGAGCGCTGGTGCCCGACTGCACCTGGACCGGAGGTGTGGTCCTGTCCGCCTCCATGGGCTCCCCGTCGGGGGCGGGCCCACAGGGCGTGTCGGGCGCCGCCTCGCGGAGGTCCCGCTTCTTGATGCGTACGGTGGAGTCGCCAAAAATGAAACTGTCAGGCAGGCTTTGGAAGAGGGCGTCAATGTCCTGGGCGTCAACAAAGGCAACCAGCGGGGAGCTAACGGGGAGGAGGCACGGCGGCCCGCCTTCGCCGCCGCCTGGCTCTCCCAGGCTCTCTGACACCACCCGCACTCGCCCCCCTGAGCCGTCTGGGCCTGGAGCCTCCCATCCTGCACACCGCAGGATCTCCGCCACCACGCCCTCCTTGCACAGGTGCCAAGGGAGATTGAGGAACAGCAGCTTCCCGTTATGGGGCGCCTGGATTACCCGTTGGGACTGGATGGGGATGCGGAGAACGTCAGGGCCCACAGGCAGGGCCAGGTGAGGTTGACGCAGCAGTGAGGCCGTCTCAGCCTGGGAACGGAGGGAGGCGTCGGGGTGAAGCTGGATGGAGAAGCTACCAAGGTCACCCCCGTAGGCAGCCCCCACAAACGGGCAGGGCTGACCCCCGCTGCTATATTTCTCGCAGAGAGAGTTGACCGCCATGGCCCCCAACTCCCGCAGTCCTGGCTGTGACCAACGACCCAAAGCCTTGATCTCCCCCTCAAGGCGCCCGAGTCGCAGGACCGGGACCTCCACGGTATCCGGCCCCAAGGGCCCGGACGTTAGGGTGCTGCCAGGCAGCTTGCGGCCGGGGTGCAGACCCCACGCAGCCAGAGCAGCTGCGGGGGCTGTGTCCCAGCGCTGGGTGCAGGGACCACGGTAGGTGGTCTTCCGCCGCTCGGCGGCCGGCTGGCCGGCCGCGGGCGAGAAACGGCGGCCGCTCACATGGAGCGGCGCCGGACGGGAAAGCCCCTGCATAGGTGCTCGGGGGCGGGTGGCGGGATGGATGGGCTCGAGGCCCGTAAGATGGCCGGCTGGTGACCAGCCAACCCAGCGCGGAGTGGTAAACTTCAAGCTAGAAGTGCACCGCGACCAAGACTGCAGCGAGCGGGTTGCCGAAATGCGACAGAAGGCGACATGTCCGCCGCAAGGCCCCTCTAGCGCTAGCGCTTCTGGCCGCCTAAACCGGTACTGGCGAGCCCCGAGACGCTGGATGACGGCTCCACGGGCCGAAAGAGGAGAGTCCACGACCTACTCCTCTTCCAAAAGTGGGTCGCGCACCACCGCGGCACCAATGCCGAGCAGCGCGATATGCTGCTCCAACAACAAGCAATCGATAGCGCAGAAGGGAAGCGGGCGACGCGGGAAGTCCGGAAAGTTGGTCGAAGAGATGTTGCTGCCGCGAGAGCGCAACCGCGGCTCCGCGTGCCTGTATACGAACTGTTGTCCTACTCTAACAGCACCGCGATAAGATTGAGGCTCCCGGCCTTCCCCCGGGTCTCCCAGAGCGCGCAGCGCTCGCCCCACCGCGTCCCCGCACTTCCCAAGCCTTCTCAACCCTTCATTACATATAATAGATGCTTGCAAGGGGGATGGCGGGCTTGGAACGGCCCGGCGCAGAGCGGGCCGATTTTGCGCGGAGGCGGGGTCCGCGGCCCCGGCTCCCGGCCTTCCCCCGGGTCTCCCAGAGCGCGCAGCGCTCGCCCCCACCGCGTCCCCGCACTTCCCAAGCCTTCTCAACCCTTCATTACATATAATAGATGCTTGCAAGGGGGATGGCGGGCTTGGAACGGCCCGGCGCAGAGCGGGCCGATTTTGCGCGGAGGCGGGGTCCGCGGCCCCGGCTCCCGGCCTTCCCCCGGGTCTCCCAGAGCGCGCAGCGCTCGCCCCACCGCGTCCCCGCACTTCCCAAGCCTTCTCAACCCTTCATACATATAATAGATGCTTGCAAGGGGGATGGCGGGCTTGGAACGGCCCGGCGCAGAGCGGGCCGATTTTGCGCGGAGGCGGGGTCCGCGGCCCCGGCCCCCGGCCTTCCCCCGGGTCTCCCAGAGCGCGCAGCGCTCGCCCCACCGCGTCCCCGCACTTCCCAAGCCTTCTCAACCCTTCATTACATATAATAGATGCTTGCAAGGGGGATGGCGGGCTTGGAACGGCCCGGCGCAGAGCGGGCCGATTTTGCGCGGAGGCGGGGTCCGCGGCCCCGGCTCCCGGCCTTCCCCCGGGTCTCCCAGAGCGCGCAGCGCTCGCCCCACCGCGTCCCCGCACTTCCCAAGCCTTCTCAACCCTTCAATACATATAATAGATGCTTGCAAGGGGGATGGCGGGCTTGGAACGGCCCGGCGCAGAGCGGGCCGATTTTGCGCGGAGGCGGGGTCCGCGGCCCCGGCTCCCGGCCTTCCCCCGGGTCTCCCAGAGCGCGCAGCGCTCGCCCCACCGCGTCCCCGCACTTCCCAAGCCTTCTCAACCCTTCAATACATATAATAGATGCTTGCAAGGGGGATGGCGGGCTTGGAACGGCCCGGCGCAGAGCGGGCCGATTTTGCGCGGAGGCGGGGTCCGCGGCCCCGGCTCCCGGCCTTCCCCCGGGTCTCCCAGAGCGCGCAGCGCTCGCCCCACCGCGTCCCCGCACTTCCCAAGCCTTCTCAACCCTTCATTACATATAATAGATGCTTGCAAGGGGGATGGCGGGCTTGGAACGGCCCGGCGCAGAGCGGGCCGATTTTGCGCGGAGGCGGGGTCCGCGGCCCCGGCTCCCCGGCCTTCCCCCGGGTCTCCCAGAGCGCGCAGCGCTCGCCCCACCGCGTCCCCGCACTTACCAAGCCTTCTCAACCCTTCATTACATATAATAGATGCTTGCAAGGGGGATGGCGGGCTTGGAACGGCCAGGAGCAGAGCGGGCCGATTTTGCGCGGAGGCGGGGTCCGCGGCCCCGGCTCCCGGCCTTCCCCCGGGTCTCCCAGAGCGCGCAGCGCTCGCCCCACCGCGTCCCCGCACTTACCAAGCCTTCTCAACCCTTCATTACATATAATAGATGCTTGCAAGGGGGATGGCGGGCTTGGAACGGCCAGGAGCAGAGCGGGCCGATTTTGCGCGGAGGCGGGGTCCGCGGCCCCGGCTCCCGGCCTTCCCCCGGGTCTACCAGAGCGCGCAGCTCTCGCCCCACCGCGTCCCCGCACTTCCCAAGCCTTCTCAACCCTTCAATACATATAATAGATGCTTGCAAGGGGGATGGCGGGCTTGGAACGGCCCGGCGCAGAGCGGGCCGATTTTGCGCGGAGGCGGGGTCCGCGGCCCCGGCTCCCGGCCTTCCCCCGGGTCTCCCAGAGCGCGCAGCGCTCGCCCCACCGCGTCCCCGCACTTCCCAAGCCTTCTCAACCCTTCATTACATATAATAGATGCTTGCAAGGGGGATGGCGGGCTTGGAACGGCCCGGCGCAGAGCGGGCCGATTTTGCGCGGAGGCGGGGTCCGCGGCCCCGGCCCCCGGCCTTCCCCCGGGTCTACCAGAGCGCGCAGCGCTCGCCCCACCGCGTCCCCGCACTTCCCAAGCCTTCTCAACCCTTCATTACATATAATAGATGCTTGCAAGGGGGATGGCGGGCTTGGAACGGCCCGGCGCAGAGCGGGCCGATTTTGCGCGGAGGCGGGGTCCGCGGCCCCGACCCCGGCCTTTCCCCCGGGTCTACCAGAGCGCGCAGCGCTCGCCCCACCGCGTCCCCGCACTTCCCAAGCCTTCTCAACCCTTCATTACATATAATAGATGCTTGCAAGGGGGATGGCGGGCTTGGAACGGCCCGGAGCAGAGCGGGCCGATTTTGCGCGGAGGCGGGGTCCGCGGCCCCGGCTCCCGGCCTTCCCCCGGGTCTACCAGAGCGCGCAGCTCTCGCCCCACCGCGTCCCCGCACTTCCCAAGCCTTCTCAACCCTTCATTACATATAATAGATGCTTGCAAGGGGGATGGCGGGCTTGGAACGGCCCGGCGCAGAGCGGGCCGATTTTGCGCGGAAGCGGGGTCCGCGGCCCCCACCCCCGGCCTTCCCCCGGGTCTCCCAGAGCGCGCAGCTCTCACCCCACCGCGTCCCCGCACTTCCCAAGCCTTCTCAACCCTTCATTACATATAATAGATGCTTGCAAGGGGGATGGCGGGCTTGGAACGGCCCGGCGCAGAGCGGGCCGATTTTGCGCGGAGGCGGGGTCCGCGGCCCCGGCCCCCGGCCTTCCCCCGGGTCTCCCAGAGCGCGCAGCGCTCGCCCCACCGCGTCCCCGCACTTCCCAAGCCCTTCTCAACCCTTCATTACATATAATAGATGCTTGCAAGGGGGATGGCGGGCTTGGAACGGCCCGGCGCAGAGCGGGCCGATTTTGCGCGGAGGCGGGGTCCGCGGCCCCGGCCCCCGGCCTTCCCCCGGGTCTCCCAGAGCGCGCAGCGCTCGCCCCACCGCGTCCCCGCACTTCCCAAGCCTTCTCAACCCTTCATTACATATAATAGATGCTTGCAAGGGGGATGGCGGGCTTGGAACGGCCCGGCGCAGAGCGGGCCGATTTTGCGCGGAAGCGGGGTCCGCGGCCCCCACCCCCGGCCTTCCCCCGGGTCTCCCAGAGCGCGCAGCGCTCGCCCCACCGCGTCCCCGCACTTCCCAAGCCTTCTCAACCCTTCATTACATATAATAGATGCTTGCAAGGGGGATGGCGGGCTTGGAACGGCCCGGCGCAGAGCGGGCCGATTTTGCGCGGAGGCGGGGTCC
The DNA here is from genome assembly GCA_016858145.1 of Edaphochlamys debaryana. Lineage (NCBI taxonomy): Eukaryota > Viridiplantae > Chlorophyta > Chlorophyceae > Chlamydomonadales > Edaphochlamys > Edaphochlamys debaryana. The sequence continues at coordinate 9,409 of JAEHOE010000148.1, forward strand.
GCGGCCCCGGCTCCCGGCCTTCCCCCGGGTCTCCCAGAGCGCGCAGCGCTCGCCCCACCGCGTCCCCGCACTTCCCAAGCCTTCTCAACCCTTCATTACATATAATAGATGCTTGCAAGGGGGATGGCGGGCTTGGAACGGCCCGGCGCAGAGCGGGCCGATTTTGCGCGGAGGCGGGGTCCGCGGCCCCGGCTCCCGGCCTTCCCCCGGGTCTCCCAGAGCGCGCAGCGCTCGCCCCACCGCGTCCCCGCACTTCCCAAGCCTTCTCAACCCTTCATTACATATAATAGATGCTTGCAAGGGGGATGGCGGGCTTGGAACGGCCCGGAGCAGAGCGGGCCGATTTTGCGCGGAGGCGGGGTCCGCGGCCCCGGCTCCCGGCCTTCCCCCGGGTCTCCCAGAGCGCGCAGCGCTCGCCCCACCGCGTCCCCGCACTTACCAAGCCTTCTCAACCCTTCATTACATATAATAGATGCTTGCAAGGGGGATGGCGGGCTTGGAACGGCCCGGAGCAGAGCGGGCCGATTTTGCGCGGAGGCGGGGTCCGCGGCCCCGGCTCCCGGCCTTCCCCCGGGTCTACCAGAGCGCGCAGCGCTCGCCCCACCGCGTCCCCGCACTTCCCAAGCCTTCTCAACCCTTCAATACATATAATAGATGCTTGCAAGGGGGATGGCGGGCTTGGAACGGCCCGGCGCAGAGCGGGCCGATTTTGCGCGGAGGCGGGGTCCGCGGCCCCGGCTCCCGGCCTTCCCCCGGGTCTCCCAGAGCGCGCAGCGCTCGCCCCACCGCGTCCCCGCACTTCCCAAGCCTTCTCAACCCTTCATTACATATAATAGATGCTTGCAAGGGGGATGGCGGGCTTGGAACGGCCCGGCGCAGAGCGGGCCGATTTTGCGCGGAGGCGGGGTCCGCGGCCCCGACCCCCGGCTTTCCCCCGGGTCTACCAGAGCGCGCAGCGCTCGCCCCACCGCGTCCCCGCACTTCCCAAGCCTTCTCAACCCTTCATTACATATAATAGATGCTTGCAAGGGGGATGGCGGGCTTGGAACGGCCCGGAGCAGAGCGGGCCGATTTTGCGCGGAGGCGGGGTCCGCGGCCCCGGCTCCCGGCCTTCCCCCGGGTCTACCAGAGCGCGCAGCTCTCGCCCCACCGCGTCCCCGCACTTCCCAAGCCTTCTCAACCCTTCATTACATATAATAGATGCTTGCAAGGGGGATGGCGGGCTTGGAACGGCCCGGCGCAGAGCGGGCCGATTTTGCGCGGAAGCGGGGTCCGCGGCCCCCACCCCCGGCCTTCCCCCGGGTCTCCCAGAGCGCGCAGCTCTCACCCCACCGCGTCCCCGCACTTCCCAAGCCTTCTCAACCCTTCATTACATATAATAGATGCTTGCAAGGGGGATGGCGGGCTTGGAACGGCCCGGCGCAGAGCGGGCCGATTTTGCGCGGAGGCGGGGTCCGCGGCCCCGGCCCCCGGCCTTCCCCCGGGTCTCCCAGAGCGCGCAGCGCTCGCCCCACCGCGTCCCCGCACTTCCCAAGCCCTCTCAACCTTCATTACATATAATAGATGCTTGCAAGGGGGATGGCGGGCTTGGAACGGCCCGGCGCAGAGCGGGCCGATTTTGCGCGGAGGCGGGGTCCGCGGCCCCGGCCCCCGGCCTTCCCCCGGGTCTCCCAGAGCGCGCAGCGCTCGCCCCACCGCGTCCCCGCACTTCCCAAGCCTTCTCAACCCTTCATTACATATAATAGATGCTTGCAAGGGGGATGGCGGGCTTGGAACGGCCCGGCGCAGAGCGGGCCGATTTTGCGCGGAGGCGGGGTCCGCGGCCCCGGCCCCCGGCCTTCCCCCGGGTCTCCCAGAGCGCGCAGCGCTCGCCCCACCGCGTCCCCGCACTTCCCAAGCCTTCTCAACCCTTCATTACATATAATAGATGCTTGCAAGGGGGATGGCGGGCTTGGAACGGCCCGGCGCAGAGCGGGCCGATTTTGCGCGGAGGCGGGGTCCGCGGCCCCGGCTCCCGGCCTTCCCCCGGGTCTCCCAGAGCGCGCAGCGCTCGCCCCACCGCGTCCCCGCACTTCCCAAGCCTTCTCAACCCTTCATTACATATAATAGATGCTTGCAAGGGGGATGGCGGGCTTGGAACGGCCCGGCGCAGAGCGGGCCGATTTTGCGCGGAGGCGGGGTCCGCGGCCCCGGCTCCCGGCCTTCCCCCGGGTCTCCCAGAGCGCGCAGCGCTCGCCCCACCGCGTCCCCGCACTTCCCAAGCCTTCTCAACCCTTCATTACATATAATAGATGCTTGCAAGGGGGATGGCGGGCTTGGAACGGCCCGGCGCAGAGCGGGCCGATTTTGCGCGGAGGCGGGGTCCGCGGCCCCGGCTCCCGGCCTTCCCCCGGGTCTCCCAGAGCGCGCAGCGCTCGCCCCACCGCGTCCCCGCACTTCCCAAGCCTTCTCAACCCTTCATTACATATAATAGATGCTTGCAAGGGGGATGGCGGGCTTGGAACGGCCCGGCGCAGAGCGGGCCGATTTTGCGCGGAGGCGGGGTCCGCGGCCCCGGCTCCCGGCCTTCCCCCGGGTCTACCAGAGCGCGCAGCGCTCGCCCCACCGCGTCCCCGCACTTCCCAAGCCTTCTCAACCCTTCATTACATATAATAGATGCTTGCAAGGGGGATGGCGGGCTTGGAACGGCCCGGCGCAGAGCGGGCCGATTTTGCGCGGAGGCGGGGTCCGCGGCCCCGGCTCCCGGCCTTCCCCCGGGTCTCCCAGAGCGCGCAGCGCTCGCCCCACCGCGTCCCCGCACTTCCCAAGCCTTCTCAACCCTTCATTACATATAATAGATGCTTGCAAGGGGGATGGCGGGCTTGGAACGGCCCGGCGCAGAGCGGGCCGATTTTGCGCGGAGGCGGGGTCCGCGGCCCCGGCTCCCGGCCTTCCCCCGGGTCTCCCAGAGCGCGCAGCGCTCGCCCCACCGCGTCCCCGCACTTCCCAAGCCTTCTCAACCCTTCATTACATATAATAGATGCTTGCAAGGGGGATGGCGGGCTTGGAACGGCCCGGCGCAGAGCGGGCCGATTTTGCGCGGAGGCGGGGTCCGCGGCCCCGGCTCCCGGCCTTCCCCCGGGTCTCCCAGAGCGCGCAGCGCTCGCCCCACCGCGTCCCCGCACTTCCCAAGCCTTCTCAACCCTTCATTACATATAATAGATGCTTGCAAGGGGGATGGCGGGCTTGGAACGGCCCGGCGCAGAGCGGGCCGATTTTGCGCGGAGGCGGGGTCCGCGGCCCCGGCTCCCGGCCTTCCCCCGGGTCTCCCAGAGCGCGCAGCGCTCGCCCCACCGCGTCCCCGCACTTCCCAAGCCTTCTCAACCCTTCATTACATATAATAGATGCTTGCAAGGGGGATGGCGGGCTTGGAACGGCCCGGCGCAGAGCGGGCCGATTTTGCGCGGAGGCGGGGTCCGCGGCCCCGGCTCCCGGCCTTCCCCCGGGTCTCCCAGAGCGCGCAGCGCTCGCCCCACCGCGTCCCCGCACTTCCCAAGCCTTCTCAACCCTTCATTACATATAATAGATGCTTGCAAGGGGGATGGCGGGCTTGGAACGGCCCGGCGCAGAGCGGGCCGATTTTGCGCGGAGGCGGGGTCCGCGGCCCCGGCTCCCGGCCTTATCCCGGGTCTCCCAGAGCGCGCAGCGCTCGCCCCACCGCGTCCCCGCATTTCCCAAGCCTTCTCAACCCTTCAGTACATATAATAGATGCTTGCAAGGGGGATGGCGGGCTTGGAACGGCCCGGCGCAGAGCGGGCCGATTTTGCGCGGAGGCGGGGTCCGCGGCCCCGGCTCCCGGCCTTCCCCCGGGTCTCCCAGAGCGCGCAGCGCTCGCCCCACCGCGTCCCCGCACTTCCCAAGCCTTCTCAACCCTTCAATACATATAATAGATGCTTGCAAGGGGGATGGCGGGCTTGGAACGGCCCGGCGCAGAGCGGGCCGATTTTGCGCGGAGGCGGGGTCCGCGGCCCCGGCTCCCGGCCTTCCCCCGGGTCTCCCAGAGCGCGCAGCGCTCGCCCCACCGCGTCCCCGCACTTCCCAAGCCTTCTCAACCCTTCATTACATATAATAGATGCTTGCAAGGGGGATGGCGGGCTTGGAACGGCCCGGCGCAGAGCGGGCCGATTTTGCGCGGAGGCGGGGTCCGCGGCCCCGGCCCCCGGCCTTCCCCCGGGTCTACCAGAGCGCGCAGCGCTCGCCCCACCGCGTCCCCGCACTTCCCAAGCCTTCTCAACCCTTCAATACATATAATAGATGCTTGCAAGGGGGATGGCGGGCTTGGAACGGCCCGGCGCAGAGCGGGCCGATTTTGCGCGGAGGCGGGGTCCGCGGCCCCGGCTCCCGGCCTTCCCCCGGGTCTCCCAGAGCGCGCAGCGCTCGCCCCACCGCGTCCCCGCACTTCCCAAGCCTTCTCAACCCTTCATTACATATAATAGATGCTTGCAAGGGGGATGGCGGGCTTGGAACGGCCCGGCGCAGAGCGGGCCGATTTTGCGCGGAGGCGGGGTCCGCGGCCCCGGCCCCCGGCCTTCCCCCGGGTCTCCCAGAGCGCGCAGCGCTCGCCCCACCGCGTCCCCGCACTTCCCAAGCCTTCTCAACCCTTCATTACATATAATAGATGCTTGCAAGGGGGATGGCGGGCTTGGAACGGCCCGGCGCAGAGCGGGCCGATTTTGCGCGGAGGCGGGGTCCGCGGCCCCGGCTCCCGGCCTTCCCCCGGGTCTCCCAGAGCGCGCAGCGCTCGCCCCACCGCGTCCCCGCACTTCCCAAGCCTTCTCAACCCTTCAATACATATAATAGATGCTTGCAAGGGGGATGGCGGGCTTGGAACGGCCCGGCGCAGAGCGGGCCGATTTTGCGCGGCGGCGGGGTCCGCGGCCCCGGCCCCCGGCCTTCCCCCGGCCAGGTCCGCGGCGGGCGCCGCTGCTGGCGGAGGCGGCAGCGGGGGAGTGGGGGGGGAAGTGGCGGCAGGCGCCGCGGCGGGGGCCGCGGCGGGAGTCGCCGCTGGTTGAGCCGACTTGCGGGGCGAGGCAGGCGAGGAGGCGGCACACGCCGCGGCGACGGCCGCGGCGTTGCTGCGTCTTCCTATCGTTCCTTCCTGTCGGCACCCGTCCTTGTCCTGGCTGAGTGGTTGATTGCTGACGGCTCATCTCTTGCCTGCGGTTTTTCTTGCAGAGTTTGCGGGGATCTCTGTGGTTTCAGGCCTGTCCAATCTGAATTCAAGTTTGGAACTTGCGAGTCACTTCAATTGAAGGAGAGCTTGTAAGCCTTACATTGCAAGGCCTCTCTTCACCTGTATGCGCACCCATTCAAGCCCAAGCATTCAGGTATCCTGCCTCGTCGCATGGGCGCGAAGTAGCCAGTCACTGCAGTGACGCCCCAGTGACTTCAGTCCGCCTTGCACCCTTGTTGCCCTCTGCTGGCTGCGGGTGCTACTGGTTGCAAGCGCCATCCCGGCTCCCAGTACACCCCCGAGGGCACATCTGAACCCGCAGCTTCAGGTCTAGACCCCAGGCCTCTGGCCCCGACCACGCTCACAGTCCTCGACTGTCGGCTCCCATGTCCCCGCCTCCTTCAGCTCCCGCCACCGCGTCCCTCCCGCCCCCCTTCACGCCCCCAGCTCCAGCCCCAGCTCCGCCCCCTCGCCCCCTCCAGCCCCCTCACGCCCCCAGCTCCGCCAGCTCCGCCAGCAGCGCCGCCTCCCCCGCCAGCTTCTCGTGCTGCTCGGGGGTGAGCGCGTTGTCGCCTGGGGGGAGGGGTGGTGGTGGTGGTGTGTGTGGGGGGTGTTGTACTGTGTGAGGAGTTGGGTTGGGTTGGGTTACTGCAGTTGGGCGCACAGGGTGCGGCGCAGCGCTCGGCCTAGAGCCTGGAGCGGCAGCAGCATCGATCCGAGGCCCACCCCCACAACTCCTGCTTCCCAAGGCCGGGCGCCTCGCATCAGCCTCACCGCGGCCCCGCACTCCCTCTCCCCCACCCCACCCTGCGCCGCCCGCTTGCCCCCCCTCCCTCTCCCTCCCTCCCCACCACCGCATCACCCTGCGCCGCCCTCTTCAGCCTCCCCTGCCCTGCTCCCCCCTCCGCTCCACCCTCCGTTCCCCCCTCCAACCCCCCGCCCTACCCTGCGCCGCCCTCTCAACCTAAGCCCTCCCCCCGTTTACCCCCCCCTCTCCCTCCCCTCCCCCCCCCGCCCCACCCTGCGCCGCCCGCTTGTCCTTGAGCTCCTGCACCTGCCGCAGCTTCTTCTGCAGCGCCCGGGCCCGCTTCTGCCGGGACTCCTCGTCGTTGGCGGGGGAGGGGGCGGGGGCCGCGTCCTGGGGGGGAGGCGGGAGGACGAGGAGGGGGAGGGAGGAGGGAGGAGGGGGTGAGACGGGGGGACGGTGCGGAGCGTGCAGAGGGAGAGGTCGGGGGGCGGTGGAGGAGGGAGGCGCGCAGACAAGCGCTGTCGTTGGCCATGCACACACGCAGAAGTGAACGCGCACAACAGGCATCCCCGGTCCTTCCCCCCCCTGCATGCCCCGCCCATCCCAAGGTTCCTCCCCCCCCTCTCCACGCACCTGCACCGACACGCCGGCCACGCCCGCCGCCGCCGCGTCCACGCCGTCGCCACTCGCCTCCCCGGCCCCCCCCTCGCCGTCCTCGCTCGGCTCCTCGCCCCCCGCGCCGCCCTTCTTCCCGCGCGAGCGCCGCTTGGCGTTCTTGGAGGCGGCCTTGGTGTTGCCGCCCGCAATGAACTCCGCGCCTGGGCGGTTGGCGGTTGGGCGGGGCCAACGGACAACGAGCAACGGTCAGGTGGACGAGCGGGCCGCATGCGCGGAGGCTAGGGAAGCGGGACTGAGCAGGTCCACGGCAAGGGCTGCCCCAGGGCAGGGCAGGGCAGGGCAGGGCAGGGTGGGGGGGAGGGGGGAGAGCGGCCCCGGAGCTGTGGTGGCCGGTCCCGCCCCCCTCCACGCCCCTTCCCCCCGTCTCCTTGCCACCTTCTTTCAACCCTGCCCCGCGATCTCCTGGCAACGCGACGCCATCTCTGTCACTCCCAAACCTTCCACCCCGCCCCGCCCCCTGCACCGCTTCCCCCCCCACATCTGCCCCCCCCATATCCTTCCCCCCCTTTCCCTCGCCCCCTCCCGACCCCCCCCCCTCCTGACCCCACCCCCTTACACCACCTCAAACCCACCTGGCGGCAGCGCGCTCCTGCCCCCCGCCCCCGCCCGTATGCGCCCCGGCTTGTCGTCCTCGTCGCGGGCCAGAGAGAACTTGGCCGAGGGGGCCACGGCGGTGACGCCCGCGGCCCTGGGGGTGTGGGGTGTGGGGTGTGGGGTGTGGGGTGTGGGGTGTGGGGTGTGGGGTGTGGGGTGTGGGGTGTGGGGTGTGGGGTGTGGGGTGTGGGGTGTGGGGTGTGGGGTGTGGGGTGTGGGGGTGGGGGTCGATGTGTGGGCGTATGTGGGGTGTGGGGTGGGGGTGGGGGGTGTGAGGTGGAGGGGGGGAAGGTGAGAGACAGGGGCGGGCGGGTGGGACGCGGAGGGCGCAGGACCCTTCCCACGGGGTGCCCCCCACGGCTCTTGGGACCCTGACCCGTGCGCCCAATCCGCTTCTATCCGCTGCCCCCATTCCCCTTCCCCCCCAAAGTACACACCTGAGGTGGGGCGGCACGCACTCCGGCCCAACGGCTTTCCTCTCTAATCCTTCCCCCTCCCCACCCCCTCCCCCTCCCCTCTCCCCCTCCCCCCCCTCGCCCCCACCTGAGGTGCGGCGGCACGTACTGCGGCCGCGCGGGTGCCTCGGTGCTGGCCTCCCCCCGCGCCACTGCGTTGAGGCGCTCGGGGGACTGAGGGCGGTCGGCGAAGGCGCCGGGCGGGGCGGGGCGCCAGGCGGCCTCGAGCAGAGTGGCGAAGGGATACACGCCCTTCTGCTCGCCTGGGGGTGGGGGGGGGCCGGCGGGGTGGGGGGTTTGAGGGGGTTTGGGAGGTGCAGGGGTTGGGGGTTGGGGGGGTGCGTGGGGGGGCTGGCGGGGTGGGGGGAGTGCAGGGGTTTGGGGGGTGCAGGGTTTGGGGGGTGAGTGGGCTCCCTTGCCCGGGACACAGCAACGGCTAGGAGGCCGTGAGAACTGCGGCCCTCTTGTCTCCCCCCTCTCCCCCCCCCCTCTTATCTGCATCCCCCCCCTCTTGCCTCCCCCCTCTCCCCCCCCCTCACCGTAGTAGGTGAAGACCTTGACGTTGTTGTCCACGCGCAGGCGGGGGGCGGTGGTGGCGGTGAGCAGCAGGCGGCCGTCGGGGGACCACTCGGCGCTGACGGCGGGGGAGCGCACGGCGCCCATCTGCTTGCAGCTGCCGCTGGCCTTGCGGTCGTAGAAGACGATCTCGCCTGGGGAGAGGAGGGGAAGGGGAGAGGGGAGGGGGGAACAAGGGGGGGAGGGGGGTTGGGGTACGGGGAACAGGGGGACGGGAGGAAGGGGTCTGGTCCGCGTCTTGCCGGACGCCCACGCCCTTGGGGTGGGGAGGTGAGAACCGGAGGTGGTGGTGGGAGGAGGTGGTGGGAGGAGGTGGTGGGAGGAGGTGGTGGGAGGAGGTGGTGGGAGGAGGTGGTGGTGGAAGCCAATGCCCGAGAGCCGGCAACAGCGGGCAGTGGCGGCCGGTCCATGTCCCGTGTGCGGCTGGGGGACCCTGCGTACCGGGACGCCTCGGCGGGGGCCTCAGCCCACTCCGCCGGTCTCTTCAATTCTGGATCCTGGATTTGGGAATCTGGATTCTGGATCCCGCCACACGTGTGTGACACTCTTACCCGGCAGGTTGCCGAATCCCGCGATCGCGAAGAAGCGGCCGAAGGGGTTCCACCGCACCATGTTGTACGGCCCGGATCCCAGGTCGTACACGGGCTGGGGGTGAGAGGCGTGAGGGCGTGAGGGCGTGAGGGCGTGAGGGCGTGAGGGCGTGAGGGCGTGAGGGCGTGAGGGCGTGAGGGCGTGAGCATGGAGCGGGCGGGCAAACTAGGGGTTTACTGTGACGCCAGCCGTGCGCATGTCCGCACTGCACGCGCGCACGGCTCCTACTCCTTTCGCCCTTTCGCCCTCAAGGCATTCACTCGTGTACGCTCACAGCTGCCCGCACCGCACCTTGCAGGCGGCGTTGAAGAGCGTCACCTTGGCGGGCATGAAGCCTGGGGGGGGGAGGGAGGGGGTGTGGTTTTCGTTTTTTGAGCGGAGGGCCGTGGGTGCGAGGGTGCGAGGGGGGAGGGCTGCCCTCTGCCGCCCTCATGCCCCGTTCCCTTTCAGCGGGTGCTGGCCTCTGCGCGGAAGCCCTGCCCTCCCTCTCGTGTTTTCAGACACGGCAGACACGGTTGCCGAAACACACGGGGCCTCCCGCACCCCCCTCTGCCCCCCCCCCCTTCCCCACCCGCCACTGCGATGAAGAAGTCCCCCGCGGGCGCCCACTGCACGTCGTGCACCGGGCCCTCCTTGGGCAGAGGCACCTGGGGGGGGGGGGGGACGGGGGGGGGGGGAGAGGGGTGTTTGAAGCTGAGCGGGAGAGCGTCTCGTTATTAGTGGGAGGAGAGGGGTGTTGGGGGGAAGGGGAGCGGGGGTAGTGTGAGGGGAGGTCTGTGCCGGCCGTGACGAGGTGGGTGTCGGAGAGAGGGCCAAGGCAGTGCGCAGGCTGAGAGCTGGGCTCACTGCGGGAAGGCAGAGAAGGATTATGAGGGACGTGTCCTCCCCATGATACCCCCGTGATCACGGCAACTCGCGACCCTCGTCCTGGCCCTCCCTGCTGCCCCGGGTGGGGCCCACACACACACTCGCTCGCCTCCCACTTTGTTCCTCCCCTCCCTCCCCTCCCTTCCATCCCCCCCTTTGCCCCTTCTCCTTCTTCCCCTTCCCCCCAACCCCGGCCGCACCTGCACCGCCTCATCCGCCTTGGCCGGGTCCGAGGGCAGGTAGTGCAGCTTCTGCTCGCCGTAGTACGACTGTACGGGGTACGGGGTACGGCACGTACGGGGTATGGGCGGGTGCGTAATGGTTAGCCACAGAGACGCCGGACGATCGCAGGTGCTGTCGCCGCAACTCTTCCCTCCCCTGCCCTTAGGCAACCATAACACCCACGCACTGCTACCTCGGCCAACTCAGGGGTATCGGGGTATCCTTACACCTGAGTGAACCCGTGCCCTCCCCTACTACTCACCACTAGTCCACACAGTCCCTGCTCCTTACCCCATGCTTCCACCCAGCCACCCTGACAACCCCAGTCCCACAGGCCCGCCCCCCACCCCCTCCCTCCCTGTCCCCCCCACCTGGTTGGTTGCGTCGTAGTCTGCGTACGCCAGCACCAGGCAGGCGCTTCCGGTGCTGTTCCACATGAGCTTGGCGCCTTGGGGTGGGGGGGAGGGTCGGGTGGATGTGTGGGAGGGGGTAGTTTGAAGCTGACAGGCATCGTGTCGGATCAGGTTGGGTGGGGGTTGGGTGCAGGGGGGGTGCAGGGGGGGCGAAGGCCCGGGGCGAAGGCAAGGAGTGGGGCTAGGGGAACAGCCTGCATAGGGCCAACGCGGCGACGACGCCTCTCGGGTGCGCCTGGCCCGCCTGGCTCTTCGCCTCACGTGCGCCCTACCCCCCCCCCCCCCCACACACACACACACACAAACTCCCCCCTCCACGCCCCCCTCCCCACCGTTGGTCCTGAAGAAGCTCTTCCGCACAGAGGGCTGCGGCTCGGGGGCGTCACCGCCCATGGGGTAGATCCCGGCGGCAGCTGGGGGAAGGGGGGTAGGGGGGTACGTTTTCGAGCGTCTTGAAGTTAGTGGAGGGTGTAGGGGGGCGGGGGCGGTTAGACAAAGGATTGAGTGTAGGATTGGGCTTGCGTACCGTCCATGCCGGCGGCGGCTGGGGCAGGGGGCGTGGGGGCACTCACGACTGCAGGTGGCTGCCGTCCCCACCGCCGCCCCTCCCTCGTCCACCCCTGCGAACGATTCTTCGACCCGTCCCTCCCACCCAACGAGCCCCATCCCCCTCGATGCCCCTCTTCCTGCCCCCCGCCCCTTTATTCCCCCTCCCTCCCCCCTCACCCCCTCACCCGGTGCACCCTTGACCTCGGGGATGAAGGCCGCCAGTGGCGCCACGGAGGCCCCGGGCGGGGGCGGCGCGGGGCTCAGGGCCACCCCCGTCACCCCCTTGATGGTCACCTTGCGGTAGGCTGGGGGGGGGGGGTGCGAAAGAGGAAGGGGGGGATGAAGGAGGCGGTGAAGATGATGGATGGGCGGGTGGGATGGCACGTGTGTGGCGGACTGCTCACAGCGTGCCCAGACCAGAGCTCCTGCCTCCATTCCTGCACAGCCTCCAAACTGCGAACCCCTCTACCCTCAACAAAACGACAAGGCTGCTCGTCCCTAGCGTCCCTTCGGGACCCCCCAGCCTCAGCCCCAGCCCCCTGGGCCCCCAACCCACACACCCCTCCTCCCCCTCCTCTCCCCCCATCTACCCCCAACCCCCTCCCCCGAACCCCCCGCCCCCATCCCCTTCCCCGCCCAACCCCCTCCTCCACCCACTCGCGAACCCGTCCGCCCGCGAGTACACGTGCAGCGTGTTGGTGACGCAGTGCACGAAGGCGCCGTCGTCGTGCGCCCAGTGCAGCGCCGGCCAGGCGTCCTTGGACACCTGCTTCTGGGCCAGCGAGAAGACCAGGGAGCCGGAGGCCAGGTCCCACACCTGGTGTGTGGGGGGGGGAGGGTTGGAGGGGGAGGGAGTGGGGGGGGTTGAGGGTAGGGGTTGAGGGGGTAACTTGGCAGCCCCCTGGTAGTACTTTCCCGCACGCCCAGCTGGAGCGCCCGGGCCTCCCCCAACCCCTGTGTTCAACCCTGCCCCTTCCCCTCTGCCCTCCTCCCCGGCCCAGTCCCCTCGGGCCCCCTCCACCCCAAACGTTGGAACCCCCCACCGTCACAACCCTTCCCAACCACCCCGTCTCCCCCGGCTCCACCGCCCCCTCTCCTCCCCCCACCTTGAGGTTCTTGGCCTGGCTGCCGTCCTCCGCTTTGCCCGGCCGCTGGCACGTGACCAGGAACGCGCCCGTGCTGCTCAGCGCCGTCAGCACCACACCCGGCTCAGCGATCTCCACGGCCTGGGGGGGGCGGGCGACGCGAGGGCCAGCGTCCATGCTCGGCACATGGTGGGATGGCTATCACCGACGGTCGGGGAACGGGCAGGCAGCCAGGAAGGGGCGTGCAGAGGCTACGTCGAGGTGCCCCGGGATAAGGCGGGGCGTGGGTTGGAAGGGAAGGGTCGGGGGGGTGGGGGGAGGGGGCGGAGGCTCAAGGAGGGCAGGGAGGGTCTCACCGGCTGCGCCATGCCCAGGTCCACCAGGCGCACATCGGCCTGCCCGCTGGCGACCAGCTTGCTACCATCCGTCGTGCACAGCAGCGACGAGCCCGCACATAGCCTGCGCGACACAGCACGACCAGCGTTCGGTGCATGCGCCGGCGCGACAGCGATCGAGCGGGCGGACGCACTCTCTGGGGGCCGGGTCGCCGACAGTTATGAGCTGAATGCCCTCGGGCGTACGTCCTGCAGTGAAGCGGCCAACCTAATAAGTTTAGGGCAGGCGGTTCTGAAATGGCAGGCGCAAGTTTGGGTCTGCAGCAGCGGCGTACCTAGGATTTGACAGCTCATCGTAGTAATTTGTGCAGCGAAAGCCTGCCCAATTGTGTGAAACGTCGCGCTACTGCAGGGGCGAGGGGCTGGGCTGCGATGCCGATCCGCGTGACCGACACGCAAAGAGAACATGCGCTGGGGCGCCGGATGGAGGGCAAACGAGCAGGCGGCTGATAAGTGAGAGGGAAGGGGGAATAGGCAGGGGAGGAGAGGGGCAGAGGATGCACGTGGTTGGGTGGGAGGGGGCTTAAGAGGAGGGGGGGAACGGGGTGGGTGGTGGGCACGGAGCACGGGCGTCCTGAACCTGCCCTGCGCGCTGGTTGCAGCCGGGACTAGCCTATCGCCCGAGCGCACTGTAACCAAGGATCCAAGGTCAGTCAAGTCTGAGGAGCCCGACCCCCCGGCGCCATAGTGCTATCAGGGGAAGCCAGAGACCCCGTGGGGAAAGTCGCACACGAACCCCTGACGCGGCACGGCCTTCGGCAGGGCGACTAAGGCGGCCGACTTGTTACAGATAGATATCAGTAGAGAGCTTTCGTGTGTCAGCATCGGCATTCTACTTACCGCTATTGCTTTAGGACTGCTTCAACTTGGTGAACTGCAGTCGGCGCAGCTATGAGCGACAGCGAGGACGACGCCCCGCTGGTCGTGCGCGCTAAGCCAAAGGGTAAGATTTGGCAAGCGAGCGAGTCGTTTGCAAGCAATTGACGATCGCGCCCATGTCCCTCACACCAAACAGCCGGAGCGGCTGCTGAGGCAAAGCCGGTGAGTTCAGGGTTGATAGAAAACGGAGCAGGAACCCTGGGCTGTCGCGCCCGGTGCTAGCTGACGGCGAGCTTCCATTGCAGGCTGCCGCGAAGCCCGCGGTCAAACAGGAGGCAAAGCCAGCGGCGAAGGCGGAGCCGAAGCATGAGGAGGCAAAGGCGGGCCCTGTAAAGAAGGAGGTGAAGAAGGAGGTAAAGGAGGAGGAGAAGCCCGCGGCGAAGGCTGGCCCCGCCAAGGGGAAGGCCGCCCCCGCCAAGGCCGAGGCCAACGGCAAGGCGGCCGGGAAAGAGGCCGCCAAGAAGGAGGAGGCCAAACCCGTAAAGAGGGAGCGGAAAGAGTTCGACCTGCCGGGGCAAACGCGAGAAACGCTGCCTGAGGTGAGCCCTGAACCCTTGGGGTGGGCGTGCCTCGGCTTGTGCAGCCGGCGGGGTGGCGGGGCCCCGAGTGTGCGGTCCTCGGGCAGGGCGCGTGCGCTGCGCATAAGCATCATGCGCTGAGGGTCACTTCTTCGATGGCTTTGGGAAGCCTGAATGCAGGGATCAGGGAGGAGCTTCCCGTCCCACCTTGCTGCCCTCCATCCACCCGTCAGCCCCGGCCCCCACGCCCCGCGTGCCCCTGGTGCATCCACCCTCCTTATCCACCCTGCCCTCCCACATCCTCCCACGCCCTATCCCCCCCCAGACGGACCCGCTGCGTAAGTTCTACACGTCCCTGCTGGAGCAGATCCCGGAGTCGGACATGGCCAAGAAGTGGTGAGCGGGGCCCGACTGGCGGCCAACAGGGGGCGCGGGGGCCGTCCTGCGGCGCCCCTAACGGCCCAGCAGTGTCCTCGCCGGGGGCTGCCGCAACAGTAGCGAGGCGGGGCCGGTCCGGCCCGCGGAAGCGTAGGGGCCGGGGATTGGACCGCCGGACTAAACCGGTGCTGGGCAGCGCATAGGGTCGCCGTGTAGGCGGGGTTGCAGGAGCAGGCAGCATGGAAGTGGCCCCCTGGCGGCTGAGCGAAGGGCTCCGAGGGATGGGGCCCACAAAGCCATGGGAGCGCAGGCCTGGGTCTGTGACGTGAGAAGGGGGCGGCGGTACGTCCACGTGGCCAGGGAAGCTGCGGCCCACGCCGCCCAGAGGCCGAAGCGGGGCAGACGCATCGGAGTGCCGCGCCACAGCTAGTCGGCACCAAGCGTCCGCGGCAGAATAGGGAACGGACAGGAGGGCAGAGCGGATGGCAAGGCCAGGCTGGCTCCACCCTAGCACGAACGGAGGCCAGGGCGGGCCGAGCGGAGCAGACGAGGCGCAATGTATATGCGTGCATGTGTCCCACCCCGCGCCCTGTGCCCTGTGCCCTTCTTGCCGACCCCTCCCCTCTCCCGTCCCTCTTCCCCCCCCCCCCAGGTGCCTGCAGTACGGGCTGCTGTCGCGGGAGGACGCCGAGGAGTACATGGCGCAGGTCAAGAAGGCCAAGCCAGCGGGTGGCAAGTGCGTGCGGGCGGAGGGGCCAGGCAAGGGAGGGAGCGGGCGGTTGCTGTGGGGTGCAGGGCTGGAGGCAGGGCGGCAGCAGCGGGGGGCCAAGGGGCTACTCCCAGCGCACCCTGCCTTCGGTGGCACCTGTGTGCACTGGGGCGGGGTGGCGCGGGGCTGGTCGGGGCCGGGCGCAGGCGCCACGCCCACGCCCGTCGCAGCGTGGTCAACCTAGCGGCGCATGAGAGTGCCTAGGTCACGGGTTGGGCGAGGCACCAACGCGCCACGCTGAGGGGGCCCTGCCTTCGGCGACACCGGTGCGCACTGCACGGGGGCAGGCGAAGCAGCGGAGTGCCACGAGCGGGGGCGACGCGGGCTTGCGTGGGGTCGCGGCATGGCCAGCCTCGCGGGGCCTGGGTGCGCCCCGGTCCCCCCTCGAGGACCGCTGCAGCCCTGCCTCCACGGGGACCGACCAGCCGGGAACGCTTCCAGCCACTGGGGTGCACGACGATGGTGGCGGTTGGCGAGTCCTCAGGGCTGGCGAGGGGTTTCTTCACCCTGCGGTGTCCCCCCGTGCGCCTCGCAGGTCCCCGGCCAAGCCCTCGGCGCGGTCAGACAAGCCCGCGGCCTCCAAAAAGCGGCCAGCGGAGAAGGCGGCCAAGCCGGCCAAGGAGAGTGAGTCACGGCTGCGCTTCCGGCGGTACTCACCGGTTTGGGAGGTTCCTGACGTCCTGTTTAGAGCGGGGACAAAGGGCTGACGGAGCGAAAGCTGTGCGTTGGGGTGCAGTGATTACGGCTGCGGCCCTGGGTCTTAGGCTTTGGCGTGGGCCGGGCAATCAGGGTCGCGCCTCCTTGCGTGCTCTGCAGCCTCCTTACCCTGTGCGCCTCGGGTCGCGCAGCTGCCGGGTCCCTCCATGCCGTGTGAACTGCACCCACCTCCGCCCCCACACCCCTGCATACCACACACACCTGCCCCACGCTCCTCTCCATCCCCTCCCTCGCTCACCCCCTACCCGCCGTACCCTTGCTTGTCTATACCACATGACCCACCTACGCCTCCCTCCCCTCCCTGTCCCTCCGCAATCTTACCCATCACCTTTCCCCACCTCCCCCACCCGCTCCTACCCAGCGCTGGCCCCCCCCAAGAAGAAGAAGGTCAAGTACTCGGACGACGAGGCCTCCGCCTCCTCCTCATCGGAGGACGAGGACGCGGACAGCGACGACGAGCCCATCGCCAAGCGGGGGGCAGCGGCGGCCAAGCCAGCGGCCAAGCCAGCGGCCGCCAAGCCCAAGGTGAGGGCAAGGCAAGGGTTGGTGGGGCGGGGCGGGCAGGGGGGCCCTCGGCCGTAGCCAGGGCTCATGCTCAGTGTTCAAGCGGCCCATCAACCTCCTCGGGAGGGTTGATAGGTGTGCGTGCGGCCCCCCACCCGTTGCTCCTGCATCCCCCAAACCTTCCCTCACCTTCTCAACCCCACCGCCCGCCCCCTCACCCCCCGCCCACGCCCCCAGGCTGAGTACTCTGACGATGACAGCGACGACGACGTGCCCCTGGGCCAGCGGAGGAACTAGGCAGCGCGCGGAAGCAGCAGCAGCGGCCTAGCGGGGCTATTCTAGCGGGGCTTGCGGTCGGCATGACGCAACCCCGTGCCTGACGCAACCCTCGGGCTTGCAGTGAAGGATGACAGGACTCAGACAGGAGCGGACGGGCGGGCGGTTTGCGGAGGGAGGAGCGCAGGGGCAGAGGCGCACCCGCACGTGGCGAAGGGCAAGGCAGGGGTGGGGCAGGGGAGGGGGCGCGGGGCAGCGCCGTAGCGGCGGGATGGGGCGGGGCGGGAGGTGTCCTGAGGGTGCCTTGGAGTTGAGCTTGCAGGGGTGGCAGGCAGGCCGGGTGTGGCGGCGGCGCGCGCGGTGCCCACGCGGGGCGACTGGGGGACCCAGGAGGACTGGCAGGACTGACACGACGGGCGGGGCCTCGGTGGACACGGCCATAAGGCACAGCAAGCAAGGACCAGGGACAGGGACAGGGGATTGTACGGACAACATCTATCGGCTTCGGAAGCATGTATGACGTCGCATGTGCAGAGCCTCTCCGCCTTTCCCGTGCATGCGCTTACCGTACCTGTGAAGGCTTCGGGGCGGCTGTCTCCCGCTTGGCTCAGTCCCATCGCCTCCCGTGGTCGATCCGGCCTGATCCAGGCCTTGGGTGGCGTGGTGGCTTCAGTCCTCACTACCGCAACCATAGCTTGCAGCTTGAAATGGCAATCAGACATTTTGTCCCTTTGCCCCTGCGCCATACAGGAGTGAAGCAGACGTGCAATACACCTGTAATTACACATCGAACTGGCTGGGATCCGGAGTCTCGGAATCCTCATGGCGCGGTGTGTCGAAATGGCGGGAGTGCCGCGATCCGGGGGATGCATGGCTGCAAGACGCATTGCCGCGGCGGCACATAAAGCCCCGAGCCCAGCCCGCAGGCCCGCACTTCCCAATACATCAACATCAGACCTCGTGGTTCCCCTCTGCTCGTGACCCCGGTTAAACCCGGCTGCGGCCCGCAGCCATCGACAGCCATGGCATCCGCCAGCGACGCGGACTCCTCGCGTCCTTCACCCTACGGCTCGTGGACAGCTCCAACACGACTCTTAACCCGCGCCAACACGTGTCAAGGCCTAACACGCCGCCAACCCGCCCCAACCCATGCCAACCGACGCTGATCCGTCAACACGCGCGTGTTCATGGTTTGACACAGAACTGCAGGCGGTCCCGGTGTTAAGCGGCCGTGTTGTTGCAGAAAGGCGGGTTGCTTGACACGTGAGGGTGACGCGAGCCCGCCGGTGTTACAGGGCGGTGTGATGCGATGGGTTGGCCATGGGGGCCCCAGACCCGCGTTACAACACGGGGTTGGCGGGTTGCTTGACACGTGAGGGTGACGCGAGCCCGCCGGTGTTACAGGGCGGTGTGATGCGACGGGTTGGCCATGGGGGCCCAAAACCCGCGTTACAACACGGGGTTGGCGGGTTGCTTGACACGTGAGGGTGACGCGAGCCCGCCGGTGTTACAGGGCGGTGTGATGCGACGGGTTGGCCATGGGGGCCACAAACCCGTGCTACAGCGGCGGGTTAGTGAGGTTGCTTGATACGCCAGGGTGACGCGAGCCTGCCGGTGTTACAGAGTGGTGTAATGCACCTGACAATCGATGCCTCGTCCTTGCAAGGACTGGGTCAGCGAATGCCTCCAGCTGCGTCATAAGCCTCCAGCCCGAGAGCGATAAGGCAAGCTGGACGCCTTTGCGGCTGCTCTACCCCAGCGCCCTCGCGACCCCCCCGCCTTATGCTCGCGGTCGACAGGCACCCGCGACCGCGACCGCAACCGCGCCGGCGCCTGAGCCGGCCGCCAAGGGCGCCTTCAAGCTGTCGCGCCGCACGCTGCTGCTCGCTGCGGCATTTGCGTTCGTGGTGGTGGGCCTGGGCGTGGGGCTGGGCGTCGGCCTGGGCGTGGGCGACCACGGCAAGGGCGGCGGCAGCAGCTTCTGGCCCCCGCCGGCGGCCTTCGTGCGCATCAACAAGCGGACCATGCAGGTACGTACCGGTATGGGCGGGGGGATGGGCGTGGGGGGGGGGGGGACGGCCTACCGCCGGGAGTTCCCTGTTGCCTCAGCCCGGCTGTGCTACTCCCACGCACTCTTCACAAAGCCCCTCATCAGCTTGCCTGTACAGCATGTGATCGCCGTGCCTTGCATGAATGAACTCACCTGGTCCTCCCTGGTCCTTCCCGTCTCGCAGTTCGAGCAGGACGGCAGGCGGCTGGTGGTGGTTGGCTTCAACGGCTACGACTTTGGCTTCCTATCGGCCGCCACACCCGCGGATGGAGAGCTCAAGGGTGGGTGCTGCGGCGGCAGGCGGGCGGCGGGCCCCGGCGGCAGGCCTGTAGGGCATGCGTCGGGCGGGCAGAGCGAGCGGTTCAGCTGCCGACCCACATCGGAAACCGCTTCCTCACGCACGGCTTTCAGCCGCCATCACTTCCATGTATGCCTCATCTATGGCTTGCGCGCACCGCCCGACCCACCCAGACTACGCTCGCTCCTCCCGCTCCCCCGGACCCACACCACGCCATCATCCCCACTGTTTGTCGTGTTTCCTCACCGACCCACATCGCGCCCTCCCCCTCCTCCCTCCTGCCCCCCACCTTTCCCCTCCCCTCATGCCCTCCCCTACAGGCAACCGCACCGGCCGCGAGTCCGTGGATGCGGCTCTCAAGGCGGCTGCGGACGCGGGGTTCAACACGGTGCGCATGTGGGCGGCGTCCACGGAGAGGGGCTTCTCCTTCCAGGTGGGCGGGGGCTCGCGGAGGGAGGGGAGAGGGGAGAGGACACAACTGTGACACTTTGATGGCGGGTGGTTGTGGGCGCGTCGGACAGCAGCCGTGCACTCACACACCACTCGCACCCAACAGGACAGTGGTTGGCGCTCGCATTGCGTATCATCACCTGGCTGTGCTGCTTCCATGCATCCGTTAGTCCCCGGCCCCCACCCGGACCCCCACCCAACCCCAACCCCGGTCCCCGACCCCCACCGGCACGTGCCCGCAGGTGTCCCCGGGGCAGTTCGACGAGGAGGGCTTCCAGGCGCTGGACTACACGCTGTGGCGCGCATCGGTGTACGGCGTACGGGTACTGCTGTCGTTCGTTGACAACTGGCGGTACACCAACGGCATCGACCAGGTGCGTGCAAGCTGTAGTGCCTTTGTTTGGCGCTCGCACGGTGGTTGATTGGGTCCTGGCTGCTCCCTGTTTAGTCCTTACTTATTCACGTCCTCCTGCATCGATGCCTCACGCTCGCCGTACGCCCCTGCCTCATGCATGCCGCTTTGCAGTACGTCGACTGGTCCGACACCGCCCCCGTGCGTGTGTGGCCGGTGGAGAGCGAGGACGGCGGCTCCGGCGCCAGCAGCGATGGTGCGAGGGCATGGCAGCGGGAGTGGGGGGGGCGGCATGCAGGGGGCCAGGCGGCAGGGGCCAGGGGTGTAGGACGCAACCCCGGGGCCCGGCCTCTCTTCCGGCAAGACGACCGCCCCCGACCGTGCCTCTTGCTCCCCTGACTCATGACAGCACCCCCGTGCTCATTCTCTCCCCCTCTTCACTCTCCCCTCCCCTCCATCCCCCCCAGCCGTCAAGCGCTACTTCTGCTGGCGCCACGCCAAGTTCTTCTCCGACGCGGGCGCGCGGCGCATCTTCCGCGACACCATCCGGGCCGTGGTGCAGCGCCGCAACACCTTCACCGGGTACGTGAGGAGGGGGGCCCCATTCCCGGGAAAACGGCCCTCCCCCTTCACGTGAACGGGGCGTCCGCTGGCGGTCCGATCCCTTGCTTTGCCGCAAGCCTTGTCGGGTGGTTCGCACATAACGCAATAATCCACCAAGAACCTCACGTCCCGTTCACCGCCCTCCTCCGCCACAGGCGCCTGTACCGTGATGACCCCAACATCCTCGCCTGGTGAGACGGCGAGAGGAATGCCGTACCCCCCTCCGCCCTCCCCTAGCCTTCATCTAACATCTCTCCCTTCCCCCACCCCCCAGGGCCCTGAGCAACGAGGCCCGCTGCGAGACGTGGGCGGAGCCCAACTGCGTGGCCTGGCTGCAGGCGAGGAGGGGGGGGGCATGGGGGCAGTGGGGAAGGGGAGGGCAGGAAGCGGGTGGGGCGGGCCCGAGAGCGTGGCCTGGCTGCAGGCGAAGGGTGGGGGGGCAGGTGGAGGGGGGCGGGGTGTGGAAAGGGGGGTAGCGGCAGGAGGCATGGATATTGGGGGGCGGGGGTGCAGGGGCCTTCGTTGTGTACTGCCATGACGCAGGGGGCATGGCATGACACCTGACCCTTCCTGCCCTGCCCTGCTCTGCCCTTCCCCCCCGCGCCCGCAGTCCTGGGTGGAGGAGATGAGTGCCCACGTGCGGCTGCTGGACCCCCACCACCTCATAACGCTGGGCACGGAGGGGTACTTCGGGTGGGTGAGGGCGGGGGGTGGGGGCGAGTGGGGGGCGCGGGGGGGGGCTACCGGGCGGTTATGGGATGTGACACGAGGGGCCATGGGGGTGACGGGCGTGGTGTGGGTGGTGGCGGGGTAAGCAAGGAGAGGACGAGGTAGCGGGGAAAGGCGAGGTTGATGTGTATGCGGAGGGCCTGCGTGCGCAGCCCCTGCAGCGCACGGCATGTTGGCAAACAACACCTGCTCTGCCCCTGTCTGCCCCGCCCCCCTGCCCCCGCCAGCCCCGCCACCCCCCAGTACCACCACGCCAACCCCGAGCCCTGGTCCGGCGGCATGGGGCAGGACTTTGTGCCCAACAACGCCGCGACCCACATCGACTTCGCCACCATCCACATCTGGCCCGACAACTGGGGCGTCAAGTGAGCGGCGCGGGGGGGGGGGGGGGCGGGCAGGCCGCGAGACTGGCTCGTGCGTGTAACCTGACGTCAAGTGGGAAGCCATGTGCTGCGAAGCCTTGACAGCCTGCCCCGCTCTCGATGCGTGCCCCAACAACACATATACAGCCCCTTCCTCACGGCCCCTCCATCCCCCAATCCCTCTTTCCCCCCCAGGGCCCCCTACCCCGACTTCCTGGAGGCCTGGCTGGGCACCCACCTGCACGCCGCCGCCACCCTCCTGGGCAAGCCCGTACTGATCGAGGAGTACGGCAAGGCCACCTCCGTACCGCCGCCAACCGCCCCGCCCAACGGCACGCTCGACGCCTCGCCCGCCGCCAAGGCGTCGGCGCTGGCCGCGGCCTTCGCAGAGTCCGCATCCCAACGCAACGCCGTGTACAGTGCTCTTCTCGACCTCACCAGCGCTCTGGTCCGCAACGATCCCGACACAGTGCAGCGCGTGGTGCAGAACAACCTCAGCGTTTCATTCGTGGCCGCCAACGCCTACACCGGCGGCGCCCTGTCGGAGGCCAGCGGCGGTGCCACGTCAGCATCAGCGCCGGCGCCCCTCCTGGGGTCGCTGTTCTGGCGGCTGATGCCGGGCGTGTGGAAGTACGAGTGGCCTGGTGAGAAGGGCGGGGGAAGGGGGCGTGGGGGGTTGGGATTGGAGCAGTGGGGCAGAGCGGTGGTGCAGCATAAGCCTTCAGCCGGCCCTGCCCTGCCCGACCCGCACCACGGCGACCACGCCCCCGGCCTAGCCCAGGTGTGATACCCCGCGGGCATGCCAGCGCTGCCATGCGTCTCCTCTCAAGCCTTCTGATTAATGTACCCCCGTGCCCCTGCCGCAGACACGTGGGGGGTGGAGGTCGGCGACTCCACGTGGGCCCTGGCAGCGGCGCACGCGGCGGCCATGCAGCAGCATCTCAACGTCGCGGCGCCTGCGTAGATGGGAGCAGTGCGTGGTAAAAGCCCTCGAAGGATGGAGTGCCTGCGTACCGTAGATGGGCGGGGATGGCACGCTGTGGGGCTTGTAGGGCCTGCCGAGTGGGATGGGGACGAGGGACATCACCTGTGCGGGGCTAGGTAGGCGTGTGCCGCCAGGGGTTCACTCCCCGGCCTCCTACATGGGCGAGGCGTAGCCGCCGTCGCCCCGTGCGTGCCTGTGACCGAGCCTCCAAGCGTGCGATTGCTAGGGTGCTTGGGCTCGCTGTACATATGACACATTCATGGCTGGGTAGCCACGGCGCACGTGGTGCATGGTTTGCCTTCGTAGCGCATTGCGTGTATAGTAGTTTTTCAATTTCCCCCTTCACACGCAGGATAGGTGTAGCCTTAAGGGGGGCTGTAGCTCGATAGCCGGCATTGTAGATAGCCGTAGGGCAGGGTGTGGCGGGGGGGGATGGGAGGCGGCCCAACTGGTCCGGCACCGGAGGCATTGGGGCAATGCAATGCTCCATTGCTGGTGTCCCATTCCATCATTCATTTGTCGGTTAGTTGGGGAGTTCAGGGCAGCTTTGACTGGGCGGGGCGGGAAAGTTGCACGAGCTTGTAATAAATTTGTAAAGCTGATCTGGAAGACCTTCATCCGCGACATGTGGCCTTGGCCGATGGACACGCCTATGGGAAAGGGGACAAGGAAGGGGGTGAGCGGCGGGACAGGGG
This sequence comes from Edaphochlamys debaryana, assembly GCA_016858145.1. NCBI lineage: Eukaryota > Viridiplantae > Chlorophyta > Chlorophyceae > Chlamydomonadales > Edaphochlamys > Edaphochlamys debaryana. The sequence continues at coordinate 32,359 of JAEHOE010000148.1, forward strand.
GGTTATCAGTAAGAGGGAAGGGGAGTGTGGAACACGCACGGCGGTGAGTGCAGCAGGGAAGCCCAGGCTTCACGGAACGATCCACCCAAACGTACGTGGCTCACCTGGGACCCCCCAGCAGTTTCGCTGCCCCCTTTGCTTCAGCCACGACGCGTGGGAAGCCCAGGCCCCGCAGGCGATAGCCGTGATTCCTCCCCTACTTCGTACAGGTTCACGGAGCTGAGGCTGTGGGTGCGGTGGAGCGCCACCGCCCGTGAGCGGACCGAGGTGCTCAGCACGGGGTGGTGGAGCGACGACCGCAAGGTACGGCGTGCGCCGTACGACAGAGCTCCACGGCGAAGGATACAGCTAGCTAGCGGCCGTTACCTAGTGCCGTGTGACACGGAGCCGCCCTTGCCTCACAACGCGCATGGCTTCTTGCATTAAGCCCATTCCCCACCCCCCACGGTGTCCAGGTCCTACGCTGCAGCGCACAGGTCGACGCAATCCTCCAGCTGTCCGCGGAGCTATGCTGGCGCTCAGGGGCAGGGGTGGATTGCGCTGGGCCCCGCTGGGCCCCAGCGGCTGGACCTGTCGGGGCCTGGCAGGGCCCCGCCGCCGCCGAGGCCCTGCGCGAGGCGCTGTGGGCCTGGTGGCGGCGCGTGGCGGTGGCGGGGTGCGTACGGCAGGGCCTGGCGGCGGCGGCGGCGGCGCGGCGGCGGCGGCTGGGGGCGGAGGGCGAGCAGGCGGGGGGAATGGACGGGAACGAGGCGGAGGAGGGGAAGGTGGTAAAAGTGCACGGCGCTTCGGTGCTTGCGGAGGCGCCGGGCGCAGGCAGGTGCGAGGCTGTGGCGACGGTGGAGAAGGGCCCGGCTGTAGAGGGACCCCGAGGGGTGTGCCAAGGAGGGGGTGGGCAGGCTGAAGGGCGACAGCAGGAGGATGCGGCGAGCGTCGGGAAGGAGGGGGAGGAGGGGGAGGAGGTGAAGGCGGCGGAGGAGGATGAGGGCGTCTCCACGGAGGGGGCGCTGCAGTCGGCCCTGACGGCCCTGGGCGTGGCCCCGTGCCGCGCCAGCTACGTGGCAGTCCTCGGTGGCTGCCACGTGGCGGGGAACGTGGCGGCGCTGGGCCCAGCCACAACGGCGGCGGCGGTGGGGGTAGCGGCAGCAGTGGGAGCCGCGGCGGCGGCTGTGGGGAACGTGAGGGGGCGGGAGGCGGAGGGGCAGGGCCGGGTGGCGGGAGGGACGGCGCAGGGGCTCGACCGGGGCGGGGGTGGGGGCGGGGGTGGCGGGGCGCTGCTGGGCGCCGCCACCGCGGCCCCATTGCTGAGCCAAGCGCTGGTGCTGGGCTGGTGAGGGTGGCGGCGTGGTGTGCGGGCGGGTCAAGGAAGGGGCAGACCCGCTCTGACGGATGGACCGATGGAGGTCCACTCAGCGCTCAGCAGGTGTAGCATGCATTGCAAGCCCCTTGCTAGCCGGCCGGATATCGAAATGCATGGCAAGGGACTGGGGAACAGCAGGGCTTCGCGTCGGGCAGCTGGACGCAGTCGGGCGTGCGGGTCCTCTAGGGGGGAGTTGCGCGAAGGTCTGGGGTGTACCGGTACCGGCACGAAGGGCAGTGGGCCGCCCGGACAGTTGGACCATGGGAGCTGCCTCTCAAACTTGTTCAAATGGAACAGTAGGGCAAAGCGGGGGGGTCAGGCAGGGTAACTGGACGCATTGGGGCGTGCCGAGGGGCGGTGGGGAGGAGAGGGCTCGGGAAACGCAAACCCCATGCCGAGCCCCGATACTGCTCGCTCGCGCCACCACAATTCAACCCAGTCTCCTAGCTGCGTCATACATACTGCTCGTAGCATCAACCCGGACAATTCGCGCGGCGGCCGCGAAACGAAATGCTTCTACAGTCTCGGGCCCTCGCTGGCCGGCGAGCGTCGCCAGCAGTCGCACCAACATGCACATATAACCGACAAGCGCTCGCCCGACCAGCGCGCTATCGCGGTGCGCGCGACACCGAGCTGCGATGCCGCGCGGCCGTGGATTCCGGTCTGAACGAGGTGTCAATTGCGGACCTGGAGGCTGAGCTGAAGGACGCGCTCGGTCGGGAGGACTACAAGGCGGCAGCCAGGCTGCGCGACACAATCCAGTGGGTCGGCCTGGCCACGCCGGGGGTCTGCACCCCCTAGCCCCCGCTCCTGCCCCGCCGCCTCCGCCTCCCGTGCCCGCCCTAGCTCCTCCCACCGATTGGTTTTGACCAAGGCGGCATACGTGCTGCGCGTGAGAGTGTCGTGTTTTCCTCGCAGGCAGAAGTCGTCTGTGGCCAAGCTGGCGGTGGAGGACGCCAACCGGCGCTTCTACGACGCCTTCATGTCGGGGCGGCTCGAGGTGGGGTCGGGGTGGGGCGTGGGGGGGCGGACTGCTAGGAGATGGAGGAGCAAGCACTGAGAGAGTGGAAAGGGGGGAAATCGGAAGGATGGCTTGAGGTGTTGAGAAAGTGCTAGTGGGGAGGTGAGGACGGAGTGAGAGACGGAGGAGCTTCAAGTCGGGGCGGCTCGAGGCAGGGAGGCGGGCGCTGGGAGATACAGGAGGGGGTGGAGGGTGGCTCGAGGTGGGGAGGACCTGCTGGGTAGAGGGGAGAAAGAGGTAGAAAACTGAGGGCCTGTTTGTCGGGGCGGCACGGGGTGCGCTTTCAGGGACCCCTGGTCCTGGCCTCGAAGTGTTCGGCTGTCAGCGCGGAGCTTGGAGGCTGGGGAGGAACGAGGGAGAGAGGGAGGGGCTCGCATTCTGGTCGGCACGGGGTGCGCAACGCCGGGAAGGAGGGGGAGGCAGGGAGGCGGAGCGAAGCTGCTTATAGCAGAGCGGCAGGGGCAGATGTGGTTTGGGGAAGAGGGCTAGAGGTGGTGTCCTCTGCAAGGGCAGCTCGGAGTCGGCTGCTCGAGGTCATGGTCCCCCATCCCTCGGCCTCCCTCCCTGTCGCACCCCCTCCCCTCCTGCCCCCCCCCCCCCTGACAGGAGATGGACAAGGTGGTGGGGCTGGGGGACCACGTGCAGTGCATCCACCCGGGGGCGGGCTGCATCGCGGGCAGGGAGCAGGTGCGGCGGCGGGGTGGGGGTGGGGGTGGGAGGGGGAGGGGGCCGCTTGCGCTGGCAGGCTCGGCCGTAGCAGGATCTGCTTACGGTAGCCAGAGCTGCCACACTTCTTGGCCTCCTCCCTAAACCCAAACTCCTTCACCCCCTCAAACCTTCCATGTTCCCCCGCTGTCGCCTGCACAACGCTGCACGGCCCCGGCGAGAATAGATCAGACCCTCCATGCTCCATTCTCTTTCCCAGCCCCCTCCACCCCTCCCAACCTCCCCAACCTCCACCCCTCCCGTCACCCCCCAACCCCCAATCTCCCCCCCAAAGGTCATGGACAGCTGGCGAACCATCCTCCGCGGCGTGCGCCCGGGCGCCTTCCGCGTGGCGCTGGAGGACGTGCGCGTGTTCGCTCGGGAGGACATGGGCTTCGTCACGTGCGTGGAGGTCATCGATGCGGACGACTCCATGGGCCGGTGGGGAAGGGGTTGGTTGTTGGGGGGGGGGGGCCGGAGGGGGGGGGGGGGGGCTGTTAGGGGGAGGGGACGGGACGGGAGAGGCTGCCAAGGGAGGGGAGGTGTCGGGGGTTTGTGGCCTTGAGGCGACGGGATGGAGGGCGGGCTGCGAGGGCAGGGGGCGTGCGGGGAGGGGCTGGCGGCACATGGCTGCGCGGATGTGAGTGCCGGTAGCAGGGCGCTGGGGCGTGGGCTGCTGGTCCCTAACCGCAGTAGCTAGTGCACAGCTGGGGCGCGCCCGGCGGAGCAGCGGCGCATGGGAGCAATCAATGGGAGCACTCGCAGAAAGGAAACGTTGCACGCGTTTTGCATATGCCTCCTCGCGGCATTCATGCACCGTCCTTAAGCCCCTCAGACCGTCCTTAAGCCCGTTCATCCACTGACATGCGAGCCAGCATACGACACGCCCTAGGGCCGCACAATGGGCCTTACCCATCCAGCCAGGAAACAGAGGGTTTGTCAGAACCCCCGTCCATGCGCCCGTATGACGAGTCCGACCCGTCCGCTAGCATACGGCACCGCTCCTTCAGCAGTCCCAAGCTCCACAGGAGCTCTGACGCGCGCCCGCGTGAACCACCACCTCAGCCTCCTTTCAACCGCCCACCCCGGTGCCGCCCGCCCCTTCACCTCCTCCGCCGTTCCCCCTCTTCCCCCACCCCCACCCCCTGCTCCGCAGCATCTCCGCCACCAACGTGTTCGAGCGCCAGAACGGCGTGTGGCGCATCGTGCAGCACCACGGCTCGCCCTCGCCGCGCTTCCGATAGGCGCGGCGCGGGGCAGGCCACAAGCCGGGGGCCGAGCCCGTGGGCGCCAGCCCCCCCCACCCTTAGCCCCGAGGCCCGCCCGTATCCTCAAGGCGGCGGGCGGCGGCACGCCCTCCCACTGCGGGCGGGAGCGTCCGCACAGTGGCCGCCTCCAGCACGCCCCGCGCGCTTTGCCGACGGCCGGGTCACGTGCGTACGGCGCTAGAGCACGGGCTCCAGCGCACCGCGCGGTTGCGTACGGCGCACGGCGCTAGAGCACGGGCATGGGCACGTGGGCGAGGTTGTAGACGAGCACCCAGGCCAGCTGGGGGGGCGGAGGGGGGCGTGGCAGAGGGGTCGTCAGGGTGTGGCGTGTCAGCGGTATGTGGCAGCGGTGGAGGGCTGGGGTGGGCTGCACGCGCGCGCCATCGAAGTTGGAGACCGGGGTCAAAGGGTGGTGGGCAAAGTGTGTTGTAGCCGCCGCGGAACATTCATGGGTAGGTGTGGTTGCCGGCGCCGGCGGTTGCTTGTGGTGGCTTGGATCAAAGCATTCGGACGCAAAGTTGCAATGAGTTACGGCTCACACGCAGCACTGTGTAAGCAGCATTGACGTTGGTTGACGGAACGTGCCGCTGCCACCGGCCAGAGTCGCCAGCCACCTCCCAGCTGCATTGCGGCTCTCCACGCGAGAACCGGCCCAAGCTATGCAGCAAGCGCACGGTCCATTCTGTGATGGCCGCTGTTCCTCGCCGCAGCCTGCTGCAAGCCCACAGCAGCCCGGGGTCCCATGCCGCGAACGCATGCACCCCAAAACTCACCATGAACACAGCGAAGAAGGAGTGGAAGCCCTCCACGAGCGATTCCCCCACGCCGCCGTACATCTCCTCATTCACTCTGCGAAGTAGCGCGGGCGAGCCATGGAAGTCAGCGGCCAGTACACCGCACTCACTGCGCCCCTCATCCGCCTGAGCCGAGGACATGGCATGTAACCGATAGCAGCTTGGCGCTCCGTTGCACCCACCACCCACCCACCTGAAGCCCCAGCCCCAGCCCCAGCCCCTAGCCCCAGCCCACCTCAAGACCAGGCGGTAGAAGATGACAATGCACACCGCCTGCACCAGCGCAAAGCTGAGGGGGGCAAGGGAGGCAGATGCAAAGGGGGGAGCCGTGAAGGCAGGGCAGCGCAGGGCAGGGCAGGGCATGCACAGCCTCATCTCAGCGCGGGTCAGCCTTCCCGAATCCCCTTCCTCCGACGTTGTGCCTCAGCATCTACGCGCCCCTGGCCGTCGCCCTACCCCAACTAAACGCCCCAACTCCACTTGGGCCCTTGGGCCTGGGCTGACCCCACAGCAACCCCCTCCGCACGGACCCTCTCCTCACGCCCAGGGCCTGAGACGGTCACCTGGGTCCCCGTGCTGGTCCCGATCACGCGCCCGTACAGCAACATGACTCACGCAGCGAAGCCCTCGAAGCCCTTGAGCGGCAGCAGTCCCCAGGCGAGGCCGATCAGGGCAGCCGTGAGCTGCTTCTGCCAGTGTACGCACGTGGTGAGCTCCTCCTGAAGGCGCGGAGCAGGCAGGGGCGGAGTTTGGCTTGCACGCGCGGGCAGGGCTGATCGGCCTCAGGCACCGCAGAGTGGGGGCCTCGGGCCTGCAGCGGCGCCGAGCCCTCTTGGGGGGTGTCCCGCCCCGTTGTGCCCCTTCAGCCTGGGCAGGCCGCGAGGTACTACCCCCCCCCCTTCTTCCCCCGCAAATGCTCCCACCCGCCCCGGTCCCCGCACCTTGGTCCACACCGCGTCTGGGCCCTGCGAGACTCGCTCCAGGAACAGGGCGAGCCCCTCCTTCTTGGACTCCTTTTCCTTCTTTTGCGAGGCCATCGTGTTTCTAGCGCCGGCCGCCCGGCCGCTGGCCTGACTTGTTCTTAGTTCTAATACTTAGCTGCGAGTAACGGGCTATGAGCTGGCGGGAGTCGTCGCAGCTGCTTTGCAGGTGGGCGCGATCAGGTTGTGCGAGGCTCGTGTCTCGCGTGCTTGTCACGAGGTATTGCGAGGTAATTGAGTGAAGAGTATGTACCTGTAGAAGAGCTAGCTTGAGGCGACGCGGGGTGTGGTGCGCAGGCCGCCAATGAAGTCCGACTCGTCGTGCGTGCACTTCTGGCTTTGTCTGGCACAGCCGAGTCAAGCTTTGCAAAGATCAGCGTGATCAACAACACGACACGTCATCGGCTTTGGCAATAGTGAGCCAGTATCATCCCCCGCGTGCCCCTTACTACCGCCCCGGTTCGCCCTGTTCCCTCCGGGGACATCGGCTGACTCGTGTCTACCCTCCCTCTAGTCGGAAGTCCGCTACAGCCCGACAGAGGCAGCCTGTGCCGCTTCATAGCCATGTCAAGTCCTTGTACTTGCTACCATGTACTCAGGAGACTGTGAACCTTTCGCGTTACACTGAACAGGAACCGTCCTGTGACCCCCAACCGAGCCCCCACAACCCTGGAGTACCCGCCCCAATGCATCCCCGAATCGTCCTTGCCTTCCGCCCCCACATGCCAGTGTTCCCGTATCTTCTCCAGGCCGGTTTGCCAAAGCGCCTCATCGGCACGCTCAGCTCCGCACCAAGAGCACCTGTACACAGCCGCGTCGCGCCCATCGGTGCGCCCCCCATGTCTGCACCAGCCAACTCACTCCTCCGCCGCCACGAAACCGCCGACCCGCCCTCAGCCGCTCCGCTACAGCCTTCTCAAGCTCTCATGGGTGCCGGCCAACACACCACGGCCACCTCACAGGGTGACCGCCTCGATGACGGTGGGGGCTCGCTAGCACCGCCGACCTGGCGCGCGATACCAAGCGCCCCTCCACACGTCCTTCAACCGCATAGCCGCCGCCGCTTAGGCGGTCTTGCTCACGGAGCCCGCCCGCCGCTTGCCGAAGACCACAAAGTAGGGGTTGAGCACGTCCTCCTTGTTGTACTTGACCGGCTGCTCCTTCATCAGCTCCTCCTGCGGTGGTCGGCGGTCCGCGGTTGGGGGTTGCAGAGGTTAGCTGCTGTGCTGCAGCCTACGCCTCGTTAGGGCAGCACTTCGCTGAACGCAGGCCCCGCTACGCAAGCCCTCATCCCTGCACCTTCCATTCCACCTGGCTCTCCCAACTGCGCTGTGCCGCCCCACTCAACCTCTCCCGTCTTAGGACCCGCCGCCCACCTTCCAGTCCTGCTGCGGGTTGCCCTTGTTGTCCTGCTTGCCCGCCTGCAGCACAATGCCGCCCGCCTCCCGCACGATGATATCCGCGGCGGCAATGTCCCACTCGCAAGTGGGCGCCAGCCTGCGGGGGCACAGGGGGAGGTAGGAACAGCGCGTTTGGGGGCGGTGGTTGAGCAGGCGGGCGTTGTGTGGCGTGGCTGCAAACGTCAAATGGACGAGGCCGGAGGCGTAGCCGCGCTGCGCTGTGCTGTCCGGTAATGTGGTTGTGTGACTGGCAAAGTGTGCAGGCGGGCCCCTTGATGCCCAGCACAAGAGCCCTGCGTGGCCCGTACATGCCCACCGCATGCAATCGCACCCGCTCCTGTCTTGGCTTGCTTCGCGCTGCACCCAAGCGCCAAGCCCTTGGCCGCTGCCTGCCTGGATGCTCTCCATTTCTGCCCCCGGAAGGTGCTTGCTTCCAGGCCCATCGCACCCGCCCGCTACCGGGCAGGGGCACCAGCTCACCGGGGGTAGATGTGCGCGGCGCCCTCCGCCACCATGAGCAGCTTCAGCGAGCTGCCCACCTGCACGAACTCGGGGTTCTGGAACAGCTGGATGAACTCCTGTGGCAGGGGCACAACGGGGCCGGGGAGGGCAGGGAAAAGCTGTTGCGCTGGTGCTTCACAGCTGCTGGCAGTGCAACTCCCAGCCGTCAGCACTTGACCAGCACCGCAGGGTTAAACAGACGTGCAACATGGGCAGCTTCACCGTGCCCCTGCACTTGTGAAGGGTGCGTAGGGCCCCAACCTTGCGCACCCCGCCTGCCCACGCTACGCCCTCAGCGCGCCGGGCAGTGGCGGCCTTACCTCGGTTTCCTTGTTGAGGTGGCTCGCCGAGGCGCAGATTTTGAGCCCAGCGTCCTCGAAGCCGAACTCCGCGCACTGTATCCGGTTCTGGCCCTCGCCCGTGCGCAGCCAGGCGCCTTTCCCCTTGACCGCCCAGTAGGTCTTGCCCTGGCAGGGCACGTCCACCACGCCCAACACAGGCGTGTCGTTCGACATGAGGGCGATGTTCACCGTGAATTGCCCGTTGCGCTTCAGGAACTCCTTGGTGCCGTCGAGGGGGTCCACCAGCCAGTAGTACTGGTACTTCTGCGGGGGACATACGGGGGGCATGGGTGTGGTTCAAGAGGGTTGAGCTGTTGCAGCGTGTCCGCCAGTAACCCCCTGCAGTCGCGCCGTCCTCGCATAGCGTAAGGTATAAGCACCTGGCGCACGGCGTGGGGAGTCATCTTGTTCTCCTCCGAGACGATCGGAATGTGCGGGCTGATGTTCTGAAGCGCGTTGCAGATGATCGTGTTGGCGTCGCGGTCTGCCCGCGTGAGAGGTGATGCATCGCTCTTCATCTGCACCTCCCATGTGGACGCCTGGGGGAGCAAGGCCGCGACGGTGGTGGAGCCAAACAGGTGGGAAACGCGGTCTGGACGCTCACCTCAAGGCGCGCGCAAGCAAACCCCACCTCGCTGTTGTAGATCTGCAGAATGGCCCTGCCGGCAGCCTGGGCCGTCGCGATCACCTCCTCGACGGGCAGCTCTGCCTTAATCTGCGCATGCCAAGCCCGCGAGCGTCAGTCTCCCGTTGACCGCTGTTGCTAACGACTGCTATGCCGACCTGGATTTGCATCGTGTAGTCAGGGACCTCATCGGCCCTGCTGAGTCCCGAGCCCATTCTTGCAAGCTGCCTTCGGAAGTGCGCAACTCGGCGAAGGGAGTGGAGCAACAGTGGCGAGAACTACAGTAAGGGCCGTAACTGCGGTGGAAAGGCACACTTCCTGTGCTGGCACCCACCATGACCCCGCTACTGCCGAACCGTACTCCACTCCAAGGCCGGGCACGTGCCTTGCAAGTCAGCCCCAACGCACATACACGCTCACTTCTCCATCCGCTCACGCTCCCCCTCCTAACTGGGTCCCGCCCCAGTGTGACACCTGCAGTCCGCCCCAACACCAGCTCTCCAGCCAATTCCCCCGTCAACCACGGCCCCGCTACCACGCCGCCTCGCTCCTCTCCCGCGGCTCCTCGCCCTCGTACACCGCCGCCCTCCCGCTCAGCCCCTCCACCGCCAGCGCCGCCTCCTTGGGTTCCCCGCCTGCAGGGTACACACCAACGGAACAGGGCATGCGTCAGCGCCACATGCTCCCGTCACACAACTGCTGCCCGTGACTGACAGGGCACGCTACATCCCCCCTTCCTCCCCCACCACGCACGACGGTACCCACCCTGCGCACCCCGCCAGCCACCCCCCCGGCCCCCCGCAAGAGCCCTGACCCCTCCCCGCTTCCCCCGTGCCGGCCGGCCCACCTGTCGCGGGCATCTCGAGGCCCTTGTAGGACCGCTTGAGCTGCAGGAACTCGGCGGCGTTCCTCGCCACCAGCTCGTGACGCCCCTCGGCCCCGGGCACCCGCGAGGCCACGCTCAGTCCCAGGCCCCCCAGGGAGGCCAGCGCCAGTCCCGCAGCCTCCGCCTCCGAGGCGGGCTCGGGCCGCGCCAGGGAGCGCTCGTACTCCTGTGTGTGGATAGAGGGGCGGGAGGGGAGGGGGCAGGCAAAGAGGCGGTGCGGGTGGGTTAAGATCGCATTGGCACGTGTTGCTACTGCTAGTGGCTAGCCAGGCTTGCCTCCCACCGCATCCTGCCCCAGCGCGGGCGCTAGACTAGACGAGTTGACCCAGCCCCCAAAAGCCCGCGCCCATCTCAACCCCCGTCCCCCGCACCCCCACCCCCTGCAGTCTGCGTAGTTCGCGACCACGCCCTACGCCCTACGCCCCCATGTCTTCTGCCCCCACCCCCTCCGCACCAGCACGGCCGGCAGGTCCATGCGGTAGGCCTCCGGGTCGATGTGGCGCCCCGTCAGCGCCAGCGCCGCCTCCCAGGGCGACACCAGCGGCGCCAGGTAGTCCCGGCAGTCCAGGATGAGGCCCTGGGGGTCGGCGACCAGCACCCACACATCCACCTGGGCGCCGAGGGGGGGCAAAGGGGGGCCGAGGAGGGAGGAGGGGGGGCGGAGGGGTGTTTGAAGCTGATAAGCGGGAGAGCATCGAGTCGTTAGTGGGATTGCCGGAGAAGGTACATACCGCCACAGTGTCCATGATAGGTGCGGGTGTCCGCGGAAGAGGCGTGCGCTGAGGCTGGAGCTGAAAGTGGCGTAGGCAGCGGCGGCTGAACGCTATCCCGAAGCACTATATAGTCGCAGGTAACAGACCGGCAGGTCGCTGGGGTGCTTTGGGCAGTGCAACGCGCCGCACGCCACCACCCGAAAGGCACATAACATTATCCCCCGAAACGAGACCCGCCTCGTCCCGGACTCACCTGGGCATATCGAAGAAACCACCACGGAGGAGAGGGCACGGCGGAACGCGGGCGGGGAGGGGAAGGGCGAGAGAAGTGAGAACATGCGAAAGCGCGGAAGGTGGGAGGCGTGCAGTGGCGTGCGTGCGGTCGCGCAGTACGCAGGGAGAAGCGGAATAAGTGGGGTAGCTTAAGAATGGGGCGGAGGGGTGAGGGAGGAGGGTGAAGGAGGGAGCGGTGTCGCTCAGCGAGGGAGGGGGCGGAGGGGGGAGAAGGAGGTGTGTGAGGAGGAGGGGCCGCGCGGCTGTGGCGTGGGAGGCGTGGGGGCTGGGCAGCAGGCGGGCCACGGGCGCCACTGTCCCGACCGCACACTGGACGAGAAGCCGTGCCCGCATGCCGGCTCTTCATGCACCCCGCGATGCTCACATGCCGTACACATGCCGTACAGTGCCGTACCTCTGGGAAGTTGCCCAGCTTGGCGGGGTTGGGCTTGCCCATGAGGAAGGTGTACGATTTCTTGCCCGCAGCCTCCACCAGGCGGCGCAGGCAGGAGATGACGTCAAGGAAGCCGCCCGTGCCCAGCGTGCCCACCTGGGGGGGGGGGGAGGCGATAATGGAGGCGGGAGGGGGCGGGGAGGGTCAGTGAGGGACAAGCAGGCTGGAGAGACTGGAGAGCCCGAAAGGTGTGGCGGCAGAGCACAGGGGTGAAGGGCAAACCTAGGTGGGGCGAGATGGCCGCTAGTAATGCCTTGGTCGTGGAGCTGGCAGCCAAGAGCGCCACCCCTCGCAGCGTGGCCCCACCCCGGCCGGCATGGTCCGCCCACGCACTATCCACGAGTTCGCTCACGTGGCCAACCCCCGCTGGCAGAGTAAGGCCCCCCACCCACCCACCAGTATGCCCACGAGGCTACCCCGTCAAGGCCACGCCCTCCCCCTCCACCAGGATGCCCACGAGGCCAAACCCTGCTGCTCGTTAAGGGCGGACAACCCCTGTCAACACCCACGCCCCACCCACCAGTACGCCCACAACGCCAGCTCTTGCTGGCTTGTATCCTCAGGGTATGCCCCGCGCCCCACCCACCAGTATGCCCATTCCTACCCAAAGGTATATGTACTGCACCCCCACCCCACCCACCAGGATGCCCACGAGGCTAACCTTCGACGCCCACCCATGCCCCATCCACGCCCCACCCACCAGTATGCCCACGATGTTGGCCGCCCGCGCCTTCTCCACCAGGAAGTTCCGCCGCTTGAGCAGCCGCCGCGTGTCGTCCGCCAGGCCCTCGCGCACGCGCCCCTCCGCCCCCTCGGCCGGGTCGTACGACAGCCACTCTGCCGTACTGTGTGTGAGCTGCAGCACCTGCTGCGCGCTGCTGCCCTCCGGCCCCACCCACACGTGCAGGCACGACCCGCGGGACGACCCGGGCGGGAGGGACCAGGCCAGGCCCGCGAGGCACTGCCGGCCGCTGCCCTCGGCCGTGCCGGCACTGGCGCCGTCACCACGGCCGCCGGCGCAGGGTTCGCTGGCGGCGCCTCCGCTGGGCTCTGGGGCCGCGGCGGCAGAGCTTGCTGCGGGCAGGGCGCAACAGCTTGGCGCCCCGCACCCAGCCCCGGGCGCCGCCTGCGCCGCCCCCTCGCCCACGCTCGCACCCGCGACCCCCGCCCCGCAGCCCGCCCCCGGGGCGGGCGCAGCCGCCCCTGCAGACGTCGCCGCGGCCGCGGCCGCGGCCGCTGCTCCGCAGCACCCCCCTCCAGTGCCGGCCCCGGCGCCTGCCCCTGCCGTGGCCTCTGCAGCCGAGGCCGAAGCGGCGGCCCCGGGCGCGCCCCGGTTGGCGGCGGCGGGGGCGCAGCGGCGCCCCGAGGGGGCTGCGGGCGCCAGGGAGCGGGTGGGCACCTCCGCAAAGGCCCACTGCGGCCCAGGGCCAGCCTGGCGAGGGCAGGGCAGGGGTCCACACAGCCGTTAGGGGGCCAAGTCACGTCGGCCACAGGAGCAGCATCCATCGCTGCCCTCCCCAAGTAGATTGGGCGACCCCCTCCATCCTCCGTCCAGGCTTTCCGAGATACTCGTCCGACTCCCCTCCATCCGGCGTTCTGACCCAAACGCAGCCGCGGGCCGCCCGTCACCCGCTTGCCCCGCTCCAGCGCCCGCCCCGCATGCCCGCACCTGCTCCCCAGCGCCTCCCTCCTCCCGCTCCGCCGCCACCGCCGCCTGCAGCGCCTCCCGCAGCGCCGGCAGCACGTGCTGGTACCCCTGGTCGGCAAACACCACCACCCCGGAGAAACCCGGGGCGGCGCCAGGCCCCGCCTCCGCCGCTGCGTCCGGACCCGCCGCCGCCGCTGCGCTGGCTGCTGCGTCCGCCGCCGCCCGCTGCCTCAGCGCCCGCGCGATGACCGGGCCCAGGGCCGCCGCTGCGGCCGCCGCGTCCAGGGGCGCCTTGGGCAGCACCACGAGGGCGGGGAGGGCGTTGGCGGGGAGCAGGGAGGAGCGACCGTAGTGGACCTGCAGGGGAGGGGGAGGGGCGGGGAGAGGGGGCGAGAGGGAAAGGGTGGAGGGTGGATGGGCTTGGAGAGCTGGCGAGCCGGACGGGCAGGCCGTGGTGAGCCGGGCAGGGCTGGATCGGCCCGGCACAGGCGCGCTCGCCAGGGAGCACTGCGGAGGGTGAGGCTAAGGTGGAGCTGTGCGCAAGTGCTCTCTGGGTGGAGCCTCTGGGCTACTCTGCGCCCGAGAGGCCCCGAGCCCTGCTACAGCCCGCCTCACCACGCAGTCCGCCCCCAGGTGCTGGGCCGCCACCTCGTCCACCCCCAGCGGGTTGTAGGCCGTGTCGGCCAGCACAAACACCTGGCAAACAGGGAGGCGGAAAGGAGGTTCTTGGGTGTGGCCGCCAGTGTATGGGTACTGACGGGGTCGGTGGTGCGGTGTACATCCGCCAGTGCCCCGCCGTGTCCCAGGTGAGGCGTGCAGCGGCGGCCGTGCGGGCGGCCCCCACCTTGGCCCGGTCGCCGAGGCGTTGCTGCAGCTCCGCAGCCACCGCGGGGCTGTCCGCGAGCTGCTCATCAGGGAACTGCAGCGCTACGTTGCGATAGCCGCCCTGGAGGACATAGTCGACCGTCTCCGGGACATCATACTCCTCCGCCAGGCCCATGGTCGCCGCTGGGACCCGTGTTGAGGTGGCGCACACCGCTTTGGAGTTGTTGCTAGCTACGTGTAGTGCACTGTAAGGCAAGCGTGCGGCCGGCGCAGACAGCTGCAGCCCGCAAAAGCAGTTTCAGTAGAGTCGCGCCGCCGCCGAAAGCGGCATCCAACGGGCTGTATTCAATTTCAGACTGTGTCTAAATTCTATCTGTCACTGGGGGCTACGGCGATGCTTTGCAAGCTGTGAAACCAATGCGGGGGCCCGACAGGATTCAGGCGTTGCTTGTGCTCCTTCTCCCTCAGTCACTGCAGCAAACGCTGACTGAGACAGACGCATTCACAAGCACCAACAGGTCCTGAACGCTGCACTTGCCATCGCACCATCGCCTGCCCGCACGCGCACAACCTGCCCAGCTTGTTTCATGAGTTCATGAGCGACATAGCATGTGCGGAGGCCACGTGCCTGTGGCTGTCTGAGGACTACTCGGCCTGCGGGGTGACTCTGCAGAAGCTTGAGACCGAAAGCAAGCCCGATATCAAGGTGAGCCGGAGCTTCCACGCGACAGATGGGCGACATCATTGCTTTTCTTGCGGCTCTGCCAGCTCAAAACGGCCGTGGCGTTCGCAGCTCGCCAACAATCTCCTCGTCGTCGAACACACTGTCGCTGGGCACGCGGAGGCGGAGCGTATCTGCTCGCAACTCGAGCAATTAGCGGTGAGTCGCGTGCCCCCGTCTCGCCGCAGCGCCCACCGCCCGGAACTGCTCTCTAACCCACCTCGCCGCGGCCCCCCACCCCCAACCCCCCACCTCCTCTCCCACCCCCTGCAAACCCCCGCCACCCCCTTTCCCCCTCCCAAACCCCCGCCACCAAAACAGAACGAGCAGCTCGCGGCGGACGATGGCGGCTGCGCTGCGGACGCGGTGGGGTCCGCCGCCTCCCGCGCCCGCGCCTCGGGCGCCTCGGAGCCGCCCCCGCTGGTGCCCGTGAGGGATGACCTGGCCGTGGTGCAGCTCAACCGGGTGGGGGTTGGGGGACGGGGCGGGGGGAGCACAACCGGCTGGGAGGGGTCTCGGGTTTGGCGCAGTACTGAAGAGAGGGCTGCTCCGGGCAGAGAGGGGACAAGCAACACGAAGGTTGAGCGCGGTGTTGATGTCGGGCCCTCGCGCTCCCTCTTCCCTCCTCCTCACCCCCTCCGCATCCTCCTCACCCCCTCCGCACCCTACGCCCCTTCCCCACCACCCCCAGGCCACGCTCCTGTACGCGCTGCACCGCGCCGGCCCCGCCTCCGCCCTGCTGGAGGCCCTGGCCGCGGACGCCGAGGCGCTGCCCGAGGGCGCGGCGGTGCGGGCGCTGGCGCTGGCTCTGGAGCTGGCGGTGGAGGGGCGGCAGCTGCCGCGGGCGGTAGCGCTGCTGCAGAGGTTCGAGCGGCTGTACGGCAGCCTCACGGGTGGGTGGGATCTAGGGGTGGGGATCTTGGGGTGGGGGCCAAGGGGGCTGGCGTGGGGGGGCGTGGAATGGAGTGGCGGGGATGGGGTCGGCGGGGAAAGGGGGGCTGGGTGGCATGTTATGACGTGTGCTGTCATGCCGTGCGCTGGACTGGAGCTTCTGCTCAATCCTTGCGCCGGCCCTCTCGTCGGTCCGTCTGATGCCCTGCTGTACCCGGCCCCGCCCCTGCCCCCCCGCGCAGAGGCCTACGCCGCGGACCGTCCCTCGCCCTCGGGGCGCCCCGACGGAGCGGCGGCGGAGGAGGCGGGGCCCGGCGGGGCCCGGGCGGGCCCGGGTCGGCCCCGGCTGCTGGCGCTGCCCCGCGTGTCGCACTGGGGCAGCGGGGCAATGGTCCGCAGTCGGGAGCTGCTGGACCTGCAGGTGGGCGGTTGCCTGAGGATGGGGTCAAGGGAATCAGGGTCCTAGGTTATCGTAGGCTATCGTAGGTGATCCTGGGCTAGGTGCAGTGCAGCTAGTCTAAACCCGGGAGCTGCCGGACCTGCAGATGGGGAGCCAAGGAGGTCGGGCGGGGGCTATGTGCGGACCTGTGTGGGGAACCAGGATACCCAGGTCGATCGGAGGGTTCGGGATGTGGTCAAGGCAAGGGGTCTAGAAACTAGGGGTTGCTAGGCTAGGAGAGGCTGGCGTTTGAGGACGGGGCCAAGGGAACGGGTTCGTCGGAGATGGGTGAATTGAGCCCCCAAGGTCCGAAAGTGGGAGTTAAGGAGCGGCGCCTGCCCCGGAGCGGCTGGGCGTTCAGGCCCAGAGTGGACAGGGGGGCACTGGGCAAGGGGCAGACGAAAGGGGAGGGCGAAGGGCATCCTGAGTGTCCCTCGAGCCGCGACAGCCAAGCGGCCTGCCCTCCCTAGACCTCCTGCGCCCACCGCGCTCCTCTTCTCCTCCGCCCCTACCTCACCCACACCTCCATCCCCCCGTCCTCCGCTCCTCTCACCCCCCAGGGCCGCCCCCCCTCCGTCCCCGACCTCAAGCTCCTCATCAAGCTCTACCGCTCCCGCCTGCACGCCCTGGCGCACAACACCCGAGCCGCCAAGCGCGAGCTCAAGGCCGTCATCGCCGCCGTCTCCCCCTCGTCCTCCCCCTCATCCGCCCCCCTCCCACAACAACCACAGCAGCCGCCCCCACACCAGGGGCCCCCGGGTTCTGCCGCCTCGGGCTCGGCGGTCGCGGGTGCGGCCCCCGGGTCCCGCCGCGCCAGCCCCGCCGCGGGCGCGCTGCTGCAGTCGGTGCGGGCGCAGCTGGAGCTGTGCCGGGGGCGGGTGCGCAAGGCCACGCGGCTGCTGCTGGCCATGATGCAGGTGGGGGCGGTGGGGGCACGGGGCGGCGGGGAGAGGGGAGGTTAGGGGCGTGTGTGTTTCGTGACGCGTGGGGCCAGGCCACGCGGCTGCTGCTGGCCATGATGCAGGTGGGGGCGGTGGGGGCACGGGGCGGCGGGGAGAGGGGGGGTTAGGGGCGTGTGTGTTTCGTGACGCGTGGGGCCAGGCCACGCGGCTGCTGCTGGCCATGATGCAGGTGGGGGCGGTGGGGGCACGGGGCGGCGGGGAGAGGGGGGGTTAGGGGCGTGTGTGTTTCGTGGCACGTGGGGCAAGACCACGAGGCTGCTGCTGGCCATGATGCAGGTGGGGGCGGTGGGGGGAGGGGTGGGGGGGGCGGCGGGGAGAGGGGAGGTTGGGGGCGTGTGTGTTTCGTGGCACGTGGGGCCAGGCCACGAGGCTGCTGCTGGCCATGATGCAGGTGGGGGGCGGGGGTTGGAGGGGGCGGCGGAGGCTGGGAGCATGGGTTTGATCTGCGCAGTCGGGGTGGCGACGATATCGAGAGGCGTCTGAGGCGTTCCCTGCAGGCCACGCCGCTGTTGTGTCTGTTCCCCATGCGGCGTGCCCTGCTGCCGGCCTGCTCTTGACGGTGCACCCACCCACTCTCCGCCCCTTCCCCTCCCCTGCCCTTCCCCCAGGACCCCGCCTGCGCCCCCTCCCACCGCCCCCTCCTGCTCAACAACCTGGGACTGGTGCACCACCAGCAGGGCAAGCACACGCTGGCGCTGCTCTACCTGTCGCAGGTGGGGGCTGGCGGGGTGTGGGGGGCCTCTTCCGGCCTGCCCTTGTCTGGCCGCGTTGTCTGTGCATCTGGGTCGGGTACGGCTCTGAGGTAAGGTTACGCAACTAACGCGTAGCCCCACCCCCACGTCCCATGGCAGGCGCTCGCAACCGCCCAAGCAGGGCCGGGGGCAGGGCAAGAGGCCAACCCGCCGGCGGCCCCCGGGCTCTCCGGCTCCGCCGGGCCCACGGGGGCCCCCTGCTCGTCCAGCTCGTCGTGCGTGCCCGTGCCTGCCGTACTGTACAACGCAGGCCTGCAGCACCTGCTGCTGCGCAACTACGGCGCCGCGCGGAAGTGCTTCGCGGGGGCGGCGCAGCACTATGCGGGCACGGTGGGTGTTGGGGGGAGGCTAAGGTCGGGGGCGGGGGCAGGAGCTTGCTTGCTTTCATGTTCGCTATTACGTTGGGGCTAAGGCTTTGGGCGAAGTGCTGGCAGCAGTCAGCCAGCTCAGCTGCGAACAACCCTCCTCGCCCTCCTCCGCCGCCTTCCCCCCCGCAGCCGCTGCTGTGGCTCCGCACCGCCGAGGCCGCCCTGGGCCTCCACCGCCAGACCACCTCGCAGCAGCCCCCGCAGCAGCCCCCCAACGGCTCCACGCCCCCCGCCCTGACCACCACCACCTCCACCTTGACCTCCTCCTTCGCTGCCGCCTCCACCACCGCCTCCACCTCTGCCGCCTCCTCCGCTGCCGCCGGTGAGCTGCTGTCCGAGGCCATTGCGGCGCTGGCCACGGCCCTGCAGCAGCTGGACGAGCAGCAGGCGGCACACGAGCAGGTGGGCAGGGGAGGGTGTGTGTGCAGGGAGGGACGGCAAGGGGGGGCCACAGCGGGGGGGCAAGGTCTACGGCGGCAGGGAAGAGGCTGTGCTGGGTGTACGTCACAGAAGGGTGCAAAAGGGCTGAGCAAACGCCTGAACCTCGGCCGCCCTCCCTGCGCTTCCCTCCCCCGCAGTGGCAGAGCAGCAGCAGCAAGCTGGAGGAGGGCTGGTCGCTGTCCGCCCCCACACCCACACCCACCGCCGCCTCCGCAGCCGCAGCCGCCAGCGCCGGAGCCCTGGGCTCCGGCCCTTCGCCGTCCCCGTCGCCGGGGTCGGGCGCCTCCTCGGCGCCCGACGCGGCGGCAGGCGACCTTTTCCTGCCCCTGCCCCCCGCCGCGCCTACGCCAGCGGGCGCCGCGGGGCCGGGGTCCGGCGGGGACGCGACGGCGCGGGCAGGGGGCGTGCACCACGCCAACGGGGGGGCCGCGGGCGGCGGGGCCGGGACGGGGGCGGGCGAGGAGGCTCAGCGCTCCAGGCACTCCCACTCGGGCGGCTCCGGCGGGGCGCTGCCCAACGGGGTCGGGGAGGCACACGGCACGGGTGAGAAGATGAGGGGTGGGCCGCGGGGTGAAGGAGAGGGCTTGGGAGGCTCGCAACTTGGCCCCGCCTGGACCTGTGTGAGGGCTCCCAGGGTTGAGGCGGCCCCTGCGCTTCCTCGCCACCGCCCGCCTACGCTCAGCCGCTGCCCCTGGCCTGGTCGCACACCGCGCCTGCGCTTCCCTAGCTTACGCGAGCAGCCCGCCCCACCCCCACACCCCCACCTCGCTCTGCAGACGCCAGCGCGGCGCTCGCTCAGGAGCTGACGGCCGTGCGCCGGGCCGTGCTGGCCAACCTCGCCTACGCGCACCTGCAGGCGGGGGACTGGGGCGAGGCCCTGGCGGCGGCGCAGGCCCTGCTGGCGGCGGCACAGCCGCCGCCGCCACCCGCCGCCGCCGCCACCGACGGCGGCGGAGCCGCCGCCGACGGCGCTGCCGCGGCGGCGGCGGCTGCTGAGTACGGGTACCTTGCGACCAGCTACGCGGCTGAGGCGCTGTGCATGCTGGAGCGGCCCGGGGACGCGGTGGAGGTGCTGTCGCTGTGGCTCATGTCGGCGCAGGAGAGCAGCGACGCGGCGGCGGCGGCGGCCTCGAGGGCGCAGCAGGTGCGTGTGCGCGCGCGCGTCTCGCTTGGCGCTAGCGTGCACGCTCCCTTTCCTTCCGGTCACTCCTTTGTTCCATCATTCCTCACGAAGATCACATACTCACTCCACACCCATGTCTCCTCGCGCAGGCCCCCGCTGCTCTTGCCCTCGCCGGCCCCAAGCCCGACGCCGACGATTCCTGCGGCGGCGGCGCCACTGGCGGCGGCGGCGGCCGGGACGAGGAGTACCCGCTGGGCAACGCCGCCGCGCTGGCGGCGCTGGCGGGCCCCGCCGCGCTCGCCTCGGCGCTGACGCACCTCGCGGCCGTGTTTGCGAGCCAGGGCGAGCACGGCCAGGCGGCGGCGCTGGTGCGTCAGGCGCTTGCGTTGCAGCAGCCGCAGGCAGGCGGCGGCGCTGCGGGATGTGCAGGAGCTGCGGGGGTGGGGGCAAGTGGGGCGGGGGCAGGGGGGGCGGAGGGCCGCGGTGCGGCGCTGCTGGCTGTGTACTGTGAGCTGGCGGGGGGCAACACGGGGGGGGCGCTGGCGCTGCTGAGGCAGGCGCAGCCCGCGCCCGCGTAGCGGTGGGAGGGTGGGGGAGCGGAGGGAGGGGTCGAGCGCTTGGTCGCATGGTGGCGGCAGCGGAGCAGGTGGCAGCAGCTGCGGACAGAGAAGATGATGCAAGATGATGGCCTGGCTTGGGTGGAGTCACGCTAGCGAGATGGAGCAGAGTGCAGCAGCAGGTAGTTCCGGCGGCTTGCAGCCTCGGCGCACAAGTGGCATTGTCTAGGGGTGACACACGGACGGGTGAAACCACTGAGCGTAGCGGTGGGAGGGGACAGGGAAGGGAGCGCGGTCGGGCTCGAGCGGTTGTTCGCATGCGGACAGAGACCATGATGCAAGGTGCTGGCCTGGCTTGGGTAGAGTGACGCTAGCGAGTTGGAGCGGATGGAGCTCAGGGCCAGTGCTGCTATCTTCCTGGGGCTTGGCTCTTGGCTGCTACCGAAAGTACCCCCTCCGGGGGCTGTACACGAAAGTTGGCTTTCGTTGGCTTTCGGTTTCGGTACAAGGGGTTGGGGGGGGCCGTCTTGCAGCTGGCACGGTCGTGCCCTGCGCTAGGGCCCCTCGTCAGGAAGTGTTCCCCGCTACAGGAACCTCGATCCCTGTACTTGCAGAGCTGAAGGGGCTCACAGGAGGCCCGTTCAGTGCGGCGTCAGTATGACAGCCTTGTAGGAAAGTGTTCCCCGTCAAGCAAACCCCTGTCTCCTTGTCATTTCAGGGCTCCGGGAGCGTGCAACTACACCGTGAACCCTTGTGTCGGGTAGACCTTGTCAGAGAGTGTTCCCCTGCTTGGCCGAAAGGGGTCAGCAGGGGCCGAAACCTTCAGTACATGGGCACGAAACATGGGTCCCCGGGGGGAAACCCTTCGTGATCCTTGCACGAAAGTTGCCAAATCGCTTTCGATATAGCAGCACTGCTCAGGGCAGGCAGCAGCAGGTGTTTGTGGCTCGCAGTCTCTGTTTGGGTTTGTCCAGGTCAGTTCTGTGGCATTGTGGACTGACGGGTGAAACCCGGTGGGCAGATGGTGGGTGTGCTGCCAGCACGCCTGAGGCCAGCCTGAGACTCAGGTGTAGCTGGCTGGCTGTGCCTATGGCTGGGTAGAAGACATCAACGAAGCGAAGTGCTTGGTTCGCCTGTGGCTGGGTACCGTACCTTGAGGCGTCGAGGGGTGTGGGGTCTCCGTGCCCCAACGACAGCTAAGCGCTTCGGCACTCACTGGTACGCCTGGCATTGAAGGTGCCCGTCTTCAGCCGACGGCGTGCCAGCGGGTGAGACAGACGAGGGGAGCTTGAGCCTCATCCAACGGCAGCTAAGCGCTTCGGCCCACAGGGTGGAGGTGGATGGGGCCAAAGTCGGATGAGGGCGGTCGAGGGGAGCAGGAATCCTGTAATCCCTCTCGGCGCGCCGCCACCGCCTTTCCCCTCAGCCCCACAGCGTCACTACATTATCCTGTGCTACTTGCCATATACGTACATACCTTCCCGTAACAACCCTCAGGCGCGGCAAAGCAAGGCGATTGGTAATACCGCGGTCACGTGGGCGAGCGAAATGCCTCCGCGCGGCCGGCCAGCCCGTGGAAGCCGTCCAACAGGGCCTAGACTGCCACAAAATGTCAAGGAGGTGCTCTCCGGACTTGGCGGCTCGGCTCGGCGCGTGCTCGACCTGGCGGAGGGCAAGCAAGTCTCAGAGGCGACGATCGATATGATCATCTCTGCCCTACAATTGCTGGGCGCTAACCTGGAAGAAGGCCCGCTCCGCTCGGCTGTTGCGGCGGCCATCCTCATGGACAAGTCCACCAGCTGCGCGCTGCTGCAGCTGCTGGCGGTGGCGGCTCGGGGAGACTGCAAAGCGGTGGAAAACGCTGTGCCTCGCCAGCTAACCCTGGCCGCCTGTGACGGGGTCGGGTCGCTGCTCGTCGCAGCTGCCCTATCTCGAGATGCCGCCCTCGCCGCTGCAGCCACCGCCTTCGCCCTCGCAGCGCTGAAGATGCAGACGCTGCAGGCGCTAGCTCGCCAGGTCGTGACCGCGACTCGGGAGCTGCGGCAGCTGGCGAGGGGCGAGGCTATGACGGGGCTGGTGGCGGGGCAGGCCAACATCGACCGCATAGCGACACGAGTTGCGGCCGCCGTCTTGGTCCGCTCCTTCTGCAAGTTCGTGGAGGGGCTTGCACAACTCGCCAAGCACCAGCAGGACACCGCTCTTCTGGCGGCCCTCCAGTCCGCGCTCGACGGCAGCGCTCTCCTGGAGCACGTGGCTCACGCGATCGTGGTACTGCCAGGCCACGTGCCCGCGCGGCAGCCGTACACCCCGGTCCAACTCTCCATGTACGCCCCACAAGCGCCTGCCTTCCTGGAGCTGTGTACCATTGTGGCCCTCT
The DNA here is from genome assembly GCA_016858145.1 of Edaphochlamys debaryana. Taxonomy (NCBI): domain Eukaryota; kingdom Viridiplantae; phylum Chlorophyta; class Chlorophyceae; order Chlamydomonadales; genus Edaphochlamys; species Edaphochlamys debaryana. The sequence continues at coordinate 54,781 of JAEHOE010000148.1, forward strand.
ATAAGCGGCCGGCCGTCACGGCCGCGGACATGGATAGCACCAGCGGAGACCACGGAACCGCTGCACCTGTGGACCGCCTGCCACCGGCGCCAGCAGTGCGCGGGGGTTCGGGGACGGCAGGGGTGGGGGCGAGTGCGGAGGAGACGGCAGCCGGAGCTGCGGGGCAGCAGGCGGCTGGGCCGGGCGGGCTGGCAGTCCGCACGCCCCTCCTGCAGCTGGGACGCTGCGTGCGCCACGCCGTCATCAGCATGGCCACGTGCCTCCTGTCAGACGTGGACGGTCAGGGCATCTACGGCCTCCCGTACCGCGTGCTGCCCGGGGCGCCGTCCGAGCCAGGCGCCTGGGTTCTGGCGTTCAAGGGCCTCTTGGCAGCGACCATCGCAGACCAGACCGCCCCTGATCCCTGCCTCAGCCGGCGCACGGCAGTGCGGCTCCTGCTCCGCGCGGGGTGTGCCGCCATCACTGCGCTCCAGCTGCAGCACGGCGGGGATGGGCGGTTCGGTGAAGGGGGGGCCGTGAGCTCCAGCACCGGCACCGAGGCGGGGCCCCTGCGCTCACTGGGCGACCCCATCGCAGTGTGGGCGCTCGCCGGCGCAGCCCTCTTCCAGGCGCTGGCGCTGGCGCTGCGGGGCTGCTCGTCTGGGGTGAGACCGAGTCGCCAGGAGGAGGCCCGGGAGTGCTGGCGGGCGGTCCTGCTTGTCGGCAGGACGCCGCCAACCCCAGCCGCGGGCGGTGTGTCCGCGGTGCGTGATGACCACCCCGCCTTTGCCATGCTGGAGCTCATGTGCCCCCTGCTCGACACCATCTCCTGCGCCGAGGGTGAGCCCCCGTTGGCAAGGCGTGCCTGCCTGGGGTAGTGGCCAACGAAGGTCGAGCTAGCAAGGCCTGGGGCTGCCAGGGGCCTGGCGGCTGCCCATGACGTGACCGGGCACCACGTGGCGGTGCGGGGCAAGGCTGACGAGGCTGACGAGCTAGCAAGGCCTGGGAGCAAGGCTGCCAGGGGCTGCATGCAGCGTTCGCGTTGCTCTGTTGTTTAGCCTGCGCGCTCCTCGCTGGCTTCCTCCGCATCCCTCCTCCTGTAGCGTCACATGGCGGCCGGAGCACTGACCCGAGCCCCTGTGTGCTCGCTCGCTCCACCCTCAGGGCGACCGCCCAGCCTCCCGGCCAGCCCCGCCCTGGCAGCGGCTGCGGACGCCGGCCTCCTCCCCGCGCTGGAGGGGCTCTGCCGCCGCGGGGCCCTAAACCTGCAGAACCCCCACGCCGGTGTGGTCGTTGACCTGGTGCGGAGGCCGCACACAGCGTCCTGGCTGCGCCCCCTCCTGGCCTCCTCCGACCCAGGGGCCGTTGCTGCCTGGGCCGGAACCCTAGCCAAGCGGGTCCGCCGCATCAAGCCACACCTGCTGATACAGGCGTCGCCCTTTGAACCAGGCAGCATTGGCCACGCGCTGCAGTTTCTCATGACGCACACGCTGCAGGGTGCGCTGGACTACCTGCCGCTCTGCTGCCCGGAAGCCCCGGGGGAAGAGGCAGGGGCAGGGGCAGGCGACGGCGTGGGCGAGGCCGCCGCTCGCGGGCGGCGGCTGGCGCTGATTCTGGCGGCGGTGCGGATCCTGCCCGAGCTCTCGCGCCTCGTCCGGAGCGCGGCGGCGCTGGCGGGCACGCAAGGCGGTGGTGGCGGCAGTGGTGACAGCGAGGCAGCGGCGGCGGGGGCTGCCGCCGCCTCAGCTGCAACCTCCAGCGCCTCGGCCCCTGGCAGCGCTCCGGCGGGGCTGGAGACCGCGGCGCTGGGGGCCCAAGCGGGGCAGCCGCAGGACGGGGCAACGGCCCCGGCGGCGGATGGGGAGGGCAGCCCCGCCTCGGCGCGACCTCTCGAGGGCCTCGCCCTCGACCCCGCCCTCTGGAACTGGGTCCGCGCACTCTCTCTCGCCCAGCTCTCCGCCCGCACCATGACCCGGCCGCTCTCTGACCCTGGCCCCGCTCCGGCTGCAGATTGGCGGGCCTGGCTGGCGGGGGACGTGGCGGTGGTGGAGCTGGTCGGTGCCGCGCTGTGTTCGGCGGAGCACCTGTGGGCCTCCGAGCAGCAGCTGGGGCCCGAGCACCGCTCGGGACTGGAGGCACTGGCGCGGGCCTGCGTCCCCGTGTCGGTGCTGTTTGCGCCAGAGGTGATGCGCGCCGCAGCCTCGGACAGCAGCAGCGACAGCGGAGCGAGCGGAGTCAGCGGCGGGGGGTGCGGCGGGAGAGGCGGCGTTGAGGGCAGCGAGTCGGGGTCGGTTCCAGCGGCCTTCCCGTGGAGGCCCAGCTCGCTCCGGCTGCTTGCGCGGCAGACGGAGGCGTGCGGCGGAGACGCCGACGCTGCAGCTGCGGTTCGCTCCCTGGCAACGGCCCTAGAGCAACAGAATTTAGAGGCAGGAAGTAGTTACCCTGGGAGAATTCTCAGCAGTAGCTCGGCGACTGTGTTTGAGATCGGGCCGTGGGAGGCTGAGGAGCTGTTGCCCGTCTGCGGCAACCCCGCCTGCGTCAGCCTGGCGGGCGACAGCGAGGCGGGGCTGCGGCTGCAGCAGTGCGGGCGCTGCAGGCGAGTCTCGTACTGCTGCAAGGAGTGCCAGATGGCGCACTGGCGGGCGGGGCACGAGGCGGCGTGTGAGGCGGGCAGGGCGGGGGGCTGAGGGCGGTGCTGCGTAGTGCGCCGAGCGCCGGAAGGCTCCGTGGGACTCTCCCTGAGCAGGGATGATAGCTGCGTGGGGGGTTCTCTGTTTTAAACGCGTTTGTGAAGCTGGACAAATGAATGATCAGCGGCACATTCCAGGGCAGCCGACTGCGGTATTGACTGGCTGACCACATTCGTACGTGCTGCCAAACATGGCAAGCACGGCACCTTTGGCGTGTGCACGCATGCAGCTTCCCTTGCGGCCGCTAAGGGGCACTTCGCAGTGGCCGGATGCCACGTCACTGGGTTAGGGGGCAAGGAACACGCCGGCGACTGCGGAGGCGGAGACCATTGGTGTTGGTCGCGCGGCGAAGGGGGGTGACAGGCATCGTGTGGGGGCATGTGCCGGCCTCAGCGCTGGGACTACGGGGAGGACTGGTGGCAAGCGCTCGAGCAGGCCTGGCAGATGGCTGAGATCCAGGGCCTATGCCTCTCTACCGTTCTGAGCCGGAAGCGCATTGTTTGAGTAGGCTTGTTCTTTGCATGACAGGTTGTGCAAGCGTTGCATGTTGTTGGTGTTCTGCCCCACTGATGTGCGCCGCTGACAACGGCGACAGCGAGGAACCCCGCGGGGGGTGAGGGTTCTGGAGTGTGGAGGGGACGGCGCCCGCGAGCCTGGAGGGTAACCGAGCGAATGTGGCACGAGGTATTGGAGGATCACACAGGGGATCGCGGGAGTGCGGAGGTGGGTACGGCGTGCTGTGCGTAAAGCGGTTGGGGCCTTGCGGGTCGAGGACGGGTTTCCCCCAGCCGTAGCTGCGGGTGGGTACGGGCGGCTATGTCCAGGCCGAGGTGTTTAGACGTCTGACGAGCGCATCACCTCGTGTAGTAGTGCGGGGTTTAAACGGATTAATGGCCGGGTGTGAGCCTGCATGCCGTGTTGCGGGCTGGTGGTGGAGAGGGTTGGGGGCTCCAAGGCACGGAGCCACACTCGAACATTGGACCCCTGGGGGGGACCAGGGGGCTCAGCCCTGGACCGCTGCCCGTCTGCCTCCCTTGTCATCTGGCTCGTCTACGATTTGGGCCTCGGTGGGGGGAAAGGGAGACACGGGAGACGAGTTACGCGAAAAGCAAGGCCAGCAACTGCAACAAGTGCTCTGGCTGGCCGCAACCCTGTAACTCGTCATTCCTGAACTTTTCTGGACATGGGGCACGAGGGCCAGGGTAGGACCGCGAGGGTTACGCATCCTAGCATCTGCACGCGCTGAGGGCCGGAAAGCAAGTTTGCACAAGGAGGCGAACAATTAACCCTGCCCCGCAAGTCCCTTTCTACCCAGCCAGAAGACTTGGGCTTCTGTACTCGCAGGGGCCATGCAGCGTAGTCAGGATGACGCCGGGGGATGCAGCTGAGCGCGTCGACGTAGCCGAGGAGGAAGGCGCAGGCCTCTGTGACGCGAGTGGGCGGCGCAGGGCAGCAGGCGGTCCATCAAGCGGGGCGGGGGTGGCGGGTCAGGGCGGGACTGGAGCCGTGGAGCGTCATGCTCCTCCTGGCACAGGCACGCGCCACCAAGCAACGGAGCAAAGCCAGACGCCTTTGCTCGAGACGACAACGTGCCTGAGGAGATACGCGTGCCTAGGCGAACTATGTTCGCTCGAGGTACGATCAGCAGGCGGGACGCCGCAACGGGCCCTTGTAAATCCCCCGCAAGGTCTCGTGGCACAACTTTCACGGCACGGCTTGTATGTCTGGCCAGAGACAGAGCAGCAATCAACTTCTTCAGGCGGGTTTTAGGGCGGGGTGACCAGCACTCCGCAACGCTTTACACCCGCGAGAACACCGAGAACACCAAGCTTAAGTAGCGCACATGGCCGCAAGTCCAGATGCACTCGCGGAGGTCTTCGGCCCGGACATCCTCGGCCGCATCGCGAGCTTTCTGCCTCCCAACGAAGTTGCTTGCACGCTGCGACTCGTGAGCCGCTACACGGCTGGGCAGCTTAGGGAGCACGCCGTGGTACGGTGGTCGCAGCCCTTCCCGGCTTGGGCCGGCTTTGCAGCGCACTGGTCCACGCCCGGCGCCTGCCGCGCCCTCTCCTGCAAGCGCCGGCAGCAGCTGCTGTGCCTGACGGCTGCCAGCGGGGATGTGGGCAACCTGGAGGTGGCGCTTGTGGCGGTGGGTCTGTGCCCGAACAGGGAGGTGATGGCGGCAGCCGCTGCCGCCGGCCAGCTGCACGTGTGCCGATGGCTGGCGGAGCGGGGGTGCCCGCTGGAGGGATCTTGCCTGGCACTTGGCGAGATCCTCCTCGACACCCCTCTGATGGCCGCTGCCAAGGGCGGGCATGCAGAGATCTGCGAGTGGCTGCTGGAGCAGGGATGCGTATGGACCGAGGAGTGCGTGACCTCTGCTGCTCGCGGGGGCCATTTGGAGCCCATGCGGGCCCTCCTGCGCAAGGCGCCCCCGGGCCCCAGGGGCAACGTCTTCGTGGAAAGCTTGCTGTGTGCAGCGGCGGAGGGCTGTGACCTGGGAACTTTCCAGGAGCTATGGCGAGAGTGGGCTGCCGAGGGATCTGCCGGTGTGGATCGACAGCGTGTGCGGAGCTTTGCCCTCACCGCCGCTGCCAGCAGCCCCACCCCCGACTGGGCGGCCAAGCTGGCGTGGCTGCTGGAGCAGGTGAGGCTTGAGGGGATGACGGGTAGCTTGGCGACGTGCAATATGCGTGTCACTGAGGGAAGCCGCAAGACACAAGGCCAGAAACGCTGGGCAAGGGGCACAACATGTGTTGCACTCGCTCATGTCGGGAGTGGTGGGGCGTGGCGGGGTGGGTCCTGGGCAGGGCAGGGGCTGCCACAAAGGTTGGGAACAGTATGGTCAGCTCGCTTGCCACCCTCTTCTTGGAAGTCCATCCCTACCTGTTCCCCCTCTCCCATGCACAGGGCGCGGTCCAGAGACCGGAGTCCATCGCCGCGGCCGCAGCCTCCTGCCCCGACGCCCTCGCCCGGCTGACCCTGCTGGTGGACGGCATGGGCCTCCCGGTCGACGCGGCCGCACTGGATGCAGCAGCTTGCGAAGGCCGGGCCGAGGCCGTGCGGTGGATGCTGGCCCGAGGCTTGCCGGCTTTTACGCACGGAGTCATCGCCGCCTCAAATCGGGGCCACACGGAGGTGCTGCGAGCGGTGCACGCTGCGGGTTGGCGGCCGCCTCAGTCCTACGGCCTGATCGTCCAAGCCTGCTGTTCTGGCAACGTTGAGACGGTCAGCTGGTTTCTGGAGACGTTTGGTCACGAGGCTCTACACGCCGAGGGGCCCGGGGACGGCTGGGTTGTCCCTGGCGTGGGCTCCAAGCCCTTTGATAAGGCCCTGAGCTCGGGGAGCCTGGAGCTGGTGACGTGGCTGCGCGAGAGGGGCGTGGGTCTTGGCCCTTACCCGTGGAGCAGTGCAGTGTGGGGCGGCTGCGTGGCTGTGCTCGAGCTGCTGGCGGAGTGGGGCGCGGAGGTGCAGGTGCGTTGCGTCAGCGCTTACCGTGCGCTTGGCAGTGGCGTGCACCGCCTTCTCGCCATTCGCCATGCGCGCTTCTGCATCGTGTCAGCCCTTCACGCCCCACATCTCGCCCACGACTGCCCCTGATGCCTTGTTACCACCCGGCCTCGCCCCTTGTGGCCTCCCTGTTCCCTTGCCTCCTCCGTCTCCTCTGACCTCTCTCTAAACCCTAAACCCTAAACCCCCTAAACCCTAAACCCTCCTCTGACCTCTCATCTCAGGCCCCTGAGGACCAGTACCTGAACGCGGCACGGCGCGGCGACCTGCTGACCCTGGAGGCCCTGCGGCGCCTGGGCCTGCCCCTGGGCCGAACACCGCGGAGGAGCCGGGCCCTGGTCAGCGAGGCAATCTCAGGCAGCACACCCCTGCCGGCCCTGCGCTGGCTGCGGGAGGCCGTGGACGACGTAAACTGGGCCATGGCGGCGAGGGCCGCCCGGGATGCGTTCGAGAGAGTGCCGGGCTGGCGGGCCCAGGTGCAGGCATGGGTGCAGGCGGAGGCGGGGCCGGTGGAGGAGGGAGCGGAGGAGGACGAGGAGGACGAGGACGAGGACGAAGACGAGGACGAGGAAGGGGATAATGATGCGGAGGAGTGGGGGGTGTAGCATAGCACAGGTACAGCCAGGCCGGGGCGTGTATGCTTGAGTTGGTTGGATTGATGGGTGAGGCGCGTCCTCAGTGCGGGGCCGTGAGTGATCACCAGTAGGGTACCGCGCCGCGGCCTCCGGAGGCGGATAGCATGCAGGGGCGTTGGTGAAGGCGCGTGTGATGCGCGGGCCGCAATGCGGGTACGGAGACTAGGAGCGGCAGCAATGCGGCTCTCGAGCAGTGGAGTCGAGCGGATGCCATTCGGTACTTGGCGCCCCTGCCGCTGCTGTGCTGGCTGCGGCGGGCCGTGGGGGAGGTGGACTGGGCCGCGGCGGCAAGGGAGGCCCGCAACGCTGCCCCGCTAGCAGCGTGGCGGGCAGCGGTGCAGGCGTGGGTGCAGGCCGAGGCGGCGGTGGCGGCGGCGGCGGTGGGGGCCGGGGCTTAGCCCGGGAGCGGTAGGCGCGGCACGAGGGGAGGGGGGCGGTTACAAATGCTGCGAACAGAGCTGGGAAGGTAGGCCCTTCCTGCCTGCGAAGGCAGCGGTTTAGGCGCGGCAGCGGTGGTCACAGCGGCACGGAGAGCGCAGCGGTGTCGTGTGGTGCTTTGGGTGGAAGTTGAAGCTTGGAGGTTAAAAGTTGGAGCCTGGCCTTTGGAGCGCCTCTTCGCTTACTACTCTAACCTTGAGGCTCACGGCAGGGCTGCGTACGGAGAGTGGGGGCAATCGAAGGGCCACGGCTATGCAGGGGTGCATGAGGATTGCAGCGGTCAGCGGGGGAGGTGCGTTGTTCGAAGCCCGCGACAGTTTCCCGAACTGAGCCTAGCACATGCTGTGGCGGGGCACTCGGCACCACCACCACCACCACCACCATCACCACTGTAAGCAAGCAAGGGCTGTCCTTTCCTGCTCTTTGCCTACAATGCACCCTGATGGTTTGCTTGAGGTGCTGACACTGCGGTCGTTGCACCTTGCCTTGGCCCCAGCTGAGGGCGTATGGCCGCTTTGCGGGGCAAGGGCCTCCCATGCAGACGGGGTATATCGCAGCGACACCAGGACGATGTGTCAGGGGTCCCCTGGGTGCGGGATGTGCGCAAGTTGTGCGGGCACGGGGCGCAAGAGGGCACGGAGCCCCAGGGCCACGGCCGGCAGGGTCTGTGAGCGTCTGGGACTAGCAGGAGGGGCAGGGGCGCAGGGGCAATCGGGGGCCGAGTAGGAGGGCGAGGGAGGGCGAGGACTCACGGGGGAAACGTTCTCGAGGTGTGGTACTCTCGGGCATGCGGCGCTGTCACTACGCGAGCACGGGTTAGGGCAGTACCAAGGGGCCAGGTGGTGGGGTGCGGGCCTGTGTCCGGGGGCGTGGACAGAATAACGGCGAGGTGGGGCGAGGGGCAAAGGGCAAAACGTTCTCGAGGTGCGGTACGGGCGTGTGTCTGCGGGTGTTGCTCGGCCGTGGATTTCGCTTCAAGGCCATACTGTGGTACAGTGTCCTTACAGTGATACGATAGCTACAGACCAGTGCTCCATAGCTAAAGCTGTCGGCATGTAGCAGCGTTGACCCCGCGCATTGACGCAAAAGGACAAGGCGCCCTCGCAATGACCGCATAGGTGCACTAAACGATATGGGAAACCAGCAATCCGGTGGCGATGGCGCCGGGAAAGGTTCAGGGTCGAAAGCAGGTGCCGTCGTCGACAAGCCTCTGCTCGCCGCAGCTCAGCCCGAGCCTGCCGCTGAAGAGCAGCCTTTGCAGACAGAGTCTCCTGTTGCACAGCCCGAGTCGGCGAGCGGAGGCGCACCGCCACTAGGGCTGAACCTCGAGGCGGGGCAAGCTGTCGACCGGGGCTACAGCTTGGGCAGAAATGAATCGGGCTTTGGGCGTGGAGAGCCCATTCCGGTGAGTCCTTAAGCCGATGCGCAGGGGTCGCTGCGCTGCGGGCTGCCACATTTGGCCATCGGGGATGCCCCTCAGGCAAGCACCCGTGCCTCCCCCAACACGCCCGCCCCTGACCCGCAGAGCGCCGAGTCACCGCGGCCATCGGAGCGCTATTCGGCCAACCGAGGCCTCCCCACGATGCCTACCCTGGCCTCTGAGGCGTCTGGCCGCTCGCTGCAATCCATCCAGGAGTCCGAAGATCAAGGTGCGCACCCTCGCCTCCCTTCTACTTCGCTGCCCCTCTTCCGGCACCCACCCCGCCAACCTGTGCGGCAGAGGACCACTTACCCACAACCACACCGATACCTCATGTAAACCCTCCCCCTCCCCCTCACGTACCGCCCTCCCAAACAGCCCATGTGCGACCGGCGGTGAGGCCGCCCCCCGCAGCCGTCCAGGCCCCTCCCTCCCAGCGCTCCCTAGGCACTCACTCCATAGAATCCCTCCAGTCCATCCACTCCCTGGAGCGGCCCTCCACCGATGCCGCCTCGGGCGTGCAACAGCCCTCGGGAGGGGGAGCCTGGGGCACCGCCCGAGGGTCCGCACCCGTGCCCGTTGCATCCCGCACCGCGGGTGGCCCGGGAACCGCCAGCCGCTCCGCCGCCGCGCCGCCCTCGGGGGGCCTCTTCGGCGGTGACGGGGCCGGCGGCCCGCCCGCGCGGCGCGCGCCGTCAGAGCGGTCTCGAGAGCTCCCTAAGACGTCTAGCTTCGGAGTAGAGAGCTTCGACGGCTCGGAGGAGTCTCTGCCCCGGGGCGGCCGGGCCCAGCAGGCCACCGGCCAGCGCGGCGGCACCGGCGGCTGGGCCAGCGGCGGTGGCGGTGGTGGTGGCGGTGCCGGCGGGGGCTGGGCCAGCAGCGCTGGTGGAGGCGGCGGCGGCGGCGGGCGCAGCCAGGGCCGCGGCGTGGGCGGGGAGCGGAGCTTCGATGATGAGGAGTCGGAGGAGCCGGAGCAGCGCACCAGCGATGGCCGGACCTCCGCCGGAATCCAGAGCATCCACTCCTTTGGCCGCTCCGAGGCAAGCTCCTTCCGGGGCCGCAGGGACCACCCCGGCGGTGGCGGAGGCGGCGGAGGCCCCCGTGCCACGGGCGGCTGGGCCACGGGCGGGGGCGGGGGCGTGGGTGGCGGCGCCCGGGCCTCGGCTCTGGCGGACGCTCCTTCCTTCAAGGGCAAGCGCGTGGTGGCGCCCGCTGCAGCCTCGGTGGGAGGGTGGGGCGCGCCGAGCCGGGCCCGGGTGGACAGCGGGGCGCGCAGCCTGGACAGCGACGAGGAGGAGGAGGAGGAGGAGGAGCGGCCGCCGGCCCGCCGGCCCGCGGCGGTGGCCGGGGGCTCGGGCGGCGGCCAGGTGGCGTCGCTGGGCGGCTGGGCGGGGCCGCCCAAGCCCGCCGCCCGCGCCGACAGCGGCCTTCGTAGCTTTGACGACTCCGAAGAGGAGGAGGAGGAGGAGGAGCGACGGCCGCAGGGCAGGCCCGCAGGGGGCGCCGCGGGCGCCAGCACCAGCGTCGCGGGGGGTTGGGGCGCGCCCAGCCGGGGCCAGGGCCAGGGCGGGGTCCACAGCTTCAGTGGCTCAGAGGCGTCGCTGCCGCAGGGCCGGCGGCCGGGCGGCGGCTCTGCTGCCGCCGCCGCCTCCGGCGGCTGGGCCGCGTCCGGCTCCGCCGCCCAGCGGCAACCCTCCGAGCGCCAGCGCCCCACCGCTGCCGCTGCTGCTTCCTCCACGCGCAGCGACGACGTGAGCGCCGAGGTAGAGCGGCTGCAGTCCATCCACTCCATTCAGAGCCTGTCGGGCGGCTCGGTGGGGCAGGAGTCGCCCCGCGGCCGGCCGGGCGCGTCCCGCAACGTGATCGGGGGCTGGGGCGAGGGCGGGGCCACAGTCATCCGCCGGCCGCCGCCGGACGCCGCCGGGGGCTGGGGTATGCCGGCGGGACGGACCACGGCGTCCGCTGCGGGCCCGGTGTGGAAGGCGCCGCCGCCCTCGCTGGGTACCTTTGGGTCCATGGGGGCAGCGGGGGCGCGGGGGGGGCTGGCCTCGTCCATGCCGCGGCCGGGTGCCGGCGTAAGGGGGACGTCCATGCGCCGGGTGGACTCTTTCGATGAGGAGGAGGAGGAGCGGAACGCGAGGGGTGAGTGAGCCGGGGCAGCGGAGGCTCGGGCAAGAGCCTGCACGATTGCTATGAGCGAGAGGGCTTGTGTGACGGCTTTCTGACCGCATCCTGCTTGCCTGCCTCCTGCCTCGTTGTTTTGTTGCTCCCGCCCACAGCGCGTGCCTCCATGGCGCGCCAGGCGCCCCCGCCGCCCCCCCACGGGGACCCCTCCACCGACTCGCTCTCCACCGAGCACGCGGGCGGGCTCAGCGGCACGCTGCCCTCCGCCTCCGCCTCCACCTCGGTGCACGCGCCGCGCCTGCTGCGGCCGCGGGACGTGCCGCCGCTGGCCGCGGCTTCCATGGGCCGGCCGTACGCACGTGAGCCGTCGGTTGATGACGTGGATGACGTGGAGGAGCTCGAGGACGACACCAAGGGTCGAAAGGGTGAGGCGCCAAGGGGCAAAGCCGGGTCTATGGGGTTACGAAGTGGTGTGGAAACGGCACGAAGAGGATACAACTGTAGGCGAGGTCAGGGCAACGGTGATGGAGAGACGAAGGGGTTATGGATGCTCCGTGGGTGTTGTCAGGGCGAAGGGGCCAAGCGCGCCCAGCAACTGGCAAGCCTAGATGCCTGACCGGACATGAGGCAACCCGCACACGTGTTCGCTCACACCGCTGCAGGCCGCGTCTCGGATGCCTCCTCCAAGGACGCTGCAGCCGCCGCCCGCTGGCGCATGGCGCCCGAGGCCAAGGCCGCGCAGTCCCGCGCGACTCAGGACTGGGGCGTGGACCCCATCCGCCCCATCGCCGCCGCCGCCCCTGCCCCCGCACCCTATGGCGAGCCGGCCTCGGCCTTCGGACGCACCTCCTTCCCCGAGCGCACCTCCATCCTCGACCGCACCTCGGAGCAGGACCGCACCTCCATCCTCGACCGCACCTCGGAGCAGGACCGCACCTCCGCCCAGGACCGCGCGTCTCGCATGGCCCACACCCTGCTCTCGCCCAAGCTGCCGCCGCGCTACAGCGCCGCCGGCATGGGCAGCGGCAGCGGCAGCGGCGACAGCGGCACGGGGCCGGACGGCGACGCGGCGGCAGAGTACGACGCGGTCGACACGGGAGCCGAAGGGCCACGCGGGCCGTACCGCCCGAGCTCGTCCCGCCGGTACGACGAATCCGGGCCGTACGGCGGCGCGTACGACGACTCGCCCGCCCGGGACAAGCTCGACCGTGGGGCCACGAGCGGGCTGGGCCCCGCACCCTCCTTCCCCAGGATGGGCTCCGTGGTCCGGGTCCAACACGAGGAGGCCCTGGTTCGAGACAGCCACGCAAGCGACAGCACGGGCGGGGTGGTGCCGGGCCTGGGCAACGCGCCGTCCTTCCCGCGCGTGGGCTCGGTGGTGCGCGTGCCCTCCTCCGACAGCTGGCGAGAGCGGGCGGGCGACGACGCGCCCGGCTTCGGCGACCGGGACCATCGCGGCTCCATGCCGCGGCAGGGCTCCGCCCTGCGAGATGGCGAGGGCGACGGCGACGGGTTCGATGAGGGAGGCACGGCGGAGTTTGCTGACCTGGCGAGCGGCGGGGTGGACACCATGCCGCCCATGCCCCGCCAGGGCTCCGTCTCGCGGGCGGTGTCGCACCAGTCGCGTCCGAGCTGGCGCCGCGGGGAGAGCCGGGAGGGCAGCCACGACGGCGAGGGGCGGCGGCAGCGGGAGCAGGAGCCCGAGGGAGACAGGTACAGCCGGCAAGGGGACCGGGAGCGGGACAGTTCCGGCCGCGGCAGCAACCGCTCCGGCACACGGCCGGCTAACGGCAGGGAGCCGTCGCACGACGGCGATCGCCCGTACGGCAGATCGGCACCCTCCACGCGGCAGACCAGCGCACGCCCCAGTGACGAGGCGGAAAGGGAGGGCTACGGCGGTAGAGGCTACAAAAGGGAGGAGTCGCGGCGCCATGATGAGGACCGCGAGCGGGAGCGGGAGCGGCCGAGCCGGGGCTCCTCCCGTCACACCTCCAGTCGCCCCTCCAACGAGCCGACCCCCGCCCAGGGCCCCTCAACCGACGACGGACGCAGCTCCCGGCCCTCCCACCCCTCCCGCTCCTCCGCCCCCGACAGCTCCCGCCCCTCTCCCTCCACAGCCCCCGACGGCTCACGCAACGGCAGCGCCAGCGCCGGGCCTAGCGGCAGCGGCAGCGGCGGCGCCGGCACGTCCGGCACCTCCGGCGGCGGCCCCAGCGGCGGCAGCGGCCAGCCTCAGCGCAGCGGCGGCGGCGCCAGCACCAGCTCCAGCGACGGCCACGCCATCCCCGAGCCGCCTGTCCCTCCCCCCGCAGCCGCCCTCTCCCGAGAAAGCTCCGGCGCCCAGTTCGGCCTCTTCTCCCGCCACGCCTCCTTCCAACTCCGCACCGGCCTGCCCCAGGGCCCCGCCCCGGCCCCGGCCCTACCCCAGGGCCTGCCCACGTCCCCCACGCAGCCCTCCTCAGCGCTCGCGCAGCGGCCCCCCTCCGTCCGCTCCCTGTCCCGCCAGTCCAGCCTCGCACGGGACGCGTCCCGAGACGGCGGCTTCGACGCCCAAGCCTCCCCGCCCCCATCGCCTCCCAAGCCGCCCGAGGGCGCCGACGACGACCCCCACAGCCTCGGACCCGAGCTCAGTCAGGACGGCAGCGAGCGTTCCTCCCTGGGCCTAGGCCGCCGCAGCCTCTCCCGCCACACCTCCCTCCGCGAACCCCGCGCGAGCTCCGGCGGCGGCTCCGCGTCCGGTGCCGACGGCGTCCTGAGCTCGCCCAACGGAGCCGCCGCCGCCGCTGCAGCGGCGGGTCTGGGCGGCCACAGCTGGCGCCGCAGCTCCTCCCTGGGGGGCAGCAGCCGCCACCGCGGCAGCCACGACGGCGGCCCGCTGGAGCGCATCAGCTCGCAGCACTCCTCCTTGCGCCGCTCGCACGAGGGCGACGGCGAGGGCAGCGTCGGGGGCCTGGGCGACGCGTGGGATAACGTCGGCGGCGCCACGGGCTTCGGCAGCCCCAGCGGCCGATGGGCCGTCACCTCCCCCAACAGCTCCCTGCGTCGCCTGGGGTCCGCGCGCGGTCGCGAGGAACACCCCCACGGCCCGGGGCACTGGCACGCGCACCCGCATAGCCACAGCCGCGGCTCGCTGGAGGGGTCGGTGGACGGGGAGGGGGGTGCGGCGGGCCGGGGGGGCCTGCTCCGCGGCTCGCGCGAGGGCAGCCTGGTGGACGAGGAGGAGATGCTGCGGCGGCGGCAGCTGAGCGGCATTCTGGAGGAGCCCGAGGAGAGCGGCGTGGCAACGCAGGTGCGGCGTGCGGTTGGGGGAGGAGGTCAGGGGTGGGATGGAGGAGTCGTGTGCGGCTGCGGTTTGCGGTTGGGTGAGGGGGTCAGGGGTGGGTTGGTAATGTGGTGGGCAGGGTCTACGCCTCTCGGTGCGAGTGCAGGTGCGGAGGGGGAGGGTCAGGGGTGGGAGGGAGGGTTTGTGGTGGGGTCTGGGACGTTGCGTCTCGTGCTGCCGCAGCCCGTTGCGTTTCTCCCGCGCGGCCCGAGCTGTCGCGGATGTCTGGGTGCAGACCAGCACGCATGGCTTCAATTCTCACACGACTTCAGGCACATTTGGTGTTGTTACTCCCACATCCAGTATAGCGACAGGGTGGCAATGGTTCATTGAAGCCGTGCATGTTGTCTCTGCCGCCTTCACCCCCGCAGGACCCGTCGCCGCAGAAGGGCAACTCACCCGACAAAAAGGGCGCCGAGGAGGAGGGCGACGACAAGGCGGGCGAGGAGGGGCAGGCAGAGGGCGAGGAGGAGCAGCGGCCGTCCGGCCGCAGCCGCAGCGGCGCCAGCCTGGACCGAGCGCCCGGCACCCGCCGCTCCGACCAAGGCACGCCCAGCCGCGCCGCCAGCCGCCGCGAAAGCGAGACCGGGGCCGCCTCCGCCGCGGCCTCGGGGCCCGGCGGCCTGTCTCGCTCCAGCTCCCACGCCGTCAGCCGCGAGCCGAGTGGCCGGGTCAGCGCAGGACCCTCCCGTTCCGCTTCTATGCGCGAGCACCGCCCGCCGCCTTTGCAGCTCGACGGCTTCGGCGCGCCGACGTCAGGCGCCGCCGCCGCCACGCCGACCACCATCCCCGGCGGCGGCACGCTGCCTTCCCGAGAGCCCAGTCACACCACCATGGCAGGCGCGGGTGCGGACGCAGACGGCGGCGCCCTACGGCGCGCCAGCAGCCGCCGGGACAGCGGCGCCGTCACGGCAGGCGCAGGCGCGCCGCCGTCTCGCGCCGCCCGCTCCCGGCACGCCGCCGACATGGCGGCCGCCGCCGAAGCCGCGGCGGCATCGTTCCGGCAGCGGAGTTCTGCGTCCATGCGGCGGCCTTCAGAGCGGCACAGGCCGGACGGCCTGGACCGCACCAGCACCGCTCCGCCGCCGCCCGATGCCACAGCGCCAGCGCCAAGCCGCGGCGCCAGCAGCCGTGGCGGCTGGGAGCGCATCGGCCCCGCGCCCTCCGCTTCCACCGCGCCGCCCGAGTCCGCCCTCCACCCGGGCCCCCACCGAGGCTACGACGAGCACAACCCGCCGCCCCTGCCCCCCTCCCAGCTGCCCCTGCCGCCGCTCCAGGCCCCCTCCGACCTCGGCCTAGAGTCCATGCGTCCCACGGTCACCCGCCACCTCGCCCACGCCCACGCCCGGGCCCACCACACTCGCCCGCCGCTGCACCCATTCACCGACCCCGCCTCGGCCGGTGGCGACGCCAGGCTCGGCCCCACGGACCGCTTCCTCCTCACCCGCGCCCTCGCGCCCACACCCAGCGACTCCAGCTCAGGCGCCCTAGGCTCAGAGGCCTCCGACGTCGGCGCTAGCCTTGACTCCACCGACTTGAGGCGCCTGATCGGCCCCACCACGGGCCGGTTCCGGCCCCCGGCGCTCATGCCCGGAGCCTGGCAGCCGCCGCCGCCCGACTTCTCCTCCGCGCCGCCGCCGCCCCGGCCGAAGGAGCGGTTGGAAGCTGTGGGGATGCAGGGTTTCGGCGGCGCGGAGGGGGCGTTGCTGGCCGACGAGCTGGGCGCATGGCTGCTCCGCACCGAACGAATGGAGGCGGAGCTCAGCCTGCCGGCATCCAGCCCGCGGTCAGAGCAGTCGGACCTCCTCGCCATCCCCGGTGGCGGCAACCTCAAGCCCAAGCCCTCACCAGCCAGAACTTCTGAACGCCAGGCGCGGCCACGGGAGCGAGTGGCGGTGGCGCCGCCGCCCGCCGCCAAGCTGTCGGACCCCTACCCACCGCCTCCGAGCCTCCCGGCCTGGAGCTACGCACCACACGGTGCGCCCGGGTCCCTTCCGGGTGGCAGCACCCTGGGCCCCTCTCGGTCCACCACAGCGGGTGGCGCCGGCTCCAGGGGGCATACCTACGGCGGCGAGTGGGCCCAGGAGGGCCCCCTCACAGTGGGCATGCCGCCCTCCCCGGGGGCTGCCGCTGCCGGAGCCGCAGCCGCAGGCGGCAGGGGCCTGTCCCGCCTGGAAGCCGAGGTTCCAGACGCCGCCGCGCCGGCGCCTGGGCGGCCCCTGCCCGACCCGCGCCTGCCCTCGCCCCGCTCCCCGCCCCGGCCGACCCAGACTCAGCAGCAGTTGCAGCCGGCTGCACCGCAGCCGTTTGGCCCCGCCGGGCCCTGGGCTGGCATGGGGTCCCCGGCCATGATGCCGTCCATCACACAGACGCAGCCTGGATCGGTGAGTAAGCCTGCGTCTGTGTCTGCGTCTGCGTGTGCGCCTGCGCTCGCCCACCCGCTGAGGCGCCCATGCCCTTGCCCTGGCCCTCTGGTGGTCCACCCTCAATCGCTCCCCCGCTACCGAGCCCCGCGCCCCTACCTCCTATCCCCATTCCCCCTGCCTCGTTTTTTCCCCAATCGCCTCAGTGCGCATCAGGGCTGCCGGCCGCCGCCTTCTCGTTTCCCGCTCGAAAACATGCCCTCCCTCCCTCCCCTCCCCCTCCCCCCCCAGCTGGGCATCACGCTTCAGGTGGACACGGGGGCGCTGCAGGCCGTACTGGCGCACTGCCTGCAGGCCGCACTGCTGCCGGCGGCCATGCAGGTGCGCTGGGTGTGGGCGCAGGGGAGGGGGGGAAGGGGAGGGTGTGGGGCGGGGCGGGGGTTGGTGCGGTTGAGGGGCTGCGCGTGAGGGCGGCTGCGCTCCTTCGCCCTTGCTGCGCGTGTGGCGGTGACGAAAGACATCGGTGCTGGGTGAGCCGTGTGGCGAAGCACGTCGTGCGTGCGCTCGGGCCCCAGGGGCTTGCGACCCCTGCCCCAGGGCAACATATCCACCACCACCCGCCTCCACCACAACCACCACAACGCCCCACCTCCCCGCCCGCAGGTGGCGGCCCCCCTGCAGCAGCAGGTGGCAGCCATGCAGGCAGCAGCCGCGGGCCACACCGGGACCGGGCTGGGCCCGCAGACGCCCATCGCGCAGGCGGCCCAGGCCCAGCCCCAGGCCCTGCTGCAGCAGTACCAGGCCCAGGTGGCGGCCCTTCAGCAGCAGCAGCAGCAGGGTTACAGCCAGCCCATGCCCATGCAGCCCCAGTTCCCGCCGCAGTTTCAGCAGCCGTACCAACCGTACCAGGCCCAGCAGGTACAGCCAGCGCCGTACCAGCCGTACCAATCGCCGCAGCCGGCGGCGCAGCCGCTGCCTCAGCAGCCGCAGCTCTACACAGTGCAACCGCTGCCCACCACTCAGCCCATGCCAGTACCAGGGCAGGGGCAGGGGCAGCAGCGGGAACGCTCGCCGCCCACGTCGCCGCCGCAGCAGTCGCCCTCGCAGTCTCCCCCGTCAAACACGTGTGAGCACCGGTTGGGCCTCTGCCTTTACGCGGCAATGACTAAGCTCTGGACAGACGCTTTGCATGCCCTAGCCGACCTCTCCTCACCCTGACCCAGACCCTGAGAAACCTTCCTGCGTGAGCCGTTCCTCCTCAGCTCTCCTCCCGCCGCCTCTTCGCCTCCGCAGACCCGCCCGTCTCGCGCAGCCCCAGCCGCCTCAGCGTGCGCTGGGCCCAGGACGTGGCCGACCCTTCGTCTTCCGCTTTCGCCTCGGGCGCCCCTCTGACAGCCCAGGTAAGAGACCGTAGCGGGCCTCTTTTGACCTGCCCCTCCTTCCCAGAGTCCTCGTCTTCCTTGCTCCTTCCTACCTCCTTTCCCAGAGTCCCGTTTGGTCGAATCAGCTGCGTGTGCCAGCCTGAAACCTCCGCGCGGGTGCCGAGACGGAAAGCTTACGCCTTCGCGGCCTGCCCCCACGCACCCCCCACGCAGTCCTCCTCCCCCATGTCGCCCGCTGTCGCCGGCCGGCTGCGCTCTCCCGCCGGCGGCCCGGGCCCGGGGCGGGCCTTCGACGCCGGAACCCAGACCGCCTGCGACCAGAGCATCCAGGTGCGTGCCTGTGGGGCGAGCAAATTGGGACTGGCGGACAGCGAAATGCTTTCCGTATAACCGCTGCGTGTTAGGATTGCTGCCATGCATCGTACTGTGCACTTTTAGGCCGGCAGGTGCCCCTCCTTCCTATAGCCTCTTTATTACATGGCTGCTTTGGTTTGGGGTGCTGTCTCGCAACCCCACAGGTCGAGATTGCGGAGGCCCCCACCGCCGAGTCCTTACGTTTGGCGGCCGAGGAGGCGGCGCTGGCGGAGGCGGAGGCCGCCCGGGCCGAGGCCGAGGCAGCCCGGCTGCAAGCCGAGGCGGCGCAGCAGCGCTCGCGACAGGAGCTCCGGGCCCTCATCGGCGTCAGCCCCGAACCCGGCTCCACCACAGCCACCAACCGCCAGTCGGCATGTTCCAAAACCCCCATCACCTCGGGCTCTAGCAAGGCGGCCCGCCAGCCCGCGCCGAGCGACTACTCCTACAACTACGCCTATGCGGACGCTGGCAACGACGCCCACGGGGAGGAAGACCAAGATCCAGATCCGCATCCAGATCTGGATCTGGATTCGAATCCAGAGGAGGCGCTGCTGTTCCGCAGCGGCCTGGCCTCACTGCTGCTGGAGGACATGCGGAGGGACATACGCAAGCGGGCCGCCGCCGGCCCCCCCGGCCACCCCGCCGTCATGGCCCCAGGCAACCGAGCCGGCACCATGGAGCAACGGGCGGCGGCCGCCGCCGCTGCCGCCGCCAGCACCGCCATCGGCGTTCGCCGGCCTGGGTCGGGCACGGTCGGATCAGGATCTGGATCCAGGGCTGTGGGACTGGGCGGGGATCCAACCGGCAGCCCGGCGCCAGTGCAGGCGGAGAAGCGGCAGCGGCTGGTCCCCTTGCCCGTACCGGCACACGTGTCCGCCCCCGCCGGCTTCGCTGCCGCGGCGGCGGCGCTCAAGGCGCCCGCGGGCGGCGCCGCCGCCGCCATCGGCGGCGCGGGCCTGGCGCTGGCGGCCGCCGCCAGCGGCGCCGCCACCAGGGCTGTCGTGCTGGACACCAGCGGGGCCAGCGGGGACCAGGAGGGCGCCACCGTACGGCTTGACACGTGGAGCGGCCTTCCAGCGCCCACCGCAGGCACTGCACCCTCCGCCGCTGCCGCCGGCAGCTGGCTGGGGGCTGGTGTTACCGCGGGTTCCAGCGCAGGCCTGGGCCTGGGTTTGGGCCAGGGTGGGGCGGCGGCGGGGCGGGAGGTGGTGGCGGCGAGGTCGGCCCGGGCGGGCGCCGCCGACGCTCTGCATTCCAACCCGCTGCTCAGCCGCTTCGCGCCGCCGTCCATCGCCTCACACCTGGGCAGCGCACGGGCAGACGGGGCCGGGGCCTCGGCAGTGCCGTTCCTGTCAGTGCACGGTAGCAAGGCCCGCGAGCGCGCGGCAGGCGCTCTCCCCACCCCTTCCTCCTTCGCCGCCGCCACTCCCGGCGGCGCGGGTGCAGCCGGCGGTGGTACGGCCACCATGCCTTCGTTCGTACCGCTCGTACGGCAGCCTGCGCCCTCTGGTACGGCAGTGCCGCCGGAGGTGCTGTTCGGCCCTCCCGCGCGCAACAGCGCCGGTGGGGCCGGTGCCGGCGCAGGCACCCCCGGCACGGGCATGGGCGTGGGCATGGGCGCGGGCGGAGGTCGCATGCCCTGGGAGCTCCCCTCCACAACAGTCCTCGGGCCGCCGCCAGCCCCGGCCGGCGTTTCCGCTTCCGGCACTGCCGGGCTGTGGCCAGCAGGCGCAGGAGTCAGCGGCCTGACGGCCGCGAGGCTGGGCTCGACGCCTGGCATGGCGCCGAGGGCGGGGTTGGCGGCGGGCGTGGGGCAGGGTGTGGGGGGAGCGGGCCAGGGCGCGGGGTCGGCGGGGGGTCCAGGGCGTGCCGGCGCCGGGGCCGGCGGGGAGGGCCATGGCTCCCCTCCGGCTCCCGAGCGGCAGTCGGAGATGATGGTGCGGTTCCTGTCGTCGCTGGAAGCACCCCCGACCCGGTCCTGAGCTCCGGGCCTGCAGCGCTGCACAGATGCGGTAGTGCGAGGCGGCCGAGGCTGTGATGTGTGGTTGTGCAAGCGGTGAGCTGTTGCGAGCTGTGCGGGGTGCAAAGGGGAGCTGCATGGGAGACCATTGGATTGCTGCAGGGAGGCCAAACGGAGGTCCCGTTGAAGTGTAAGGCGCTGTGGTGGCCAAGGGACCAGAAGGCGGTACGGGGAGTGATCTGGGTTGGGACTCTGAGAATGGAGAGTGCATTAAGCCAGCGCTGCGCCTTTGAGCTTGGAAAGTGCCATGGCTTTGCTCACGCCGACGACTGCTGGGTGCTGGCAAGGGCGGTTCTAAAACGCAGATGCGGAGCGTGGGTCACCGGCCAGGTCAACGCACGGCCCCGGATGTGCGTCAGGCAGTCAGGCAGTCCTCTTCCGCAATACGCGCTGCGGGCAGTGCCGACGTTGCCCACAGTGCAACCACCAAGGCGAGAGCCAGGTGATACGGCAAGTGCTTGCGTTCCCATCACGCAGGCAGAGTGGTAGGGTGAAGCCGATTGGGGCTGGCTGTGGCGCTGTGAGGGCTCCAGGGCACCACCTTCTCGCAGCTTCGCGCGCGGACCAAGATGCGGTCAACGGCGCCCCCGTCCAAGGCGTGGTGTTGACTGCGCGGGCGGCGGAGTGGCCGCCCCTCGACCCCCGCAGCCGCAAGTCGCGTGCCAGCGTGCCCTCACCCTCAAACCCTCTGGGCCCGAGCCAGCTGCCCTCAGCCCGCGGCAACCATCAGCCATAGCACAAGCTGCCGCCTCAATAAGGCCCCGGGAAGAACGGTACGGCACTTGGATGCGCGGAGCATGCTGGGCGCTGCACCACTTCGTGCTGCATTCTCCTTGCTCACCGCACCACCGCTAGCATCCAAAACAGTGCCACAGCAAACTACAAGCCTTGATTGAAGTCTTAGGTGCTGGGCCCCAAGCGACACATTCAAAAGCAGATTTCGCTTCAGAGCGCCAGCGGCCATGGCTGTCAGCGTTGTGGCTGTACGCGCTCTGAACAACCCTGCACCGTTCACGGACGCGCTGTCGTTCGAGATAGAGTATGAGGCGCTGACCCCGCTAGAGCAAGACCTTGAGTGGAAGCTCGTTTACGTGGGCTCCGCCGATAGCGACCGCTACGATCAGGAGCTAGAGAACGTGGCCGTCGGGCCAGTCGTGCAAGGCAGCTTCAAGTTTGTCCTGGAGGCCAACCCGCCCAATCCCGAGCTCATTCCCGCGGACGACCTGGTCGGCGTCACGGTCATCCTGCTCACCTGCTCCTACCGGGGGCGAGAGTTCATCCGCGTGGGCTACTACGTCAACAACGAGTACGTGGACGAGGAGCTGCGGGAAAACCCGCCCGAGGTCCCCCGCGTGGACCGGCTGCAGCGCAGCATCCTCGCGGACCACCCGCGCGTCACGCGCTACGTCATTCCCTTTGACGAGCCGCAGCCGGTGGAGGGGGAGATGCAGCCAATGGACGAGGACACGGCCATGGCCATGGACATGGGGGACCAGCAGCCGGTGCAGATGTTCGCCCCCGCACCGGCGCCGGTGCCCCAGGACCCCAACAACTTCATCGGGGCTGAGCCGGGCCCTTTCATGGGGCACGCCCAGCAGGCGGCGGCGGCACCACAGCCCATGTACCACCAGTATGTTGAGGTCAGCCAATAGCTGTACCCTGCGTGAGAGCCACAGCGGGAGGCGGTAGAGAGGAGGGCCGGCGGGCCAAGGTTGGCCTTCAGACGGCAAGCCTGGGATTGCCGTCAGGCGAGGAGGAGGCTTGTGGCAGGAGCGTGCTGGCAGGTTAGTTTAGGTGTATGCTAATGAGGGCTTACCCGGAGAGTGCCTCATTCATGGGTTTCGGACTAAGCTCTGACACTGACCGGCTTGCGGCGGGGTTTGGAGGGGCCTTGACCAGGTTCCAGGTCTACTTCCGCAGTGTACTAATGTGCTGCCTGCCCTGCACAAGCTTGTGGAAACAGAAGCCTTTTGCAGTGTGGTGCGTTTAACGAATTGACCGGGAAGCATTGCATTGACACGACCTGTGGGGTGGCTGGCCGACTGCTCCGGGGAGCTCGGGGGAGCGGGCAAGGGTTTGACTCAGTTCGGACGGGCGTTGGAGCTTTGGACATGTCGGCGGCTGGGCTCGCGCGGCCCGTCGTCTTCTTCAGCCGCTTTGTTATTGCAACAATGCTATGGATGGCTAGGCTTGGAGCTGTCTCGCTTGACTAGGGCTTGGGCCCGTTGCGGGGGGCGTTTCAGCGGCCTTTTGACGTCGTGTTTGGTTTGCTGCGAGGCCAGTGCCGGGCTGCATACTGCTCGCACGAATAACTCGAACGCGGCGCAGTTGCGCGTGTAACGCTCGGGGTCAGCGCCGACCGCCCGCTCGTTGTGAGCCAGTCGCTGCGCGCCGTGCCCATGCACGCTCGCGGCGACCCTTCAACACGCGCCCAACACGCTTAGCCCATACAGCCGCCACCCAAGCTACACACACGTAGCACAATTCAGTCTTACACGCACACCTCCTTCTGTTCACCAGGCAGCTGCCCAGTATAAACACGATGCAGGCTCTTCGCGCCCAGTCTCAGTCGCGCTGCGTGGCCGCCCGTGGAGCTGGCTGCCGCCCCGCGTACGTATGCCGCTCTTCGCTGCGGTGTCACGCTTCGGCGTCCGTGGACCCGCTCGCGGCGCCCAGCCCCTCGGGGGAGCCCGCCTCCGTGCCTGCGCGCCCCCGCTCGATGATTCGGAGCTTGGCAGCATCTATTGAGATCAATGTAGGTGCTCGCCGCCAGGGTCTCGTAGAGGTCAGCCGGAAGTGTTGCACTGCAGCGCGCCACGTATACCGCGTGTCTGTCCTCGGCACGTTACGCCATGCTGAACTTCATGTGCCATTGCCGTTGTGTATTGCAGGGCCAGGTCCAGAAGTTCGAGTCGCTGGCTGGGCGGTCGGCCATGGTGAGCAATTCGCTGCGCTGGTGTTGAAAGCTGCGAGCGTTTTTGGCCGCAACGCGTGTGGGCTACGTGAACTTGACGCTGCCAGCTCTGCGCCGCATCCCCGCACCCCGCTTCCGCCGGCGCGCTCGATGCATGGGCCGTCGCAACAGCTTCCGGCACGCGTTTCCCAGCTGCAACGCTATACTGTGATCCCATTCTATGCGTCGGCGGCGGGGAAGCCGACGTTGCGACACTCCAAGAACCCTTCCCGCCCAGACGCGCCCCTTCCGCAACCGCCGCAACCCGAACCCTTGCCGCTCCCCGCAACCCCCTCGCGCCGCAGATTGGTGTCGCCGTTGCCATGGGCATTGAGCTCATCACCGAGCGCGGCATTTTCCTGCCGTTGACCGTTGACTCGGCCCTGGCGCTCGGGGGAGCGATGATCGCCACGGTGGCTGGCGCCAGCTGGGCCGCCCTGGCCACCCTCAACACCTCCACCGGCGAGGCTCTGCTCGAGGCTGTGTACGCCTCCCTCACTGCCGTACAGCGTTCCGCCGCCAGCGTCACCGGCACGCAGGTACGGCACGGCCCCTTCCCAGGCCCAGGGGGTTGGGGTTGGGCTCAGCGCCGGGCTCGGGACGCGCCCGTCGAAACGCCCCCAACAGTGCTTGGGCTCGACGATGATTCGTCTTCCGTTCTTTCCGAGCTCACTCCGTGTCGCATAGCGGGTTTCTGGGCAAAGGTCGGGATGCGCCATGTTGACTGCTGAGCATCCTCTACTTCCCTTAGTCATCATCACCACCACCACCAATCTACCCGCCAGGTGGACAAGGCCGTGGACTATGTTCTGGACACGGTGGTGGACGGCCGCTTCGATAACTACGCGTGGGAGGGGCTGTTCTCGACCGACAACGAGGACGACCTCTGAGCGGCCGTCCACCGCCTGAGCTCTGCACGGGGCGCCTGA
The DNA here is from genome assembly GCA_016858145.1 of Edaphochlamys debaryana. Lineage (NCBI taxonomy): Eukaryota > Viridiplantae > Chlorophyta > Chlorophyceae > Chlamydomonadales > Edaphochlamys > Edaphochlamys debaryana. The sequence goes on from JAEHOE010000148.1 coordinate 78,900, forward strand.
ACTCACACGCGCCGTGGCCGTGGCAGGGGCTGCGTGCTGCTAGGCGCGCTGCTGGGCCTGGGCCTGGGCCTGCACATGGTCTTCCAGTCCACATGGAGGGAGGGCCATCCAGGCGGTGCGCGGTCCTCAGCGTCGACGGTGCGTGTGAGGCGGCGGCAGAGCAAATAAAACGTGACGAGGCTGTATTCAGAGCGGCTCGCGGGCGGCTACCGCGCGCGGCTGGCACATGCCGGCCGCGCGCGGTCTCTGCAGGCGCGAGCCGCTTCGGAGAGGCTCCGGGTTTCGCTGTGGCGGCGGCAGCAGGCGATCATGAGGTGCTAGCGATAGCAGCAGCAGCAGCAGCGGTATGCTGGGTCATGGCCGCTCACAATTCAAGAGCAGGGAGGATGCGAGGCGGTGTGTTCTGCAAGGGCTCGCAGCAGCTAAAACAGTGGGCTGCGGTGCTGCGCCTCGAAGCTTGGGCCGGGTAGGGGCAGGCGTCCTTGCATGTGCTCTTCCTTCGATGCATGCATGTGGGTGGTCCGCACTCTGCGGCTTGCCAGCTGGAGGGCGGCTCGCGGGGGCGGCGGTGTCGGCGCATGGTCTGTACGATAGATAGGTCTCCAGCTTTTCCTTAGCATTTTCCCGTTCGTAGGCATCAGTAGAACTGTCGCTGTCTCGTATCATTGGGGGGCTGCAGGAAGAGGCTCTGGCTCTTCCGCGGGCATTGAACACGCTGCGTGCCTGAAGCGCCCATTTCATGACGAGGAATGAAAGTGGGCTCACGAAGATACACATGGTATTCTCTCAGCCTTATTTCCTTGCCTTAGCCACTTTGCTGGCTATTGTTTGGGTACGGTACGCTGGACATCAGACACGTGTGTGCTGGAGGTTCAGCCGTGGGCCCAGCGCTGGGCCGCTGACTGGGCAAACGCCCCGGAACCGAAACTGTTTGGCAGTTGTTTATTGGCGGCGCGTGGGAGTTGGTCTTTGGGTGGCGCGCGATTGCGGCGCGGGATGGGGTGGGGCAGGGTCCTTCGAGGCTGACGAGCCGTGACAAAGCGGACGTTCATGGCACTGATGTTCGGGTCGAATGAAGCGGGGGCCGTTCCCTCCGGGTAGGCGCCACTGCATGACAGCATGCAGTCGGGCGCTGAGGTGAGCGCTGAGGTGAGCCTCCCTTGTGGCATGGGTGCGGCTGTTCGGGGAACCATGTTCCCAATCGGTCGTGTAATCCTACTGGGCCCGCCTTGTGTGTCACAGCCGTCGTTGACGCCACACTGCACGTCAGACTTCCTGTGTCCAGGGCCTCCAGGCTCGCTAGCGCTGGCGGCGGCCATGCCAAAGGCGGAGGCAATCCGCCAGCCACCACCGCCAACCAACAACAACCTGCATGCCCTCCGTCGCCTAGGGCCCCAGTAACGTATCCTCTGCTGGGCTTGACACAAGCCAGTGAACACACGCCCTCTGTGTTGCTGGCACACCTTTGGGACAGCGCGCTTTTTCCTGGTTCCTCAGCCCCGGGCAGCCCCCCCAGCCCCCACCCCACTGAGCCCGCCTTGTGTGATCATTACAGCCCCAAACCGTGCCCCATGCACGTCGCCTCCGGGACGCTTCCTCCCTCTAGGTCCCTTGGCGCCCGGGGCTCTTGCTGCCCCGCTTCCAGCAGCACGCGACCCGCGGGCCTCCTTGGCCTTCGCCAATTTAAGAACGCCTACACCTCGAACTCTGCCACCCCACTGCTCCAGCACGCTCACTGCCGCGCGGCGCCATAGGCGCTTCTGACTGTATCTCGCTGCGAGCTTCAGCTTTGCCCCGAGATGGCGCCGCCCGCGGTCAACCGGCTCGTGGTGGAGGCCCTGTCCCGCCTGTTCGGCAGCGAGGAGGGGGCGGACCTCAACATCCAGTTCTGCCTCGAGGAAGATGCGGCGGCCTCTGGCGGCGCAGACCTGGGCCCGCCCCTGCCGGCGCACTCCTTCGTGCTACGCATTGCCTGCGAGCGCTTCCGGGCTCAGGTGAGGCGCAATGCGAGGACAGCTAGCCAGGAGCTCGCAGCGCGTTGCTTGCGGCTGCGGCCCGAGCGGAGAGGAGGGGTGCTGGAACAGCAGTCTCTCGGTGTGGCGCAATGCGAGGTCCACTCCCCTCTATCTCGCCGTGTCCCTTCCCCGCTTCCCTTCAGCTCGACCGCTGGGATGAGGCCCCGCCGGCCAGCAAGCGGGCCAAGAGCAGCGAGGAGGGCGCGAGCCGGCCCCTGCTCCGCGTGCCGCTGGGGAGCGAGGCGGAGCTGCCGGCCGCCCGCCTCGCCATCCGCTTCGCCTACACGGGGCAGGTGGGTCACGGAGAGAGGAACCTGGGAGTACTACTTCCGCACTCTGCTCTGAAGTTGCATCTGCCCTATCTTGCGCATTGTTGGCACTACTGAGCACCGAACGTCCCCCGCCCCCAAACCCTCAGGTCCACGCCTCCGGCGTCCGTGAGGCCCTGGAGGTGCTGTGGGCCGGGGAGTATCTGGCCATCGAGGGGTGCGCCGCGGCCTGCAGCCAGTGGCTGACGGACAGGCTGGCGGCGACGGGGGCGGAGGAGTCAGGGTCCTCAGCGGCCCCAGCCGAGCCGGCGGTGCTGCGGCTGTACGCATGCGAGGACCTGTGGCCCTCCGAGGACCCCCGCTTCGCCGCGGTGCTCGCTGCCGCCAAGGCCCAGCTGGTGTGGCACTTCGGCTCCACCATCGCAGCCCTCAACACGCCCTCCCTGCGGCAGCAGCTGGAGGCCCTCGGGCCCAAAAGGCTGGAGGCTCTGCTGGAGTCGGATGACCTGGGGACCGACAGCGAGGACAGCGTGCTAACGCTGCTGGCGACGTGGATGCGGGCCAACAGGGCCCGCACGGACGCCGCCACCCGCAAGCGACTGCGTGGCCTAGTGCGGCTGCCGCAGCTGAGCCCCCAGGCGGTGAGCTGTCTGCTGCTTCTGCTGGCGGCGGACTATGAGACCAAGGGGCCGCAGCACCCGGCGGGGTGGTTTCCGATCAGCAGCACTGAGGCTGCAATCGTGAGCAGCTACCTGGCATCCTCGGAGGCCTGCAGGCAGAGGACTCGGGAGGCGCAGGCCGCTGCCGGCGCCCCCGGCTGGCACAACACCACCCCGCGCAAGCAGTGCGTGCCGGCGGAGGGCCTGCCGTTTCCCTGGAGCATCAGCAAGGAGGCCCTCACGGCCGCACTGGAGGTGCTGCAGCCGGGGCAGGCGGCTCTCCCATGCGCCGCCTTCAGCGGTGAGCCGGTGCTGTATGCGAGGGGCTTCGCGTGGGCGGTGGCGGGTATTTACGGCCACTGCAAGACCGCCGCCGGCCTGGTCCTGCAGCCCTTTGTTCCCGCGGCCTACAAGGTGCCAGGCTCGCGGCTCGCTGGCCCGCCCTGTGCTCCACTTCATGGTATGCCTCGACGCCGACCTGACCGCGGTCCGCCGCCGGCAGGATGGCAGGGTCAGCACCGTCCGCTTTGGCGTCTTTCCCAAGGCAGAATTCCCTCTGGGAGCTGGCTTGGGGTGTGAAACAGCTTTGCCGCTGTCGGTCCAACCCGCAGCGGCGGCTGGAGGAGACGTCCTGGCTCCCTGGGCGGAGTACATGCACGAGGGCAGTGCGGTGAGCGGCACCCTGACCCTGCTGCCGCCCCCGTGAGGGCGGAGGGTTGGGCGGGGGTGGGGCCTTGGAGGCAGGAGGGAGGGCACTGGTCGATACGCAAGAGGCGTGCTCTAAATGAGAGGTCCATCTGTGAGCCCCTTGGCTTCCCGCTCTGGGGTGGCAGTGTTTCAGGAATGAAAACGGGCTTGCCGTGCCGGTAGCTGTGCGAGGGTTTGGGCCGCTAAGTGTTGCCCAAGGCGCCCGACCAGCGCACCACCTTCCAGAGGCGGGGTTCCAATCTTCCAATACATTGATGGCCGGGTGCGAACTTGCTACTGTGCGGGCTGGTGGTTGAGAGGTGGGCCCTTTACCTGCCTTCGGGCACCCGGTTGACACCGTCAAGGCTAGACATGCATCGATGCATGGGCGAGCCCAGCTGTTGGTCGGTGGTGGGTAGCGGGGCTTGGTAGCGTCGTGGTAGCCGGGAGGTGGAGACGGCGCTGTTCAATTGTACATGCCTTGCTTGTTGCTTCTTGGTTGCTACGTCCCCGCTGTGCAAGGGATGGCCCTCTTCCATTCCCTCAACCGCCACACAGCAACCGCTGTTGGACAGCGTCGGCATGGTCAGCGGGCGGTGCGTGCAGCGAGCAACCCCAGCCAGCGCCGGAGCTACCTGCCGTGGGGTTCCAACCATGACCATTCCCAAGTCCATCAGCTAGGTCCCATGTTTCGTGCCCATGTGCCGAAGGTTCGAGCCCATGTTGGCCCCCCCTCTGCCTACCCCCGCCCATATATCCCAAAGCGGTTGAGTGGCGGCTGCCCGGAACCTCCCTCCGGCTGCCCAAACCCGCAGCATTCAGGGCGTGCCCTTTCGCCCCAGCCTTGCCTCACAAGTTGCCTTCAGCCCCGCCCTCCCCAGCCGCGCACCCACGCACCCGCCAGGTGCACCTCACGTGCCCGCTAACGTTCGCTGCGTCTTGGGACTTTTGGCCGGCGCCTCTCCGCCCTCCTTCCCCATCCAGCCTAGCCCGGGACCCAAACACGCCCTCCGGCAAGGCCTTGTTCCCCAGCTCCCCACGTCCTCGTTCCCCCCCGCGCCCTCGCCGTAGTACTCCGCGTAACGAGCTCCAGACCGATCTCCTCCGGCTGGCTGGTTCGCCCCTGCCTCGGTGATGCACACTGCTAGTACCTTGCATTCCTCCTCGTGCGTTGCGGCAGCGCCGCAGCGGCTACATCGTTCTGGCTACGCTGCATGGCGCCTGCTAGCGCGGAACCCAGTTGGGCTGTACAGACTTCCCAGGCGGCCAAGAGGGCAGCTAGCTTGGCTGCACCGGCAGGACAGTCCTCGACCGAGCCGCGATACCGGTACCTTACACGGACCGTGCCGCAACTGGACACAGCCCGCACTCGCAAGCAGGGACCGATGGGCCCCTCCCTAGCGGACCCGCCTGCCCTCCTCTACCTCGTAAGACACATGCCACCCCACCGCTCTGGCCATCCCCCTCTGCCCCAACACCACACCTGCAACTCGAGGGTCAACGCAACCCCCCCTCCCAACAGCCCTCAGCCACCAGCACCACATTCAATACCAAACCGGGGTCCCCCTGCTTCCACCCGCCGCCACGGTATGCAGTGCCCGTGGCCCCATCCATCTCCGCGACCGTGCACCGCACCGCCTTGCGGCACTCACGCACCCCCCCCCGCATCCCGGAAGGCCGCCCTCGCTTCCACTGCCGACGCCCCTCCTCCTCCTCAACCACACGGTGCCCAGCCCCTGCCCAGCCCGCCTGCGGTTGCTTGCGTCCCCTGCTGCACGCCCCACCCCGCGCCACCTCCCAGCTCCCACCGCGCCAGGCCCTCGCACTCCCTCCACCCCCCTGCGACTCACATGATCGCCGCCCGGCCGACTCCTGCGAGCCATCCGCCGGCCGGACCCGCCGTACCCGCGACACCGATATAAAGCGCTTGTGTTTGTATAACAGAGCTCAAGAAAGTCAAGACTGTCCGGACTCGGTGTTTGTATAACAGAGCCCAAGACTGCCCAGACTCTTTGCCTCAAGAGAAGATTGACTGCACCCGCTCCCCCAGCGACGTCACTCCGAACATTCCCTTGATGGGGTTCTCCCCCGCGCCCCCACCCGCGGCGCCACGCCCGCCCGCCCCCCCGCCGCCACGGCCCCCCGCCCCGCCGCCCCGGCCGCCCGCGGCCCCCCGCGCCTGGTCCTTCTCCCCACCAGCGCCGCTCCCGCCCTCGCCCCCAAACATGGAGTACAGGAGGTAGGCGGCGAGGCCCGCTGAGGCCACCGCCACTCCCGCCACGATCAGCCGCTGCTGCAGGCGGCGGCGCTGCTTGCGGGCGGGCGTGTCGGGGACGTGGGCATCGGGGCACAGGAAGGCGGTGGACAGGGCTTGCCTGTGGGTTGGGTTGGGTTGGGTTGCGGTGGGTTGGCGGTTGGGTTGGGTGGGTGAGGACCGTGAGGTTGGTGTGGATGGGTGGGAGGTGGGGAAGGCAGGGGGAGTGGATGGGGCAGGGGTGGGGTGCTGCTGCATCCCGGGGGCAGGAAGAGGCGGACCCCGGAGGCGGCCCCGCACGCGCTGCACCGGGATCTCTACCTGACACGAACCAACCCGCTCGCGCTCTCTATACCTCCACCCCCACCCGGGCGCAGCCCCTTTCCCATCTGACACCGAACCCCAGCCCGCCTCCTCCTGCCCCCGTCCCCCCTTCCCCCCACCTGAACACGTGCGCCATGGCCCCCATGTCCTGCACCGCCACCCGACACGAAACACACACACCCTCCCCCTTTCCCCCCCGCCCCTCCCTCTCCCCCCCCCGCCCCCTCTTCCCCCACCTGAACACGTGCGCCATGGCCCCCATGTCCTGCGCCGCCACCGGCAGCGGCTCCGGCAGCGCCAGCTCCCCGCAGTCCCCGCGCACGCGCCCCCGCAGCTCCTCGCACATGCCCACGTCCTCCTTGGCCGCCACCAGCAGCACGGGAAGCGACTCGCAGCTGGGGTGGGGTAGGGTGGGGGGAGTGGGTGGGGGGGGGTGAAGGGGGGGGGGGCTGGCGTGGGAAGAGGTGGTCAGGTCAGGGATGGCCCAGCAGCACCCGGAGCGACTCGCAGCTGGGGTGGGGTAGGGGGGGGAGTGAGGAGGGTGTGGGGAGTCAGGAGATGAGGCCAGGTCAGGGATGGCCCAGCAGAACTCGGAGGGACTACCAGCTGGGGTGAGGGGGGGTGGGGTTGGGTGTGTGGGAAGAGGGGGTTGGCGTGGTGGGCGAGCAAACCCCAAAGCATTCGTCGACCCTTCCGCTCCTTGCCGTAGTTCCGTTGCCCCCCGCTCACCCCGGTAGGCTGCACAGCTGCACCATCTGCTTATGCGCCCACGCCCAAGACTCCGCATTCGTCGAGTCGAACACAAACACCGCCGCATCCGCGCGGGAGAGATCGGGCAGCGTGTAGCAGGCGCCGCTGGCCGGTGGTGGGCCCGCCGGGGCCCCGCCGGGCCCAGACGCTGGGCCCGATGCGGGCCCGCCCGGGCCCGACCCCGCCGCCGAGCTGCCGGCGGCGGGCGAGGTCGGCTGGTCGGTGGACGCAGCGGCGGCGGCGGAGCTGGTGGCGGAGGTGGAGGCGGAGGCGCCGGAAGCCGCAGATGCTGACGAGGCGGAGGCGGAGGCGGCGGAGGGGGTGGCTGCGGCGCGTGGGGAGGCGAGCTGCGGGATGAGTGGCGGCAGGGAGCTGGCGGCGGCGCGGGGGCCTCCCGAGATGGCGGCCGCTGCCAGGAGCTCATTGGTCAGGTCCTCAGACACCTGGGGACGTTGGGGTACCGGTACGGAGTTTGGCGGGAGATTGGGAGGGGTCTCAGGACGGGTCCGGTGGTGTAGCTCCGCCCCTTCGCTTCGTCGTTCCTCCGAGCACAACCCCCCCTTCCCCCCCCCCGCCGACACCTCCCCACCTCCACGAGCGATAGCGTGCGGTCCTTGCCGTCCTCGCACCGCACCGTCGCCACCGCCGTGAGCGGGGGGGTGCCCGAGGCGCGCTGCGGGTAGCCCCCGGCGCCGCCGGCCCCCGCGCCGCCGCCCGCCGCGTCCCCCTGGCTGCGCCCCGCCAGCGCCCGCAGGAGGGAGGACTTGCCGCAGCCGGCCGAGCCGAAGACGTACACCAGGGCCGTGGTCCTGTCAGGGGGGGGGGGAAAGGAGGGGGAGAAAAGAGTATGCTGACAGAAACCAGGCGCCAGTGAGGGGGAGCGAGGAGTGGCGGAGAAACGAAGGGCACACCCGCGCCCCCTGCCAAAGCCCCCAGAACTCCTGAGCTCGCCTTCCCCCTCAAGACGGTAGCCCCCACCTGGCCCCCGCCTCGCGCACTCACATCTGCGACCCGCAGCCCCGCCCCGCTCTGAAGCCGCTGCCACCCCCCAAGTGACCTCCCCTCATGCCACCACCGAATCCCAAACCCAAATCCCCCTTACAGCCCCGCCCCGCCCCACCTCTCCGCCATCTCCTCCCGGTGCCGCTTGTCCGGCCGCCGCCGCTGCCGCCGCGTCAGCAGCTCCGGAGGCAGGCCCTCGTACCTGAGGCGTTGGGAACAACACCATTTGAACGGGGATTGCCTTGAAGCCGGGAGACGTCATAAACCGGACAGGGTATGGCGTCACGTCGACGTGAACATGCTGACCCTAATAGCACATACAATCCGTGTAAGTAGAGAGGGGCAGGCCGCTCCTCGTGCCCTAGGCACATATGTGTCAGGAAAAGAACTCCATTTCAAGAAGGCCACCCCCTCCTCGTAACCTGTCGTACCCGAGGTACAGCAGGTGTGCCAGGGCGGCCCGTGGGTCCGTCAGGGCGCAGTAGCGCCAGCGCGCCAGGAAGCCCTCCAGGCTGTGCACGGCGCCGTACGTGCCGCACACCATGAGCCGGTTCACGCGCTCGTTCTGTACGGCAGGGGGTGGGTGGGGGAGAGGCCGAGGGGGGAAGTAAAAAGGGCCGGGAGGCGGACGACGTGGCCCTCCCGAAGGTTGCCGCGGCCTTCGGGAGCTGTATTCAGAACCCCGTGCACCCCGAGCAGCGGTTGTCTATAATAACCCCGAGCAGCAGTCCACCCAACGGCCGTGTGTCCAAGCTAGGGTCCAGAGCCATTGGCATACCCCCGCCAGGTATCACCAACAAGGGGCTGTGTCTGGAAGCTTGAGCCGGGCGGGGGTCGCCTGCCTCCCTCGAATGCTGAGAGATCGCAGCCCAGGCCCTCACACATGGGCCTTCCCAGGCCCCACTCTCAGGCCCAACCCAGGCCCGCCCAGGCCCAGGTGACCCCTCCTCCCCCTCCCCGCCACGCCCCCCCCCCCCACCTGCCACTCCGTGGGCAAGCTGGGTGCGGTGCTGAAGAGCCCCTGCAGCTGCTCCCAGCTTAGTAAGCCCTCGTCACGTGCGTCGTACAGATAGAACTGCTGCTCCAGGAAGCCCAGCGCCGCATCGCTCAGCTCCAGGACCTGACAGGGGGGCGAGGGGTCAGGGGCGGGGGGGTACGGACGGATTCAAACGGTCTGCCCCGCCCCACCGCGCATGCCCCGCAGTCCGCCTTGCCTCCAAACCCCCCTCTTACCTCTGTGGGGGGCAGTGCCACGTTGACCTGGTTGAGCAGCTCATCGCTCAGCCGCAGCTGGTCGTTGTAGCCTGGGGGGGGGGGGCGATGGGGGGATCTTTGGAGCAAGTGGGAGCCGGGGGGCGGGGGGCTGCAGGGCGAGCGCCTTGCCCTGAAGCACGCGGGGTGGCCTCCCCGGTCAGCCGCAGACGCTCAGCCAGACGGCCCGCACCCGCACTCCCCCTCTTGTAACGCTTCCCCAACGGCCAACGCGGCAGCAAGGGGGAGGTGCGCCTCACCGAATCGGCGCAGCACCTGCCACACCGTCTCCAGCCGCCCGCGCTCAATGAACAGGCCCTGTGGGGGACGGAGGGAGGGGTGTGTGAGGAGGGGTGGAGGGCAGTGGCGCACGCGGCGTGGCGCACGGGGCTGGAGTGCTCCCACTGCAGGTCCCTCACCGCCGCCCGCGCTGTGGCCTCCGCCCTCCGTCCCCGCGCCCCACCGTCAGTCGGCTGCCTTCCCCATACCGCCCCTCGCTGCACGCGTGCCACTTTACACTGGCCTCAGAACCATTGCCCCAGGCAGCTCTCAACCTTTGACCGCTTGCCAAACCCAATCTTGATTGAACCCCAAGTCGCTTGCATCCCCCCTCCTCAACTCCCCCCTCAGCCCCCCTGCCCCCACCTGCAGGACCAGGTATCCTCCTGCCCCCCGGCCCCTCCCCTCCCGGCCTCTCCCCTTGCCTCCCTCCTCCTCAGCCCCCCAAGGCCCCACCTGCAGGAACAAGAAGCCCTCCAGCGTGAGGCCCGTGTCCGTGTAGCCGCCCGGCACCTGCTGCCGCACGACCTGGGCGGGGGGGGGCAGGGGAGAATGCAAGGGGGGTGGGCGTGAGGGTGTTTGTTGCTGAGCGGGATCGCGCCGAAGCCAGGGAATCCTTGCATGGATAGGTACAAGGGCGTGAGGGGTTCAGGCCCATCGTGCTGGTAGCACCGCTGGCGTACCACGACGGAGCTACCTCCTGGCCGCCTGGCCGCCTCCTCTCATTGCGGCCGCCTCCTAGGTCTGTTGGACCCCTTCCCTTACCCATGCCAGCCGCCAGCCCCAGACTCGCTCACAGGCCCCCCTTCCTCCCCTGGACATCGGTGCGCATCAGGCTCGCTGGCTGCCGCCCTCCGCTCTCCAGTTTGTCAGAAAAGCATCCCTGCGAATCCTCAGCGTCACCCGCCCCCCCCACCCTGCCCCCTCCGACCCCCCCACCTGCTTGATGCCCCTCAGCTCCTGGCCCCTGGCCCCTCCTGTTTCAGCCTCGGAAGGCAATCCTCAGCGTCACCCGCCCCCCCACCCTGCCCCTCCGAGTCCCCCCGCACCTGCTTGATGCCCCTCAGCTCCTCGGCGCTGAGGGAGATGCCGAAGCAGGCCGACTGGAACTGGTTGATCTCACCATCGGACAGCGTGCCGTCCTGGGGGGGGGGGGTGATGGTGTCGTGAGGGGTCGGACTGCAAACAGAGCATGCAGTGCGCACCGCTGTGGGGAGGCCCCTCCTCATAGCGGGGCCTCCCTTCACGTCTTTGCCCTTGCCGCCGGGTCGCCCTTCGCGGTCCCCTCCCACACGCAACCCGGCCCCAGAAGGATCCCAGACCCCAGACCCTGGATCCCAGATTCACCTTGTCCTGATCGAAGATGATAAAAATCCGCTTGAGCGCCCGCACCGCCGCCTGGCGCATGACGCGGTCGGTCCTGTCGTACAGCGGCTGCAGGGGGTACAGCACCGCCTTGAGCGCGTAATAGAAGACGTCTGGGGGTTGGCGGTTGGGGGTGGCGGTTGGGTGGGGTTATTAGGGCGGGGGGCCGAGGATCAGGGATTACGGGAACCGAGGAGGACGGGTCGGCCCAATCCCCACACAGCTGCCCCACGCTCTTCCTTCCCTTCCCGCCCGCCAGTCCTTCCCTAGCTCCGCTGCCCCTTCCCCGGTCCAGCAACCCGGGCCCGCTCGCCACGCCACGCCCGCCCGCGCCCACCGTGCACCATCTTGTTGAACTTGGACGAGCAGTTGAGGCAGCACTCCACGTTGGGCAGGTCCCGTGCCACTCTCTCCACGCGCTGGGGGGAGGGGGGGAGGGAGGGGGTGATGCCAGGTGGGGCAACGAGCCGACCGCCGACCGCCGCCGCCTCGCAACGTCACACTCTCGACGAGAGGCTTCCTATCTTCTGCCCCTGAGGTCCCTGCGCTCAGTGCATGCTAGGTCTGGGGTTGTTGGGTTGTGGGCGGTCGAGGGGGACCGCGACGGGGTACCGACAGCTGGCCACACGCCAGCCCACCGTCCAGTGAAGAGCAAGCCGCCATTCGCCTTCAGCTCCTGCTGCCCAGCCCTCCCCCATAGCCCGCAGCCGCCGTTTGGTTTCAGCTCCTGCTGCACCCCTCCTCAACAGCCGTGTATGCTTATCAAGCGCTGTCCCTAGCACTCAGCACTTGTCACAGAGACCTCCGTGCAGGCCTGCCGGCACACAGGCGACACGAACCCCACCACGAACCCCCGCTGTGCCCCCCCCCCCCGGGCGCGCACCTCGCGGATGCCCGGGCTGTCGCGGTCCGACAGCCGGTCAGCCTTGCAGCACGCGAGGATGATTGGAATGTCGGGGTTTAGCTTCTGTACGCGAGGGTACCAGGTGGTGCGCACGCTCTCGAGCGTGGTGGGCTTCTTGGGATCGAAGCATACAACCACCGCGTCGCTCTCCCGGATGATGGAGTCCAGAGCCCGAGCATCCTCAGGCTTCGCCGACGTGTCCGTCAGCAGAATTGGCACGCGCTCGGGCGTAAAGTCGAGCGGGAGCTTCGTCGGCGGAAGCGTGGGCACCGGGCGTGCATCAAACGTGTCGTTGGCCGCTGCACCACGAGGCAACGCCAGACATCATGTGAGCTCCAAGCGGGCATCGGCGGCCCGCGAGCGAGGCTCGCCCGGCCGGCGATGTGTCGGGAGACGAGTGCACCGCACTAGCGCCACCTATCCGGGGCATCCGCCGCACCTGTGCTGATCAGCGATGTCTTGCCAGTATCAGGATCGCCCAGGACGGCAATCCGCACGGTGCGCGCGGTCATGCCCTCAGCCACTGCGGTGCACCCTGGGCCTGCTGGGCCTACGTTGTCTCAGGGACCACGGTTATACTTTCGTGCCTGTTGCGGCTGGCTAGGTACGCAAGGGGGGACGGGCAGGTGGTCAAACGAGGATGATTCTGAACGCGATTCCCCGCGGGTTGCGTGTCTGGTGTTGTGCTGACGTCTCCTGAGCTCCCACCAACCTAACGTCTGCACGTGCGGAGGCGTTGCAGCGCCTGGCGTGCTGTGGGGCGCTCTGCGTTCAGGCCCGGATTGGTTAATGCGCGAATGCTGTGCAAAGCCCCTCCTACCCCTCAAGCACAGGTTCTCGCTTCGTCCGTGCAGGGGCTGCTGAAAATTAATCGCCTAACAGACAAGTATCTAGGCGCGGTCGGTGACAACGGCATGCTGTGACGCCCTCGCACGCACGCGCAAGCGAAGAAGGCCACCGGCCCCCGCGCAAAGTGACCAGCTGCACGCATATAAGCTACAGGGGCCTCCAGGCCTGAAGGGGCCCTGCTGGCTCCTCGTCTGCCCAAATGGGGGACTCGGACGATACTGGCTCGTGGTATTCCGCGGACGAGGCCCTCGACGAGGAGACGCTGGAGGATGTTATGGCAAAAGGAGAGCCCGCAAGCTCGGGGCCGGGGGCTGACGTCCAGCTCGGGCAGCGGTGGGCTCTACACAGGTGCGGGCCCGGAGGGGGTTGTGGGTGCGGGGGTGGCGGGCCGGCGCCCGGCGGTGCGGGTGAAACCCCGAGCCGTGTGCTCCGCTGAAGGATGTGTGTGCAGCCCTCAGCCATTGGGTTTACATTAAAGCCATGACTGCTAGGACGGGCTTTGGGTCACGGTCCAGCCTGGCGCCCCCTCCTAGGTCCCGTCCACTCCCACCCGCGACTCCCGCTACCCCCCGTCCCCCGGCCTCCATACTCCCTGCTCTCCCCCACCCACCCCTCCCCCCATTTCCTCCCCTCCTCCCCCCCCCAAAACACAGGGCCGCCTGGGCTGGGCAGGTGGAAGCTGTCCAGAAGCTGGCCCAGGGCATGAGTCGGGAGCAGTTCAAGGAGTTGGACGGGCAGGGCAACACGGTGGGGAGAGGGGGGCTGAGGGTGGGAGGGTGGTGGGCAGCTTAAGCTGAAGCGCGCTCCGCTAGAGCACAGCTGTGGCCCCCTGCAGAGCTACATGGGGAGGGCAACACGTGGGGCGCTAGGAGGAGGGTGGTTTAAGAAGGGGCGGGGGGCCTGCGAGTCCTGCCGCCACGGACGGAAGGCTTTTGCCGCTGGCGAAAGCCTCTCGAGGGCAGCACAATGCGAGTGCGTTAGCCCCAGCAGGGGCTAGCGAGACGAGAAAGGACAGCCGCCTCCCACAGCCGCCTGGTGCCGTCGAGCTCCCCACCCCCCGCGCCTCCCTCTTCGCCCCTCCCCATCTTCCCCCTCCCTCCCCCCCTCCCCCTCCCTCCCCCCTCCTCCCCCTCTTCCTCCCGAAAGGCCCTGCACGTGGCCGTCATGCGGCGCCAGGCGGGGGCGGCACGGGCGCTGCTGGAGGCGGGCTGCCCCGCGGGCCCCCGCAACGCCCGCGGCTGGGTGCCCCTCATGGAGGCGGTGGAGCTGGGGGACCGGCCCCTGGCCCTCAGCCTGGCCAAGGCCGAGGTGGAGCAGGTGGGGGGGGAGATGAGGGGAGGGGAGGGGGGAGATGAGGCTGGGCGGAGGTGGAGCAGGTGGGGGCTGAGTCCTTGTAGCGAGTGAAGCGGAGGAAGGTGCTGGAGGGACTCGAGGAACTGGACGCTTGCAGGATCGAAGGGAGGGCGTCCGCTGGCCGAGGCGGAGGGGGAGCAGGCGGAGGGTGGGCAAGGGGAGTTGAGGGCAGAGGGCGTGGAAGGGTAGTTTGCGCACGCCGCCGGGCCGCTAGCTCCGCCCAACCACCCTCAACCACCACCAACCGCCCCAACCGCCGCAGATGAAGGTGGCCGTACGGCACAAGAAGGCGGCGCTCATGGCGCTCCTCCGCTCCGACCTGCCCGACTTCTCGCTGCAGCTCAAGTGGGAGCTGGGCAGCGGCATGCCGGGGGTGGGGGCGCTGGTGCGGAGGTACGCGCCGCACGACACGTACACTCTGTGGAAGAAGGTGGGGGGGGGGCGAGGGCGGGAGGAGAGGGGGAGGAGAGGGGGGGAGCGGGCGAGAGAGAGGCGGAGGGAGAGTGAGGGGGAGGGGAGGGAGGGGAGGAGGCCGAGGAGGACGCGTTGGGGAGGGGAGAACAACTCGGAAGCGAGGGGGTAGAGGAGAAGGGGATGAGGGGAGGGAGGCCACCTAAAGGCGGCTCAGGAGGAGTCTGCGGCCGCCCGTCCTCCCAGCCCTGTGGCCCTCTCCCCCCTGCACCCCGCCAACCTCCTCACCCACCCCTGCGCAGTCCCTCCTCCTCACCCACCCCTGCGCAGTCCCTCCTCCGCAGTCCCTCCTCCGCAATCCCCCTGCCCCCCTGCCCCCCTGCCCCCCTGCCCCAGGGCGGTCTCATTCGCGTGGACGGCACACTGATGGGGGTGGACGAGGACGGCCAGAGCATGATGCCCAACGTAAGGGGGGGGTAGGGGGGAGGCTTGGGGGGGCGGGAAGGGGCCAGGGAAGGCGCTGGGTGGTAGCGCCAAGCCCGCCGGGAAGGAAGGGCACTCCGGCATTGGCGAGTGGCCGCTGGACCCTCCACCGGACTCCGCAGGAGCAGCCATTCCCCTCCCCGCCGCCGTCTCGTCCACACGTGTCTTCCCGCTCGTCCACACGCACGTGCCCCCTCCCTCTCAACCCCCCCCCCTTTCCCCCCGCCCCTCATGTGCAGTGGAAGCGCGGCCACTTCTCCCTGCTGTACGACGCCACGGGGGACAAGGGCCGGGCCATGTTCGTGAACCACGGCAAGAAGACGTTTGTGGACGTGAAGGGTGCGTGGCGGACAGGGAGAGGGAACGAGGGAGGAACAGAGAGAGAGAGAGAGAGGCGCATAAAGTGCCCTCTGGAAGGCTGGGAAGAACGGGTTTGGGCCGGCTTTCTAATATCGGCGCGCTTGACAGGCCGCAGGCGCCAGAGAGAAATGGACCCCTGCCCCCATGGGACATTGCACCGCCAGCGGGCCTTGTGCGGGCCTCCAGCGCTGTGCTGTGACGTCCCTGGGGTCGAGTCTTGGCCTAGCTGACCAATCGAGTTCCGGTACTCACGCAGAGAGCGTGGCACACACGCACACCTCCCACCCCCCTCCCACCCCACCCCCTCCGCCCCCACCCCCCAGCTGCCCGCAAGAAGCTGGGCGTGGAGGACCCTGACGCTGTGCTTGGCACGCACCCGCCCATACACACACACGCACCTCCCACCCCCCTCCGCCCCCACCCCCCAGCTGCCCGCAAGAAGCTGGGCGTGGAGGACCCCGACGCGGTGCTTGGCACGCACCCGCCCATACACACACACGCACCTCCCACCCCCCTCCGCCCCCACCCCCCAGCTGCCCGCAAGAAGCTGGGCGTGGAGGACCCCGACGCTGTCCTGGCTCAGGAGGTGGACATGCTGTTGTGCTCCGAGGTGCTGCAGCACAAGAAGGTGGGGGGGGGAGGCAAGAGGGGGGGGAGGAGGCAAGAGGGGGGGAAGGGAGGCTAGAGTGGGACTGGCTAAGGACCCTCCACCCTTTCCGGCCGGTGGCTCGCGCTCGCAAGGACACCCCCGTTGCCCCTAACCCCGTGCTTATCTTCCCCTTTCGACCTCCACCCCTACCAACCCCTCCGCCCCTCTTTTGGCCCGAAACCCCTTGTTACTCTACTCTCTTCCCCCCCCTTGCCTCCTTTCCCCTCCCCTTCCCCCCCCCCAAACAGCTCAAGTCCGTCGACTTCCGCTTTAAGCCCGTGGCGGGGTGGCTGACTAAGGAGGTGCGGGAGAAGGTGGAGGGATGGAACTGCAAGCTGTACGAGGCGGCGGGCCGCCTGATCGCGATCTCGCGGTACAAGATGCCGTACGGCCTCACGCCCGCCATGTCGTACGACGACTACCTGGCCGCCGCCTTCGAGCCCGACCCCACCGTCGAGTCCCCCGTCAACCCCCTCAACCCCGCCTCGCTCAAGGTGCGGTGCCATGCGGTGCCGTGCTGTGCGTGCTGCGCTCGGTGCGGTGTGATGCGACGCCGTGCGGTGCCTGCTGCGCGGTGCAAAGGCCGGGATGATGCTGTGCTGTGCTTGCGGCGCCTCTGCCAAAGGCCGCCGCCCTCACTCTCACTCGTCAGCTTGAGTTCAGATATTCTCACCATTTCACCCCAAACCCTGCAGGATAAGGGCATGAACCCCCAGAAGGCCGCAGCCAAGGCCGCTGTGGCCGCCAAGCACCAGGGCATCGCCCGCGCCGCCGCCAACGCCCGGGACGACGCGGCGGCGGCGGTGGCGACGGCGGCGGCGGCGCGGGCGGCGGCGGGTGCCATGCGCGCCCTGGCGCCGCGGTTGGATGAGGAGGAGGAGGAGGAAGAGGAGGAGGGAGAGGAGGAGGGAGAGGAGGGGGAGGGGGAGGGGGAGGAGGGCGGGAGTAGCAGGGGCAGGCGCGGGGGTGGGGGGCAGAAGGGCGCGAGCGTCAAGTTGAAGGGGAGGGCGTCGAGCAAGGGCAGGGCGGGGAAGGAGGGGAGGGCGGCGGAGACGGAAGGCGGCGGCGGCGGAGGCCGCACGCTGGTTCTGGCGGAGGCGGAGGCAGGGCCGGGGGCGGGGGCGGACTCTCAGCTGACGACCGGAGCGGGGGCGGTGGTGGCGTCAGTCGACCCACTGGCAGGTGGGCCGGGGCCGAGGGGCGGGGGCGGGTTTGTTTGTGTGTGGGGGGGGGGGGGGAAAGAGAGCTGACAGGTGGGGACGGGTCGTGGAGTGAAGGACCAGAGACACACCAGGCTGGGAGGATACCCTCCCGTGCACTGAGGTGCGTGTGCTTGGGTTAGACGCGCAGCTGCCTCCCCGTCTCATTTCCGTCCTTGCCCTCCTTCCCGCCCAGGGCATTCCGGCCGTTTCGCAACCTGCCGCCAACGTTTCTCCTTTCCATCCTTGCCCCTCCCCCACCCCCAGGCGATGACCTGACCGCCTGGGCGGAGCGGGTGGCTGCGGAGGCCTCCGCCGCCAAGGCCCAGGCAGGGGGGCCGGGCGCTGATGAAGACGACGATGGGGAAGGGGAGGGAGAGGCGGGGGCGGGCACCAGCGGACGGCACGCGGGGACCGGCGGCGGAGCCGCTAAGAGGGGTGGGGGCTCGGGGCCGCGGCCGGCCGCCGGCGGCAGGAGCAGCAAAAGCTCCATCGGCGGATCTGGCGCTGGCGCGGCCGGATCTGGAACTGGATCTGGATCCGCCGGCGGCGGGAAGAGCTGGAAGGGCATGCTGGGCTTCGGCTCCGGGTCCAAAAAGGCGGCGAAGCAGGCCCATCCGGATCCGCAACCGCAGGCCCAGCCGGGCCCAGGGCCCACCGCACCCGGCGGGCCATCATCAACAACAGCAGCAGGGGTGGGGGCGGCGGGGGAGGCGGGGGGTGCGGCAGCCAAGAAGTCGCGGCGCATCACGGGGCGGTGCTGGATGGCGGAGTCCTTCCCTCTCAGCCTTCACCAGGTATCCGGGGGGGGGCGCGGGGGTGTGAAGGGTGGGGGTAATACCTCTCAGAGAAAAAAAGGGGGGTGGCGGGCGCAGCAAGGGATGGGGTTGCTGCAGTTGCGGTGCAACCGTTCGTTCCACTTTGCATCAAGCAGATGTAGTACATGGGAATTGCCTCCCAATCCAGCACTTGCTAATGACACGAACCCTGGGACCCCCCCCCGCGCCCCCCTATCCCCCAGCTGCTCCCCCTGCTGGAGGTGGTGGGCTCCGCCAACAAGGCCTTCGCCAAGGTGGCAAGATTCCTGCGCAAGTACGGAGAGCTGGACATGTTCCCGGTCAAGGTGCGTACGGCACAACTGGGGTAGGACCTGAATCTCGAGTTTTGGATGGGGGGGGGGCGGCGCAAGTACGGGAAGCTGGACGTTTTACGGGGGTCAATTTCGATCTTGGGTTTGGCATTTGGACATTCGAGGGGGGGATGCGAAGACGGGGAGCTGGACGGATTTCTGACCACGAAGCTCTCCTGCTTCCCACGCCCGCCCCCGCCTCCCCTCTCATCCCCCTCCCCCCACCCCCCACCCACCCCCACCCCCAGGTCCAGGTGCCCCTCCTGCTGACCGTGTACATGATGCTCACATTCAAAGAGTGCGTGGGGGCCAGGGGGCAGGGGCCAGGGGGCAGGGGCAGGGGCCAGGGGCAGGGGGCAGGGCCGGGGCCACACCTGCACCGGGGGCGGTGGGAGTCCGTGGGGGGCGGGGCCGGGGCTACCCCCGTACTGGGGTGGGTGGGAGGGCATGGGGCCGGGGCGGGGCGGGGGCAGGGGCAGGGCCCAGGGCCCGTGCGCGCTGCGGGGACACGCACCGGCTGCATCCTGTGGGTGGGGGGGGGGGTGGCAGGGCCGTGTGCCCAGGCGGGGGCCGTGCGGGGGCCGCACCCGCGGGAAGACACGCCCAGGGAGCAACACAGTCCGGCCGGGCCAGGGCCAGGGCCGGGGCCGGGGCAGAGCCACAGCGCCCTGCCACCAGCATCCGCCACACAGCCGGGCGTCACCTGTGTGTACCAGCACCGGTACAGCTGGGTACAGCATGGTACGGCTTCAGCCCATGCTTACCGGTACCTGTTGTGCCCCCACCCTCTGCCCTCCGTCCCGTGCACCGACCGCAGGTTCAGGCTGCTGGGCCCGGGGCCGGGGCAGGCGGCGGTGCCGGATGACTCATTCTTCGCGGTACCCCCGGGGTACGAGGAGGTGCGTGGCGCGGCGTGGCGAGGAGGGCGGGGGGCAGCGGTGGAGGAGGTGGTGCATCTCAGGTGCCTGCCGCCCTCTCCCTGCGCTTCCTTGCATTCCATCCATCCACGTCCCCGGCTCCCCTTCCTGGCTCCTGTTAGCCTCCTCTCTTCCTGCTCCCTCGCTTTCCCGCGGCCAAGGCGGACAACTCCTCCCCTGGCTCCCTCAGCCCTAGCCTGCTTTCCCTTATCGCTCCCTCTTACTCCCCTCTCTAACGACAGTCGGGCCTTTCGCTCTGGACCTCCGTGCGCATCGGGCTCGCCGGCCGCCGCTGATAACTGCAAGGCGCTTAATAAAAAGAGCCTCTCTTCCCACCCCCTGCTGCCCCCAGGCCAAGGTAAACGAGTCCTCCCACGGCAGTCCCCCTTGGGTCCATGGTCCCCCAAGCCTACCCTCCCTCTTGGCCCCCCCCCCAAGTCCTCAAATCCCCTCTTGAATCCCCCTCCCAAAATGCCACCCCTCCCCCCGCCCTCCCCAGGCCAAGGTAGACGAGTCCTCCCACGGCAAGCCCTCCCTGGCCGCCCGCTTCGGCCGCACCTCCACCGCCAACAGCACCGCATCGGGGCCCCCCGCCACCCCCCGGGGCACGGGGGCCAGCACCAGCCAGCCCAGCCCCAGCCCCAGCGCCCGATCGGGCCCCGACGCCGGCGGCGACGCGGCATCGGCGGCGGCGCCGGGAACGCCCGCGGCCGATGAGGAGGAGCGCGCGGCGAGCTTCATGGCGGGTGGCAAGCACAAGGGCAAGGGGAAAGGGAAGGGGAAGGGAAGGGCCGGGGATGGGGACGGGCCCAAGCTGACGCTGCTCAGGGGCGCGATGGAGGAGGACGACATGGGCTTTGGGGCGGACGACTGAGTTTGAGCCAGTCAAGTTAACATAATAAGACGACGAGGTCAAGAGGAGAGGCAGGAGCAGCTGATGCAGACAGAGGCGGGTGAGGCACAGGAGGATGAGGAGGACCGAGTCTGGGGTAGTAAGTTCGGCGGGGGAGGCACTGATGTGGAATGCGGAGGAGGGTGTAGTCTGGGGTAGTGAGTTACGAGAGATGGGACGTGGAAGGGAGGGGCAGGCGGGGGCAGGTGCTGAACTGCAACTTACGTGTGGGGCAGGAGGGGTCGTACCAAGTCGCGAGAGTACGTATGCGGATGCCGGGCGCAGGGCACAGGTGGCGAGCGCGCAGCGTGCAGAGCGGGGTATGGCCGAGCGCAGTTAGGGATGTGATTCGGCGAATCAAGGCTAAGACTACTATGCGGGACTGGTATGCAGGATGGCAGGTTGCTGTGCGCGTCTATGCCCACGGCGGGAGCACACGGCGGACGGTTAGTTCAGGACATTGGAGGTTTCTGAAGGGCGATGAGCGGGGCACTTCCTCTCCGTGTAAGAGGCGGATGGCTAGACTGGCCGCTGGCCAGGCGGTCAGCGTGTATTTCGGTGAGGCGGTGCCGGGTCCGGGGACGGGAGCGGGTTGGTGCATGTGACGGGACGTGCGGCACGGGGCAAGCAGACTTGGCAGATGCCTTGGCGATGCATGGACGGGATGGCGGCCGGCGGATGACATTGGGAGCTGGTGGCAAATCGACGTCGACCAGAGGACCGCCAGCAAGCATCAGTGTCCAGTTTACAGAAGGCGCTCCGCGCCCCGTATGTATGCATCCGCCCAGGGCCCAACCAACACAACCGCCGAGCCCCGCCCAAACCCCACAACGGACAACACCGCCCAGGGTGGGCTACCTTGCCTCTTGCAACCCTTCTATCGTCCAACCTGTGGCGGATCCTGTTCATCCCCCAACCTCCCGGATCGCTCGTCCAACTCCTGATCGTCGTACAAAAGGTCTTGGATGCATTCCTGCTGCTCTATCCTGCCTGCGCTCCCGCCCCACCCGCCGAGCCTGCGCTACGGCAAGCACCGCATTACGGCGGAATTTGCCAAAGGTCTCCGGCCCTTGTGCCAGGGCCCCGTGCCGGCCTCTTCACATCACCCCCACATGGCAAAAAGCGCTAGCCGCGAAAGCAAACGCATTGATCAATCTCTGGTGGAGGGCCCGTGTCGAGGCCGGCAACGCAAAACCCTGCCCGTCCTGCGCTCGCGATAATCCTGTGCACCCACATGCCTTGCAACCTGCAGATCTAGCCTAGCAGTGAGCTATTAGTAAGAAACTGCGCTCTCCATCCTACCGTACCCGCGTCCGCCCGGCACCCACATAATTGGTTCCAAGCCGCCCCCTGCCTCGCCCCTTGCAGGCGACCACGCGCTTATCAGTCCGCCCTCCAAGCCGCTCACTTTGAGCAATTCCCAGCTTCATTCCCCCAATCCTTCTCCTTTAGCGTCCAAACTTGGCCCGGGCGCCTGCAGGCCTTCAGCCAAACCCCCCGGACCCGCCAGCCCTCACACGCAGACCGGAAACCACGCCGACCCATTCTCCTGTACCCCCAGTGCGCCACACGGCGCCTGCACCCACCCGCAGCTGCCTGGGCCCGCCTGGGCCTGCCTCACCGCAGCGGGCCCGCATGGGCCCCTCGTGGGCCTCCCGGCGGCCGCCTACCGCACCGTGGACAGGCCTCGGAAGGTGGTCTGTGCGGGCGACATCAGCTTGGAGGGGCGGCCCACGTCCATGGACTGCGTGAGGTGGCGCTGCGTGCGCTCCCAGGAGCCCACTCCGTTGAGCAGCTTGGAGGTGGCCTCGTACCTGACAGGGGGGGGAGGGGGGGAGGGTGAGGAGGGTGAGGAGGGTGAGGAGGGCGAGGAGGGGGGGGAGGCTGAGGAGGCCGAGGAGGGTGAGGAGGCTGAGGAGGCTGAAGAGGGGGGGATTGGAAGGGCGGGAGCGCAGTCTGCTGTCACTGCACCCCGCTGGGTCCTGCCCCGCCGGGCAGCCATCGCATCGCGCCCCTTCCCACGGCCCTTGCTACCGGCGCGCTACATACCCACGCATCATAACGCGCTATCCCGATAATGCGCTGCACAGCCTGCTCACTTAGCCAGGCACCATTAGAGCCGCTTGCTCCTTGAAGCCCATTATGGGCTGCATGTGCGTATCGCTGCAAGCACAGTCCCAGCCATGATCCCTGTCCCCAACCCTCTGCACGCCACTCCCTCCTTTCAGCTAGTCATGCGCTGCCTAGCCAATCGCAAGAAGCACGGTTCCAGCCATAATCCCTGTGTAATCCAACCCTGTGGCACTCACTCCTTGTAGCCAATGATACGCTGCCTGGCGTAAGCCTCGAGGGAGGCGGTGTAGGGGGAGGCGGCGGTGGAGGGGCGCTGGCCGTTCGGAGCGCCCGGCACGCCGCCGCTGCCCCACGTGTTGCTGCCCACGCTGCCGTACAGCGCCGCCACCTCGGGCGATACGGCCCACATGCTGCCGCCGTACGGCTCCATGGAGGGCAGGTAGCGGTACCTGGGGATTGGTGGTTGAGATGGTTGAAGCGGTTGAGATTCGCGACGGGAGGAGCGAGAGGAGCGCAGAAGGCGTGGGAGGCAGGCCGAGGCGGGAAGTCGCGGAGGCACCCTAGAAGGCGGCGGTGCCAAATTAGGAGCCGCCGCGTTACTCCCAGTTCCAGTCCTAAAGAGGCAAGGATCCTGGATCGCCGAATCCCGGCCTGGTTCGCACTCACTTGGATCCGATGAGCTTGATGCGGGCGGCGCCGGGCGTCTCGCGGACCGCCAGCTGTGGGCCTGGCTCAACGTCGACCTGCTTCAGGTGCGGCGGAGTCCACTTGAACTCCCCCGTTGCGTGCGTGGGTGCGTCTACGATGTGGTGGTCTGACGGCGGGATGAGAGGAGGGGGAGGGAGGGAAGGGAGCGGTCAGGAGGGGCAAGATGAGGCCAGCGGGGCCCAGGCTGAGTGCGTGGGGAGGGGGGCGGGTGCTGGGAACCAGCCCATCAAGGGGCAGCGCGGGTCAGGGGTTTTACCCCCGGACGCACACACACCAACACAGCGCTTGCGCGTGCTCACCACGCCCGGTCCAGTACACGACCTTCTTGGTCCCTGTCAGGCTTCCTCCTGTTTGGCTGGCCTGCATGCCGGGCCTGCCGGTGACCCGGCTCGCCCATGCCTGGGACGTGGATGGGCTGGATTCGGAGGTGGCGCCATTGGCGCCCGCAGCAGTCGTGTTATGTCCTGCCCGCTCCTCGTACACATGCGTGTGAAACCCTCCGATGAGCTTCGCGCCGGGTCCGGCGGGCACCCGCGCTTGTACTGGTGCGGGCCTGCGGCATGGCAATTTTTGACACGCTCGAGCAACGGCCTCGTCAGCGATAGCACATGAAATATGTAGCAGCTGTGCGGGCTGTGCTGGCATGCAAGTCACACGCTGATTACACCACGGCCGAGTTTGTCCTTAGTCCTCTGCAACCCTGCGCCTCCCAAGGATGGGCGCTCCAGCGTATTCCCCACCTTGCGCTCTGTGATCTTTGGCTGTAGTAAAGCGTCACTGTACTTTTGCGCAGGTCGTTCCTGCGGGAGCGAATGCCATGGGGTTAAGCGTCGAAGCTGGCCATCCGCGCATGTCCTCGGTGCTTCTCTCCAACTATCTCCAAGTAAGCATAGCTCTTACTTCGCTTGCTCATCCATGGCAGCCGCGTCTCTGAGAGGAGCCCGCGCGTTGGCTGGAGGCCGCCACAGCTATGGCGTTGCTGGTGTTCGCTCGTAAAATTGTGCGTTGCTTGCTTCCTGTTGATGTGTCTTTGCTTCGTGTACGTCTATGGAGTTGTGTGGGGGAGGGAGCTTGGAGGCGCTCTGCCCCTCGGCGCCAATCCGGACATCTCCAAAACTTCGAGTGTCGCAGGCAGGCAGGCCCAGTGTCCTTCCAAGGCCGCGAAGCAATCTAGCAGTGTACCTGCAACATTGCACACATATCTGTTTGCGCGGTTTCCGGGTCGGGCACAGACCCCCACATGGATAGATGTCATCTTCCGGCCCCCTTCCTCCTCCCCCCGCGAGCATGAACTCCGTCTCCGCGGTTGTTCACACCCGACGCAAGGTCTGCTGCGCCCCCCCCCCTCCGTGCAAGATGTGCGGCGTAGTCCTACGATGCGCACGGTAGCGATTCGTGCGGTCGTCCCTGCACGCTAGCCCCAGCTGCCGTGGAGCGCAAGAGGGGGTCACAGCTTCACAGGCTCCTGTCGTCCTGTGAGAAGCCGACCTTGCACAGTGCTGTCTTGGCCCTTGCCCTGCCTCCTCCCCTGCACCAAGCAGTGGTCGTGAGCGGGTCTGGTCCGTCGAATGGAACAGATGAACAGAGCCTTCACCCCAAGCCAGCCTACCCCCTGGCCTGCCGAGTGCCCCCCCTGCCTGCCCCCTTGCTTTTCGCGTAACTCGTCTCCCGTGTCTCTTTTCCCCTGCCTGCCATGGAGGGAAGCGTGAGGGCCAGCGTGGACTGTGCTGTACTGGCTCGGGAGCCGGCTTGAGCCTTTGCCCCATGTTCCGAATCTACCTTTGTGCGCTCTACCCATCCCTGATTGTTGCTCGCTTGACCCCGGCGTTGACGGGCGGTACAACCCTGGTACAACATTACCATGCAGCTTGTCCCAACTTATCCCAACGTGTGTGCACACTGACGACTGAGCTTGGAGCGCACCCATCGCCGCTCCTTCGCCTGCACGCAATAGCAAACCTGCCAGCATGACATGATAGCGAGCCCAGCACAGCGCGGATGTGGGGATGAGCGCGGGCTGGTCTGCTCCTTCCCCCGGAGCTGGAACTCTCTTCTTCGGCCCCTGAGCCGGGCCAGCTGCTCCCGAACGGGTCAGCACCCCAGCCGTCAGGTCCCTCGAGTGCTCCCTTCCACGTCCCCGACGGCACTCCGGAGTCCAGACCCAGGGCCACCAGCCCGCAAGGCATACCGGTACCCGATTCCACCCCGTAATCCCGTATCGGCTCAAGGACCCTGTTCCCTGCGCCGCACGGCTAGGCATGGCTGACGCTGCAGGCGGGGGCTCCCTGGACCCGGGCAGGTACGGACCGTACGGTCGTACGGTACTGCGCTTTAGGGCACCGCACTCGTCGGCAGGAAAGTGGCTGGGCCCCCCGATGACGGTGAAGCTCCTACCGTGGAAGCAGAACCGTCGCGCAGGAAGGTAAGGGGGGCTCTCATGCAGAACGGGAAGAGCCTGCAGGCCCGATCCGTCCCCCAGGCAGTCCCTGCGGCCTTCCACCCCCCTGCCACCTACCCTGGGTCCCAAGCTCGCTGCTTCTGGGGAAGAGGAGGCCGCCTGTGGCGCCCAGGATCCAGGGCAACGTCTCTAGGCTCCGGCCTGCCTGAATTCTGCAGGCCAGCGCTGGGCGCGCTAACAGCGTTCGAGGGCAGCAGAGCGGGACTGCAGCAACTCATCAAGCCCAGGCCCCCGCGCTCACACGCACGTGCACAGCCCGCGGATGCGGCGTCTAGAGACGCCGGTGAAGAGCCCGGACGTGGCCTACCCTGTGGAGGCCTTTAAGGCCAGCAGGCTCTGCAGGAGGCGAGCCGGTGAGTTCGGCCGTTTGCTCGGCCGTGGCGTTCAGCTGCCACGATCCCTTCTGGGGGTCCCTTACTGTAACCAACGAGGACTGGACGTGCACGTCATGACTAATGAGGCTCGAGGGCGAGAGCTCGGGTACTGGTACCCACTGGTACCCACGAGCAGCCTGGCATCCAGCCAGCCGCTACCGTGAGGCCTGCTGCTTGGTAGCTGCTCGGTGTCCGCTTGAAGTCAGTGTCCGGGGCTTCCAACTTCGCGGGGTCCCGGGGCCTCCGCTTGAAGTCGGGGTCCCGGGGTACCGGTATCCAGCTAGGTAGGGTGCAAGGGTGCAGGCAGGCAACGCCCGTGTGGCCAGCACGCATCGGCGGCACTGTAGACAACACGCTTGGTGTGGGGGCATTGGATACCACGAGGGCAAACGAAGCGTGTCAGCGGGCAAGAAAGCATGGCACCTGGGACAGGGACAGGAGCTGGGGCTGCCTTCTCCATGACCCCCTCCCTTCCACGAGAGTACCCGAAGAGCCCTGCTCCCCTTCTGTCCGGAACACAGCGTGTCCTTGTCAGCTGGCGCAAGCCGGCGCCTCGCTTTGCACGTGGAATGCACCCGTCAGCTGGGTGAGAGCTGGTGAGAGCGTGGGAAGTTGGGGCCTGGGCGGACCAAGAACGTGGACCCGCGTCCTGCCACGGCCAGCTTACACTTCCCAGACAGTAGAACGGCTGCGTGTGAAGCACGGATTGACACGGCTGTGACGGATGGCGATTGTGCACAGCCCGGATGGCAGGAAGCGCGCGGTGAACCCTATATTGGTGGCGGCGTTGAGCGGTGCTCGAGTTGGCGTTAGCAATGTGTGTGTGTGAGCGCGGGGCCGTGCGCTGTTCAACGCGAATGATGGTACAGGGTCGCGGGGTTTGGTCGTGGTGACCCCGGCGTTGACGGGCGATAGAAGCTCTCAATGCATGCAAATCACATGCAGCTTGTCCCAACTTATCCCAACGTGTGTGCACGCTGAACTTGGAGCGCACCCATCGCCGTTCCTTCGCCTGCACGCAATAGCAAACCTGCCAACATGACATGATAGCGAGCCCAGCACAGCGCGGATGTGGGGATGAGCGCGGGCTGGTCTGCTCCTCCCGCGGAGCTGGAACTCTCTTCTTCGGCCCCTGAGCCAGGCCAGCTGCTCCCGACCGGGTCAGCACCCCAGCCGTCAGGTCCCTCGAGTGCTCCCTTCCACGTCCCCGACGGCACTCCGGACCCAGGGCCAGCGAGCCCGGGCCTTAAGCCCATCCAGCCGACGAAGTCTATCCTGAAGAAGGCTGACTCGGCCAATAATTCAGAGTACAAGCGGAACATCAGCTGGCAGGTTAGGCTGTTGGCTGAGCGGCTGCTTCCCGGCTGGCGTAAACCAGCAGCGGCCTCCTGAACTCGCCTTCACGCCCTCCACAGGACCAGTTTGGCCAGTCGTTGACACAAGTGTTGGAATTCGAGCCCAGGTGCGTTCGCGGCAACCTGCCGTTTCCCAGTCTGCACCCAGCACCCTGAGCTCGATGTCGACACATGCGCACCCGTCTTTCCGCAGTGAGCACGCGGACAGCGACTATGGCGAACTGGAGGAGCGCGGATGCTGCTTGGTGATGTAGGGGGACGCGCCCGGCAACGGAGCGGACCGGGATGTTGAGGAGGGGGTTGGACCGGCAGCTACCGGCCGCGTCTCTGCCTCCAGCTGGCATGCGGGGGAACCAATGCCCCCTGTCAGCGAGTCTGAGTCTGCCACGAGCTGCGGAGATGGCCAGCAGCGGGTATCCTGGCGGAAGCGGGACTTGCGGGCGAGCCGAGCGGCCTGAGGGCTAGCGGCCCCCGAGCCTCAGCTGGGGAGCGAGCCTCTGTGGACCCGACGGCCGCTCTGCCGTTGACTTAGGGGCCAGTCCCCCAAGCAGAAGGTGGCCAGGAGCCCGCTTGGAGCATAGAGCGCCTGCCTCTGGCTGCCAACTTCTGGCTGCCGGCCGGGGCTAAGCGGCGCATGGACTCGACGAAGCGCGCTGGACGAGGATACCGGTGGGAGGGCGGCGCGCTTCGGCGCCCACGCGAGAGAGCGTTGCTGGATGTGTCCTTTGTGTGAGTCGTGCATTACGGACCTGTGTCGGACCAACGCACCCAGAAGTGCCCGGGGGGTTTTCCGGGCATGCCGGCTGTGGGCCCGCGTGCCCGCGGCGGCTTCGGTGGGGAAAGGGTTTTGAGACTGCTTTCTTGCGCACCCTTGCGCTGGGCTGAGGCGGAAGCTCTGGAGGCATGGGGTGATGCCCGGAGCGGTTCTGGGGGTAGTGGGTAGAGTGGGTTTCGGGACATGGCCGGAGAAGAGGGCACTATGCGAGCCAGGACCGGTGGCCATTCGCAGGGCAAGCTGTGAGCACGGCAGCGCGCAGCGTGCTGGGCGTGATGATCATATGCCTTGTGCCATGGCGTAAAGGCAACCGCGGGGGGACGATGGCTGCTCCCATGAGACGGGCGATTGACCTTTTGAGGGGCGGTGGGCTGGATTCGAGTCACGTGACGTGTGCCTATGCAGCCCAGGGCTCCGTGGGAATGCGGCGGTGGGGCCTGGACCCATCTCGTCCACTTTGCAAATGCTTGTGAGCGGTGTGCTCAGGTGGTGCGTGCGGATGGCTCGGTGGGTACAGGGGCGTTGCATATAGAGTGATTGGAGGACGCGGTCGCGCGCGGAGGTATGCCTGACGTGGGCTCGAGAGCTGTGGTGTCCTTTGTCACGACCCGTGGCGCCGTTCTGCGCCCTTGCCTCATGGCTTAAGCCGAACTGGTGTAGCGACTGTAGCCGGCCTCTGAGGTTCTGGTACTTGCAGCGATCCCCGCCTGCGCCTGTGCCGTGTGTGCTGCTCTGCGCTTCGCACTGCTGTCAGCGCTTCGAGGCAACAGGGCTTCACGCACTGCGGCGCAACCTAGATGACCGGGTATCCGCACCAGCGGGCCTCCCAGCCAAAGCCTGCAAACCCCGGTTGGCAGCTCCCCCGCTCTTGATGGCGTGTGGGGGTTCTTTGACGCGTGGGAGGCACACTGCACGAGACCAAGCGCAGGGCAGGATCTGTCTTGCCGCTTAGCGCTTACATGCTCTTCCGGCCCTCCGTTCCGCGTCGCTAGGAGCACACATCCCTCTTGCTCTCAACGGGCCGCACCTGCCAGGCAGTCTCACAAGGAGGAACGCCGCGGCGGCGATACCCACTGCACAAGCCCTCTTGAACTCCACCGCCGTCCATCTCGCCGACTGGCCACCAGCAGTTGAAGTTCTGCACGCACGCGCTTGCCGCGGTCCTCTCCTTTACCTAGGCCACCTGACACCAAAGATTCAAAGCCCCCGAAGGCCCACACGGGCTCAACCAGAGCCTCCACCAGCATCACGCTTCAAGGGAAACACCTCCAAATCGCCGTGACCCGGCCGCGCCCTGGCCTTCAAGTGCCGATGGGCCGCAGGCCCGGCATTGCTCCAACGGGTCCTGCCGCCCAGAGGCATCCTGAGCTGCCCCTCCAGTCCCGCGAACGCGAGTGCTACGGCGGCTGCCGTACCTCAGCCAGCCTGGGTTCTGGACACGTACTAAGGCCCCGCGGCGGCCCCTGGTTCCACCGTACGCCCACGGAGGCACACTACCCTCCACGTTGCCTCAGCCTCCAGCCGCCCATGCGTTGTTCCCTACGCCTCCAGCCTCCAGTGCGTTACTGCGTGACGCACAATTAGGACACATAGGCCTTCTAGGCCTCGCAAAACCCTGCCAGCGTGCCCCAAGACACGTCCAGGGACTGCATTCGGCCCCACGCCCTTCGACGGCGACCTCTACGCCCGGACTGCTCGTGGCCCCTCCTGCCAAGCCAACCCTTCAGAGCCTGTAGCTCCGGTCCTCTATGCTGCCTTGCCCGTCTTCGGGTTAATCTTCTTCTTGCCCGTACCAGTGTCCTTGGCCTTATGCTGCGGCTGCACCTTGGTGGGCGCAAACTCGCCTAACCGATGCCCCACCATGGCCTCCTGCACCTCCAGGTTCACAAACGTCTTCCCGTTGTGCACGCCAAAGCGGCACGCGAGAAAGTCCGGGAGGATGGTGGAGGCGCGGCTGAAGGTGTTGATGACCTCGGGGGCCTTCTGGCCCTGGAACCGGCCCTTGTTCCACCACTCGGGATGCTTTCGTGCCAGGGCGATCACGTCCTGGAGCAAGTTGACGGCCACATACGGGCCCTTCCAGATGC
The DNA here is from genome assembly GCA_016858145.1 of Edaphochlamys debaryana. Classification (NCBI taxonomy): domain Eukaryota; kingdom Viridiplantae; phylum Chlorophyta; class Chlorophyceae; order Chlamydomonadales; genus Edaphochlamys; species Edaphochlamys debaryana. The sequence goes on from JAEHOE010000148.1 coordinate 108,731, forward strand.
TACGAGGCATACGCCACGGGTGCCTCCGCCGGCAGCAGCCGGCTGGGCGCTACGATGGCGATGGCACGCTAGTGATGGGAGTCGCGGACAGCTGCTAGACCTGTCTGCTTGCTAGTTGTGATGCACTGCTCCACCAAAGGAAATGTTGAGAGCGTATGTGCGCAAGCTCCAGGCGAGACAGTGCCGACACGGTCTTATCGCGCGAGCGTGATACGGGCAGGGGCGTAAGTGCTCCTGGCGTTTGAGGTATATTCACAGCCGCAAGTAGCAGAAAGCAGGGGATGGGTGCGAGCTCATGCACAGCGCTCATGGTGGCGTGCACTGGTGCACGCGCAGGCTCTTGGTCGCTCCCTGGACCGCGCACTGACAACCTACATACTTAACACGCACAACCCCTGCACCTTGACATAGCCCCGCAGCCCGGCATGCTCGCCCGGCATGGCCCCGCGCGGGTGACGGAGCCTCGCCTCCCGACGCAGCGGCGAGCGGCCGTAGTGCTCCACCAGCGCTCATGGACATCAGCGGCGACTCATGGCGCTTGGCCTCGACAGGCGGTCGCGGAATCCCGCGCTGGTGGCCATGCCCCTCCAGGCCACCAACATCGCCCCACCTCACTTGCCAGCGCCGGCCCGGGCAGCCCCGGGTCAACGGAGCGGTCAACGCTGCCACGCAACCTGTACGGCAGCCGTACGGCTTGCGGTCTCCAGCTCCTGCAGCTCCTCACCTCGGCGCCCGCCCTGGGCGCGGACCTCGCCGCCGGCTCGCCCAGCGGTAAGCCCCCTCCCTGACCGGCTCACCGGCTCACCCCTCCCTTCGTCACCCTGCCTCCTCTTCCAGCACTCCCTGAGTCATGCCCCCTCCCCGCCTAACTCCATCCGTGACCACATTGCCTCCCCTGCTTGCACCACCTCGACAACCCCGCTGACTACCCGTCGGCATCTCCACCCTCCACGCACGCCCCCAACAATCCCCACCCGGCCCCCTTTTCCATCACTCTCTGATTGCAGCCCCCTCCCCGCTTGACGGTGAAGTGCCCTCCCTTCACGCTCGCCGCAGACGGCGGCGCCTCCGCAACGGCGGCGGTTGAGGCCCTGGTCCTGGAGGTCGCGGGCCTGATGCGGGCCCACCGGGACCTGGCCGGGGCCCAGAAGGCCCTCGCCCTCTGCGCCGACCAGGCCCAGGGACTACGGGCGGGTGGCGGCGGCGGGGGCCGGGCCCTTTCTGGACGGCCGGTCTCCGGCCGCTGGGGCAGCCCAGCGGCTGGCGCCGGGGCCGGGGCTGGCGCCGGGGCTGGGGCTGCGGCTCCGTCGCCCGCCCGGGTGTCGGGCCCTGCCGACGCCGGTGCCGGCAGCAGCAGGGACGGGGGCGCGTTCGGAGCCGGCGGCGGCGGCGGCAGCGGCGGCGGCGGCTGGGCGTGGGGCGGGGTGCGGCGGGTGGTGGTGCTGGGGCTGGGGTCGCTGGGGTCGTACCAGGGGGCGCTTCGGAGCGGGCGGCAGACGGAGCGGGAGAGCACACGGGCGGCGTCCAGGTGGGGCGGGGGGGGGGCAGGGGGGGTCCCAGGTGGGTCAGGGGCGGTGGGGCTGGTCGCCTGGGTATGAGGGACAGGCCGGCAAGGAGTGGGGCAGGCGGAGGATACGGTAGGTCAGACGGGCAGGGGCCCCCGCACGCGGCCGGCGTCACATGGGCAGGGGGAGGAGGAGGGGGGCCGGGGCGGGTGGGGGGTGGGGGCGCGACCGCAAGCGCGAGGGACTCAGTCAAGGGGGACGGGGGACAGGATATCGAGTGGGGGCATCCTCTCTTGCGGATCCCTTCCCTCCAGGGCCCGGGCAGGCTGTGGACAGTCCTGCTGCCAGTCCTGGGCAGAGGGAAGGGGGAGGCATGTGGGGAGGGGCGATCCTGGTGGGAGGGGGGGATGGCATGCGGGCGACAGGTTAGATAGGCAGGTGACAGGGCTTTTCTGCTGTCAGTCCTCCTTACCAGGACCTTCTCGCCGACGCCATCTCCACACGCCGCCCTTGCAGGCTGTACCAGCTGGCCCTCTCTCTGGTGCTTGCCTCCCCTCCCATGCTGCCCGCCTTTGGAGGGGGAGGCATCGCTGCTGCGGCCGGGGCCACCGCCCCAAACGCTGCGGCCGGCGCCGGGGCCGGGGCCGGGGCCACCGCCCCAGGCACCGACCTCGCTGCTCCGCACAGCGGTCCGGCCGGAGCCTCCGCCAGCCCGGGCGGGAAAGATCTGACGGTGGAGTACTACGATCCAGAGTACCTGCCGTGGGATCTGGAACTGATCCAGCGCGTGTGGGCGGGGCAAAACACCGCACCGCCCGCCTCCTCGACACCAGCGGGCGAGGCGTCCGGCGCTTCAGGCGCGCAGACCCCGGTTTCAGTCCGCGCAGTTGCAAGCGCCGCCCCGGCCGATGCGCTCGTCGCGAGGGAGCCGACGCTCTTCTACGCGCCGTGCTGCCCGCGCGATCTGTACGACCAGATCGTACGGCAGAATCAGGTGTACGACACGCTGTCCAACGTGGCGATCATCGGCAACAGCTTCAAGGCCCAGTCTGACTCAGCGCTGCTGCTGAAGGCATTCGGGGGCTTGGGGGGCGGGGGCATGGGGGGTGGTATGGGCATGGCTGGGTTCGGCGGGGGCGTGGGGGGCGGTGTGGGCATGGGCGCGGGTCCCATGGGAGGGGCCACGGGCCTGGGTGCTATGGGGAAGGCGGGTACCGGGGCCAAGACCGCAGCGCCCGGCACTGACACGGGCCTCATCTCGACCAAGTCTTCCGGCCCCGGCGGCCCGGGGGCGGGTGCGGGTGCGGGTGCGCCGGGCGGCAGCCGCCCCTCCCTGGGCGCCGGCTCGTCCCTGGCCGAAGGCATGGCCGCGGGGAGGGCCGCGGCAGCGGCGCTCAAGGCCCGGGCCGCAGCCGCCGGTGGTGCTGGCGCGGGTGCGGCTGCCGCGGTATCCGGCTCCGGATCGGGTTCAACCTCCTCTGTGCCTTCGCCTCTTCCGGCCGGAGGCGCTGTTTCGAAGGCGCTCCCTGGCGCTGGAGCTGGGGCAGGGCCTGGAGGGGCGGGCGGGTTCAAGGGCGACGCTGGGGTTGGCCAGGGCGCAGGCGAGGGCGAGGGCGAGGAGGCGTTTGTGGAGTTGGTGGGGCGGGGGCGGGTGGCGGAGGCGATGCTGCCGGACTTCGCGGCGCACGGCGTGGCCATCGGGGTGCACCTGTTCGTGTGAGGGTGGCCAAGTGCGGCGAAGGCGGGTTGTAGACAGTCGGTGTTGAGACGCGGGGCGTGGTGCTAGGGGCGGTAGCGAACCAGGCAGCAGCTACGCAGGGCGGGGCCGTGGGCGGCGGAGGCGGGGAGGCGGGCATGTGTGGTGCCAATAGGCCACGCTGCGAGTGGGCCTAGGCCGAGCCTTCCCGAGCCTGGCCTTTGAAGACTGGTTATCGATCTGCGAGCCGCATCTGAGTACACGCTTCTTACAGAAACACTCTAGCTCGTCGCTGTTCTCGGTTCGGGAAACAACTGTTGCAAGCGATTCAGTCCTACACGTCACATGTGATTGGCACGTCACGATAGCCCTAAAAAGACAGGCGATAACGGGTGGAGGAGCCCGCTCGGTCCCTCGCGTGGCTATGGCATCGCCACCCGATGGCGCGAAAGGCCCCACAACCAGCTCCAACGGACAAGCGCAGAAGCCACAGAAGGTGCGTACAATACCATCCCCGTAGCAACCTTGCTTGCTCCCAACGTCGGTGGTCCCGCACGTGTGTTCGCCTCCGCCCGCACTCTTACCTTCACCCCATGAGTTACCCCGACGTCCCCGGTCTCCCGCCAGTCCTACGCGTTCCCTCGGAGCGACCATACACCCCTCGCCGCGGGGCTACGGCTGGGCCACACGTTCCTCGAGGGCGTGGGCGAGGGGCTGTGGAACGTGTGGAACAACGCGGTCGAGTGCGTGTGGCGCCCCGGCGAGCCCTACCCACACGACCTGAGCGGCAAGGTACCGCCGGGGTCGATGCAACGTACAGCTAGCGGGGTCTGGCCCCCCAGCCGCTAATGAGACGAGTGAAGCAACAAGTTATGCAGTCCCGCTCAAGATACCAGCAGCAGATCGTGCGCATGTTACCGTCGGGGTCTTCGACCTATGGCCCCCCCGGGGTGATGGGGGGTGGATGGAGCCTCCCGGTTACTGTAGAACCCAACAGAAGACCACAGATGCATCCTTCCCAGGGGATTTCCACCTGACGTCTGAAGCTATCAGGCCGGGCTCGAAGGCTTTTGAAGACCCCTTCTGCGCGCCCCGTCCGCTCTCCCCCCCTCCCCCCTCACAAAAGGTGTGCATCGTGACCGGCGGCAACGCGGGCATTGGCTTCGCCACCGCCCGGGCCCTGGCCCGCCGGGGGGCGCACGTGGTGCTGGCGTGCAGGGACCGGGAGCGGGCGAGGGAGGCGGCCGAGGTGGGTGTGTGGAGGGGAGGGGGTATGAGAGGCTGCTGCTATGGTGCTTGGATTGTGGCTGTTAGGCCCCTGCGATTCACCATCGACCTCTCTCCTCCCCCACCACCGCAGGCCATCGCCCGCACGCCCCCGCTGCCCGGCTGCTGCGGCACCCCCTCCCCCTCCCCCTCCTCTCCCCCCGCCCCCCCTCCGCCCCTCTCCGTGGAGGCCCTCCCCCTGGACCTGGGTCGGATGGACTCGGTGCGGGCCTTCGCCGCTGACTGGCGCAGGGGGGGGCGGAGGCTGGACCTGATCGTGTGCAACGCGGGCGTCATGGCCCCGCTGCAGCGGACGCTGACGGAGGACGGCCTGGAGGTGCAGTTCCAGGTGGGCGCGGGTCTGGGCTCCAGCGGAAGGATTGGATTTGAAGGTATCATAGAGTTTAGCAAGATCAAGGAAGGTATCATAAAGTTTAGCAAGATCAAGGAAGGTATCATAAAGTTTAGCAAGATCAAGGATTAGGGTGCAAGCTGGACTGGAGGTGCGGTTCCAGGTGGGCGTGGGGACGACCGGGCGGAGCTGGAAGGACTGGGATTGGGGTTACTAGTGGAATTGTCAATGTCAACGTCAATTCGTATTGTTTGGGGTTGGTGAGGCTTGGATTGGATTGGCTCCAGGTGCAGGCGCAGGTGGGGTGGGGTGGGGCGGGGCCAGCCTAGGGGGACTGTGTTTGGCACGATGTGGGTCGGCGATGTGGGTCGGCGATGGAATTGCGAATGGGGATGGTAAGGCTTGAGACTAGGATTGAGGCAGGACCGATGTGGGTCGGGTTGGAGGTGCAGATCCAGGTGGGGTGGGAGCCATAGAGCTTCTACAGAAGGATTGGAGAGCATTCTTGGTGGGGTCTGGTGGTTTCGCATCGTGAAAATGTTGGCCGGCGATGTGGGGTGGCAGTTTTGGACGGCAGCGCTCGGAGAGGCATACGTGTGGCCAGCTTGCATTATTGCCGGCAAGCAGTACCGGTAATCACCCACCGAACCCCCCACCCTCCGTCCCCCCCCCCCCATCCATCCCCCCCAGGTCAACTTCCTGTCCCACTGGCTCCTGGCCAACCAGCTGCTGCAGGTGTGTGTGGGGGGGGCAAACAAAGGGAGCAAATGGATGGAAGAGGAATTGGTTTGGAAGGGAATGTAAGGGGCTGTGTGGGAGCCTCTCTCGCCCGAGGCCTCTCCGCCTCAAGGGAGTCTCTGCGGCGTGAAAGCCTCTCCGGCGATTAAGGGTGCAGGGTTTCACGCATGCCGGAACCCAGCGGCCGCTGTTGCCTGCACTTCCCCCACAGATTGAGCACGAGCGCACCGCGGCTACACATCGAGACGGATCCAAATCCGGGCCTGGATCTGGATCTGGATCTGGATCCAGCCCGTCGCGCCCCGGCACGCGGGTGGTGTTTGTGTCTTCCGTAGTGCACCGGGCGGGGCCCCTGCAGTGGGGGGACCTGCTGAGCGAGAGCAGGTGTGTGTGTGGGGGTTTCGGGGGGGGGGGGGGGGGGGGGGGGGGGGGGGGGTTGGCCGGGTTCAAGACTTGCAGGGAGACGGTGGAGGGTGCAGAAAGCTGCGGCCGAGCAATGGGCTAGGGGCGGCTAGGGCCTAGGGGCAGGTCGTGTATGGAGGGATCGCGTTGGTGAGTCACTGTGCCGCACTGCGGGTTGCCGTGTCCCCCCTGACTACTGTCGTACAGCTACGAGCCGTACATCACGTACGGCGGATCCAAGCTGGCCACCCTCATCGCCGCCAAGGAGCTGCAGCGGCGGTTTGACCGGTGAGAGGGGGGGGGCCGACGGGGGGGTGCAGGTGGCATGGGGGGGGTGGGGCGTGATCAGGCGATGAGCCGCCCCTATACCCGTGTCCTCTACCCGCCATCTGGAGGCCCCTCCCGTCAGTCCCGTGTGATTCCCCCTTGCCTTGACGGTAAAGGATAAAGGGGTAAAGGGTCCAAGCAGGGTCGGTATGACGACACCATTGTCGCTATAGATAGATAGACGGTGTGTGCCCCGTCGAGCTGTGCTTTCCTGGCGAGGCGACGCGTCATGCACCCTGTTTCCTTCCATCGGTCCAGCACCCCTTGCCCCCCTCTGCCCCCCTCCCCCCTCCCCTCTTGCCCCCCCCCCCATCCAAACAGGCACCCCGAGCTACGCCGCTCCGACACCGCCGTCGCCATCCACCCCGGCATCGCCCGCACCGCCCTCGCCACCGCCTTCTTCAAGGACTACGGGGCGGCGTGGGCGCAGGGGCAGCCGGCCCTGCAGCCCCTGGTGCGCATGTGGCACGCGTTCATGGACACGGTGGGTTGGCGGTTGGTGGTTGGTGGGTGGGGTGCGGTTGGTGGGTGCGGTTGGTGGGTGCGGTTGGTGGGTGCGGTTGGCGGTTGCGGTTGGCGGTTGCGGTTGGTGGGTGCGGGTGCGGGTGCGGGTGTGGCGCGCGTTCATGGGCACGGTGGGGGGCGGGGAGAGGGCTGCCCCCAGATGCAAGGAACACGCGCTTGGGGGGGTGGCGGGGTGTGGGGGACACGGGTACTGCGCAGTGGGCGTAGCACCGCAGTTCACGCTGGGGGAAAGGGCGAGGTGAGGTGGGCGCCTACGGGCAGAGAAGGGAGACCGCCTGCAGAGGCGGCCCATTGAGATGGGACATGGGGGTGAGGACGTAGCGAGATCGGGTCCCCACCGGTGGGGGGGTGTTGCGGGGTGAATGCTGAACGTGCTTGACCGGAACCAGGCCAGACCGTCCCTCGGCAACTTCCCACGCCTCCTGCTCTTCCCCACCGCAGGCGGGGCAGGCGTTCCTGGCAACCACTGACCAGGTGCGTGGGGGGGTGGGGGGGAAGGGGGGAAACCCGCTGCAGCTCACAACCCAGCCCCCTCTTCTCCGCTTCCCCTCCCTTCCCCCCCTACTTCTTGACAGCTCCTTTCGAGTCTACCCAACTCCACTCCCGGCCGCTCCCCATGCACCCCCACCTCAATCCCCGGATCGAGGATTATCTGCCCTCATCCGCATCCCACTCCCCCCCTCCCCCCTCCCCCTCCCCAGACCTCTGCCCGCATGTTGGACGCCTGTCTGGGGGAGTCATCGGAGCTGGCGGGGGGGTACCTGGCCATGGGGCGGGTCTACGCCCCGGACCAGGTGGGGGGGGCGGGGGGGTAACGGGGAGCGGGTTACGGTGCGTGTGCGTGTGGGGTGCTGGGTGCCGGAAGAGAGGGCACGGGCGGCAGGCGGGCAGGGCAACTGCCATGGGCCAGAGCGCACCGGAGGGCTGCCGGATGTTCATGTCCATCGCTTGTCGCTTGTGAGGGAGTGAGGGATACGTGTGAGGGACACGTATCGGTGCGCAGCTCGTTTGACCAGCCACCGATCCGCCACTCCCCCCCCCCCCCATCACACCCCCCAAGGCCGCCGAGGACCCCACCCGTGCGGAGCAGCTGTGGGCGGTGGCCTCCCGGCTCACGGGGTACACGCCGCCGCCCTCGCTCTCTTGATCGTAGTCCGGACGAGTCCGGGTCTGAGCGGGGCCTGTGCGGGCCTGGTCTAGGCCTGTGGGGGCCTGGTCTAGGCCTGTGGGGGCCTGGTCTAGGCCTGTGCGGGCCTGGGGCCTTGGAGGCCATCAGTAGCTCCCCACGGCCTGGCTCGTGACGTGGCAGGCCGTTGTTGGTGCAGTGGTTGTTTAACTTGTTTGTCAGAGGGGGGCTGCTGAAGGGTGCAGGTGCTTGTCTGGTTGGCGGCTGGAGCTGGGGATGGAGCTGGGGATGGGGTGGAGGATCGCGGAGCGCGGACCCTGATGCACTGGGCCGGTGCATGGGGCTGGATCTGTAGAGGTGTACGACTGTGGCTGACTGAGTGGCAAGATGATGGAGGGGTCTACGCTCTCGTTAGCTTTCATGGAGCCTGCATACCCTTCCGGCGTGTGCTCAGTCCCACCCCCTCGCACGGCCTCTTCCAGATTCGGTACGTCCTCGCTCGCCTTCGCACGCCGCATCCCACCAGCCCTGTGAAGTACAAGAATCCTAGCCGTCCCCTTCATGCGCCTTTACTTTTTCCCGCTCCCTGTCGGAATAAAGCCTACGCGCCCATGCCACCCATTCCTGCGGTCAGTTGGGTTGCCATCACTAGACGCCTACGCGGCGCTCCCCAGCCCGCCGTACGACATATCACCATGCCGTACAGCATCACGCCCCCCAGCACCCCTTCCCCCCTCCTCCCCCCCGCTCCCCCCTCCCCCCTCTGCTCCCTGCTCACTCCCCGACACCCTCATCCCACCAATCCCGAGTGCCACATGGCCCCCCACGCCCCAACCGCCAACCAACTCAGCGCACCCATGTCACCCATGGTCACCATCACTAGACGCGCCTTCGCGTACAGCACATACGCGCCTTCGCGTACAGCACATCACCATGCCGTACGCCTGCTTCGCCAGCCCCGCCTTACCCCGCCCCGCCAACCCGCTTGACCCCTCCTCGGTCTCCCCGATACGCGAATCTCATACCGAGTGCCATTATTGGATCACGTGTGTAAGACACGGATGGTGGATCCTGGATCCAGCCTCAGATCGGGCCTCAGTCGATCTTGCCCAGGCGGCGCAGGATGATCTCGGCCTCCTCCCGGCAGGGCGCCTGGTTGTTGGGGAAGTGCTGGGGGGGGGGAGGAAGAGGAGGAGGGGGGGAGAGTGAGGGGGAAGGGGGGAATCCATTGAGGAGGAGGACCTGTCAGTATCCCGCCCCCCTAGGCGGCAAGGCCCCTCCATTTCCAACCCCCCCACCCAAACAGGGGGTGCCGCACCTTGAGCCAGTGGCGCTTGCGCTGGTTAATGAACCTGGGGGGGGAGGGGGGGGGTGCGGTCCGGGGGTCGTCAAGGCTCCGCGTCAGCCCGTGGCACTGCGCCAAACCCGTGGTGTGGTGTGGGACAAGGATGACACACGACACACCCGCACCCCACACCCCACACTCCACACCCCACACCCAAGACCATCACGCCAGGCAGCCAGCGTGTGCCTCCACCAGCCGCCTGCGCGCGTCCACCCAACACCCCCTCACCCTCTCGACGGTGCCCTTGCCAGGGCTCCCTTACCCCCTGCCCCTCCTACGTCCTACCCCCTGACTCCCCTACCCGCTGCCCCCCCTATCCCCCCTCCCTCACCAGTTGTTGATCTGTGTGGCGTTGAGGCCCGTCACCGCCCCCAGCTCCCTCTTGTCTGGGTCCTGTCAGGGGGGGAGGGAGAGGGAGGGGGGGTAGTGGCAAGAGGAGGGGGGAGCGATTAGAGGGTGAGGGCTAAGAGCAACAGGCGAGACCAGCAGGGGGCGCGGTCGAGGTGAGATGCCTACCGTAGATGCCGGGGTCTCATACCACAAACCGCGCTCGGCAGCCCTGGATCCACAGTTCCAAGCCGCCCTTTGACCCCAATCCCAAGTACGGCTGTAGCCCCCCCCCCCCCAAAGAGCTCACGGTGGGGTAGGGCCAGGCGTAGTGGGAGTCGAACCAGCCCCTCAGCACCGCCGTCACATCGGGGGGCAGCTTGCCGACCTGGGGGGGGGAGATGGAGACAGGGGTGCGGCACAGGTAGGGCATAGGCATGAGGACGAGACTTGTGGATTGGGATCCATGGATCCAGCATGGATTCGAGCAGCATGCATGTCAGCTTAACCCCCACTGGTTCCCTTCCGCAAGCTGCCGTCTTTACCCTGTCTTTACCCCCACAACCCCCTCCCGACCCCCCACCTTCTTGCGCTTGGAGAACTCCTCCTGTAGCTCCTTGATCTTGGCAATGTGCCTGTGGGGTTGGGGGGTGAGTAGAGGAGAAGGCGGCCATCGATCAGGGCCCTCTTCCCCCTCTTCCCTCCCCCATCCCCCTTCCTTTCCCCCCCCTTACTCACTTGTCCTTGAGCACGTGCACCAGCTTGGAGCCGCCGCCACCCGCCCCCGCCCCCGCGCCGTCGCCCGCAGCACCGCCGCTGGGCCCTGCGGTAAGGGTGGCACGAGTGCGTGCGTGAAATACATAAATGGGCACTAGTTTAAGCCCCCATTGGGAAAGAGAATATGTAAGAAGGCCCGCCCCACACCACACTTCGGGGCCCCACCTGAGCCCGAGTTGTCGCGGCCCCGCTTCTCTCCGCCGCCCTCGCGGCCGCCGCCGCCCCCCTTGGGACCCGTGCCCTTGAGCAAACCCGCGGTCAGCTGGGGGGAGGGGGGGGGGGGAGGTGCGGGGGTAAGGGGAGGTGCGTGGGTGGGGCATCGCACGCAAGGGAGGTGCGCTGCCCTCGCCCCCGTTTCCCGCTTCCACTCATCATGCCCACCCCCCTGAGCCCCTGGGGCGGCAACGTTGCGTCATAAGAACGAGGTCCTAGGAAACCTGCCTTACCCTCTGCCCTCCTCCCCTACCCGCTGCACTCCACCCCTGCCCCCTCTGCCCTCCTCCCCTGCCCCCCCCCACCGTAGTGTCCCAGTCAGCGCAGATGCAGTCGGCCTCCTGAGGGGTGGGGAGGGGCCATGGAGGGGTGGGGCAGTATGGTCGGTAAGCGCAGGGTACGGCACAGGAGAGACCTTACCAGAGGCAGGCTCCCCACCCCCAAGGCCCCAACACACTTGTACCGCGGAATCTCAATCTCCCCCGTACTTGTATCCGTACAAATCCGTACCGTGAACACGGCGTGTGTGAGCTCATCGGCGTAGGCCTGACACACCGCAATGACTCCCTCCTGGGGGGGTGGCGCGGGCAGGGGGGCAGAGTGAGGGGAGGGGGAAGAGTTAGACACGGAAGGGGTGGGGGAGCGCACGAAGGACTCAACGGAGCCAATCTCGCTCGTTAAGTGCGCCAACTTGCCTCACTCTCCCCCCCCCTTGCCTCCCCCTCCGCCCTCCCCCCCCTTGCCTCCACTTCCCCCTGTCCCCCCCTTGCCTCCCCCTGTCCCCCCCTTGCCCCACCCCCCTATCCCCCTACCCCCTCACCACCAGCTTGTCCAGGGCCGGGTCCTGCCGGGGCAGGGGGGGGCCGCCCGGCCGCTGCGCCTCCCGCCGCCGCGCCTCCACAGCCGCCATCGCCCGGGACTGCTGAGCGGAGAGGGCGGCCACGGGGCCCTCGGCGTGGCGGGTGGCGGCCTGTCGGGGGTTAAAGGGTGTGTGTGGGATGGGTCGGTGGGTTGGAGAGAGCCGTACGGTACTTCAACAACGGTCTCCTGCCTTCCTTCAACGCATCCTGTGTCCCTGCCCCGCCTTCTCCGTCCCCCACCTCACCCCCCCCCCCCGCCCCCCACCTTGCGGACCTCCACCACCGCCGCCAGCAGCTGTGCCAGCCGGGGGTGCAGCAGCAGCCGCAGCTCCTGCTCCCGCCGCGCCTCCGCCTCCTCCGCGTCCACCCCCTCCCCCTCCTCCCCCTCGTCGGCGCTGCCCCCCTCATCCATGTCGTCGGCAGGTCCCGCTTGCGCATCCGCCGTTGATGCTGGGCCCTGGCGGCCCCTCAGAGCCTGACGCTTGGCGGTGCGGCGTTCCGGCGCTCCGGCGGCCTGCTGTGCTGCGGCCGGTGGCGGTTGGTGGTTGGCGGTTGAGGTGGCGGTTGGGGGGGTCTGGGGCCCGGAGCTGGGCCCGCTGGGTGCGGGGGGGGCGGGGGCGGTTGGGGGAAGTGTGGGGATGGCTGGGCCCGGGGCCATGAGGGCCATCATGGGCCCAAGCTGGGCCCCGCTGGGCCCGGGAAGCGGGACCTGGGCCTGGGCGGGAGCCGGGGGGGCAGGGGGCTCGGGGAGCAGGCCCAGGGCCGTTGCGCTGGGGCGGCCTTGGCCGGTCGACGCGGGATGCGCGGGGATGGGATCCAGCAGGCTGCTGACCAGGTGGAGCGGGAACGGCAGGCTGGATCCGAACTCCAGGGCCAGGCTGGATCCTTCTTGCATGGGATCTAGGCCCGCTAGCTCGAATGCGTCGACCAGGTCATCCAGCTCCGCCGTGGCATCCACGGCATGGTGGTCGCCCGGACCGGCCAGGAACGCGCCGCAGCCGATGCCATCGAACCGGGGCACGTGGACCTGCGGCGTTGTATGTGGTTGAGGGGGACAAAGAGGTGGGGCACAAGTGGAGCCGGGGCGGCGGTGCGAAGGTGGTTTGGGGCTGAAGGTCCAGCAATGACCGGGACGGTCATGTCAAGGGTGGGAATTGGTGCGCACCTGGAATCCGCCGCCTCCAGAGGCCCAGGGGCTGGCTAAGGACTCGGTAGCGAGTCCGCCAACGACGCGGTGCATCCGCTTGTTGTCGCTCGAAGAGCTAGGAAATTGGCGAGGATGGTCGTTGGAGGGTGAGTTGAGCTTGCTGCTCGTCGCGTCTTGCCTGGTATGAGCGAGTGGATTGGTAGTTAAGTATTAAGAGTCGCGTCGTGCGGTCGCCCTGCATTTGACCTTGCTCGCGAGGTAGGGCGACGCGACCTGGCGGCCCTTCGCCATCGCGGTTGTGTCGCTTCGCGGGGTGTCGCCATATCTCGCGGAGTTATACCCCGCGAGGCTCCGTAGTGGTAAAGCGTCATATTACATACCAATAGCGGGCATTGGCGAATGCCGCGAGGGCTCAGAACGGGAGCAGCCGCGCGAGGCCGTTGGCCTGCACCATCACCCATCCCCACACCGAGCGGGCAACCCCACCTTGGTGCCGCGTCCTGAGCATGCGACCAATACGATACGAACAGCGCAAAGCCCGTATTCTCGGTCAAGGCAAACCACCACGGCGCCAACCTATCGGCCATGCACCATGCCGCGCCAGCTCCCGATGCCACAGCCAAGTCTGCGCCCGCGCCAGCACGCTGACAGCGCCACTCTCAAAAGCTTCCGCCCAGCCGCCAGCCCCTCCGCTGTGCTGTCCTTTACCGCCTCAGGCTCAGACTGTGACAGTGCCTGCATTGGCGCCACCACCTGCCACTCCCCACCACATCATTAGCGCTCCGCTCCGCGTCCGGGAGGTCTCAGTCCCAGCGGGCGCCGCGGCCCGGTGGAGGTGCCAGCACAGGTGCCGACTCGCCCCTTCACTAGCGCCACCGCCAGTCACTCCCCACCGCCTTCACCTCTCAGGGTTTGCTCTCAGCCTTGTCCCGGAGGCGGCTCCTGCTGCACCCCGTCCGCGCCCCTCCCCGCCTCAGTCCAGCGCGGGCGGGCAGCCGGTCAGCTCCTGGGCGTAAGCCCACAGCTCCCGGGCGCGGCCCTCATCCTCGGCGTACTGCAGGGGGAGGAAGGAGGGAGGGAGGCAGAACGATAATGAGGCCGAGGCAAGGCCAAGAGGTCCACCTGAGGTGCGGAGGTCCACCCCAAGACAAAGGTCCAGAGGGTCTGACCAGCGCCGCCCTTGCCGCTGAATCTCGCACTCGCTCAGCCCCGACCCGGTCGCCTGGGCCGGTCCCCGCCCTCCGCCTCCCGCCCCACCTCGTCCGGCCGTGTGGGCGTCCCCAGCGCCAGGTACCGCCCCGCCACCGCCCCCCGCGGGCCCAGGCAGGCGGCCAGCATGATGGTGGCGGACTGGTCGGGGGTGCGCATGAGCAGGGGGCCCAGCTGGGGAGGGTGGGGGAGTTGGGGGTGGGGGTGGGGGCGCCAAGGCGGGGTGAAGCAGAGGGCGGGAGGCAGGCATGGCCCTGCCCGGTACACAGGGCACAGTAGCACGGGCTTGACCCCAAGGCCAGGCCAGGCATGCCCGTCGCCCCGCCGGACCCCCCCCCCTCCACCTCACCACCAGAGGTCCTCAACAACCCCCCACGGTCCCATGCCACCCGCCCGGGCTCAACTCCCCAAGCATCCCAACCACCGCGCCAACCACCCAACGACCTCTCCTACCGTCTAACCGCCAACCACCCACCAGGCGGCCGAAGCACTCGGTGGCGCTCTCCGCCAGGGGCCGCAGCGGCGCCCGCCAGTCGGCCGCCCAGCCGGTGCCCACTCCTGTGGGGAAGGGGGGAGGGCGAGGGGGAGTGAGAGAGCAAGATCACACAGGCAAATCGTACACAGGCTGGTGGGGTTGGGGACATCGTCACACAGGCTGATTGGGTGGGGGCGCCCAGGCACTAAAGCGATACGGTGTCACCATTAAGGCCCCTGCTCCTGCCCCTCCCCGGTCAGCCTTTTGGGGCCACATCCCTTCCAGGCACTGCAGCGAAGCCAAATCATCAAATGACAACATCCAGGCATTAGAGCGATATCTTGCAGGCGCTGAAGCGAAGCCAAGCAACCAACCCACCCACCCGTGAAGAAGCCGTTGGCCAGTGCGGTGGACACCAGCCCCGGGTGCACGGCCACGGCTGTGTAACCGCGGTGCTGGGGGCTCCTGGGGGGGCAGGCAAGAGGGGGCAGGCAAGACGGGGGGTAGGAGGGGGGTAAGGGGAAGGGGTAGGAGGGGAGGGGAGGGGTGCACGGCCACGGCTGTGTAGGCGCCGCGGTGCTGGGGGCTCCTGGGGTGAGGGGTTTGGGGGGGTGGAAGAGTAATGGATGACGGGGTGAGTGACTTGTGCAACGACAGGAACAGAATGACTTCATGTGCCCCGCATTCGCGGGCCTCCGATACCACCCGGCACCGCTCACCCTGCGCCCCCGGCCAAGGATGCGGGAACAACCAAGGCTGAGGGAGGTCAAGCTTGTAGCGCCACCTACTGGGTATGGCCCCCGCCCCCAAGCTCCCCACCAACCAACCAACCAACCAACCACCTCCAAGCCCCCACCGGTCGAAGCGCCTCTGCAGCTCCCGCGCGGTGAGGGTGTTGGCCAGCTTGGAAAGCCCGTACGACAGAAACGGCTCGTAACTGTACGGGAGAAACAGGGGGGCGGCGCCATGAAGCCGATACGTCCCCCACCGCCCCACGCCCTTCCCCCCACGCACCCCGATCCCCAAGCCCCCTCAGCCCCATTGCTACCCCGCACACCCCAAACCCCGAGCCCCCCAAAGCCCCACCGGTTCTTGCTCTGCTTGTCGCCCCACTGCAGCGCCCCCGCCCGGTGCGTCAGGCTGCTGACCATGACCACGCGCACAGCCTCCTCCTCCTCCCCCTCCTGGCCCGGGCCCTCCGCCTCCAGCCCAGCCGATGGTGATGGTGAGTGCGGGCCGCCCGCCCTCGCGGACAGCGGCAGCGCAGAGCCCGCTCCGCCGGCCGTGGCCCCCAGCGGCAGCTGCTTGGAGGCGGCGGCGGCGGAGGGCGGCGGCGCGGCCTTGGCCCTCTGCCTGCGCTCGTGCTCGATCTGGGTCGGCAGATGGAGGGGAGGGAGCGGTGCGCAAAGGAGGTCAGGGGGGTCAGGTCAGGGCGAGCACCGTCTGCTGGGTTTAAGCGTCCCCCCACCATCTTCCCCCATCTCCACCCCCCCACCTGCAGCAGCTGGTTGGCCAGGAGCCAGTGGGAGAGGAAGTTGACCTTGGGGGGGGGGGGGACCGGTGGGTGGGGGGTCGGTGGGTGGGTAAGTGGCCTGGAGCAGCTCGCAGCCGCCTGCTGGCCTTCCCGGCCCAGATGGAGGTATGCTGCACACCTCACCACTGCCGTCTGCAGACTCCATAAGGGCTCAAATGCAGGGCCCCCGGGTGCCGTCCCTCGCGCTATGGCAGAACGGCGCCTTGTGTCCGACCCACATCGCCAAGCAACCCAATCTCATTGCTTGTCACCACTTCCTTGGCACCTCCACTCCGACCCACATCACGCCCATACGAGATCCCCCCCTACCTTGCCTCTAACCCCACCACCTCCCCGGCAGGCCACCCCTCCACACCCCACCTGAAATTGCACCTCGAGGCCGTCTGCCGTCTCCAGGCGCCGCGGCGGCCCCATGACGCCCGCGTTGCACACGATCAGGTCCAGCCTCCGCCCCCCCCTGCGCCAGTCCGCGGCGAAGGCCCGCACCGAGGCCATCCGACCCAGGTCCAGGGGGAGGGCCTCCACGGAGAGGGGCGGAGGGGGGGCGGGGGGGGAGGGGGAGGGGGAGGGGGAGGGGGTGCCGCAGCAGCCGGGCAGCGGGGGCGTGCGGGCGATGGCCTGCGGTGGTGGGGGAGGAGAGAGGTCGATGGTGAATCGCAGGGGCCTAACAGCCACAATCCAAGCAACAGCGGCAGCCTCTCATCCCCCCTCCCCTCCACACACCCACCTCGGCCGCCGCCTGTGCCCGCTCCCGGTCCCTGCACGCCAGCACCACGTGCGCCCCCCGGCGGGCCAGGGCCCGGGCGGTGGCGAAGCCAATGCCCGCGTTGCCGCCTGTCACGATGCACACCTTTTGTGAGGGGGGACGGGGGGAGGGCGGAGGGGCGGAAGGGGTCACGAAGGCGCCGTTTCCCTAGCAGCTCAGCACGCCGTGGTGCCACGCAAGCAAGCCTAGCCCTTGCCCGGCTCAGCACGCCTCTAAACTCCCTCGCATCTAACTTCGCGCAAGAACGCGGCTCCCTGTGCACTGTGCGCGTCCCCACGCACCTTGCCGTCCAACGGGGTCGCAAAGGGCTCGGCGCCGCGCGGCCCCAGACGCTCCCGCAGGTGGTCCGCGATCGTCCCAAAGCTCTCGACCGTTCCGTCCCACACGATGTGCGCCAGCCTCGCAACGCAGCCCAGCAGCGGAGGAGAGCCGGGGCTGTGCAGGATGCTGCTCGCGGCTTTGAGCGGAGCCACAACGGGCGGCAGCAGCGGCGCAACAGCCAGCGCGTCCATCGCGGCTGTAGCGCTAGCGCTAGCGCCCGAGCCTGAGCGTGGGTCTGGGCCACGCGGCCCGAGCTGCTGCGGGCTCGCCAGCTTTGCTGTTGCGAGCTTGGGTCGCGCAGCGCTAGCTGCTGCGGCGGAGGGCCGTTGCGAACGCTGCCTGCTGCTGCAGGCGCTGAACGCTAGCTGGCCAACGCACGAGGCAGAAAGAGCAGTTTTGCAGACCGAGATCGCGAGGCGCAGATCTGGCGGGAGATTCGGGCCAAGCCCCCCGATGCAACAGCCTCCCGCTCCTTTGCACGCAGCCGAGCGAGCCAGCAGCTAGCAGCTCGAGCCACACAGTTCGCTCCGTGCAACAGCAACGTAGTCCGTGCATGAATGAGAATGAGAAGTCCCTCGTCGTCCTGTCCCTCCGCCCGTGTGTCTTCGTCAATCGGGCGCCCCGTGTGGTCAACACTGGGTCACCACGGTCACCGGCCCACCCCCCACCCACCCCACGCACGCAACTAAGAACCGGCCGGCTGTTCACCGCGCCTGCGGCCCCCCGGCTCCGCACACGAGCAGCCCTCCACACCACACGCCCGCACGCGCGCTCACCGTCAGGTATCATCCCCACAGTCATAGCCCCCACCTACTTCACATCAGCGCCCACGGTTCCCCGCCCGTCTCCGCACGCGTCCATGCGTTGACCGAACACTGACCCACATTGACCCCTCCACTTGTCAGCACTCAGCTGCGCTCACCTTCCGTGCTCCCCACACTACGGGTAGGCGCCGCCCCGCCCTCGCCTCTCACGACGCCGCTCCCTCCGCCGCCGCGGAAGCCGCCAGCGGTGCCTCCGCTGAGGCCTCCGCTGCCGCCGCCGGGCCCTCGCCCGCCGCCGCCACGGACCCTTCCGCCACGGCTGGCGCCGCCGCTGCGGCTGCCGCTCCCGCTGCCCCTGCAGGCGCCGCCACCGCCGCCGCCGCCTCGCCGCCGCCCGCGATTGCGCCGGCCTCTCCAGCGCTGGCCTCGACCGCCGCACCTCCCTTGTCCCTCTCCGGTGTGGGGTGGTGCTTGGCGGGGTGGGCGTGGGCGTGTGCGTGGGCGTGTAGCGAAGTCCGCAGGTGCCCCCCCGACAGCCTCAGCCCCTTGGCCTCCTCCCCCTTCTCCCCCGCCGCCGCCGCCGCCGCCGCCGCCCCGGCCGGCTGCTCCGGCGGGTGCACCCGCTTCATGTGTACGGCAAGAGATGCCGTACTGATGCCCACGGCGGCGCCGCACACGGGGCACATGACGGGGTCGGGCTTGCCCTTTTTGCGCTGCGGCGGTACGAACGAGTTGGATCCGAACAGCTGCCGTTCGTACTCGAGGAGGCGCGTCATGAATCCGGGGTTGGGGCAGGCTATGGGGCGGCAGGACCTGTGGGGGGAGGGGGGGGGGGGGGAAGCCGGCAGCAAGGGCACGCGTATGCCATGCAGATGAACAGAGGAGGCAGGGAGGGAACTTCCGGCGGCGGTACAGCTGAAACCTACCGTCGCCAACCACAAGCCAGAATCTAGCTCACGTGCTGGACATGAGGGCTGCTACAAGTCAGCTCTGCTGGTTGTCCCTTGCGTCGCCCAGCCCCCCCTCCGTCCGCCCTCCCTCTCCTGGCCCCTTTCCCCGTAGCCCCTCCCCCCCCTGGCCCCTGCCCCCCTGGCCCCTGCCCCCCTGGCCCCTTCCCCCCCGCCCTCTCACTTGACGTGCGCGTGTGCCGTGCTCAGGTCCCAGCCCCTGACCCGCATGAGGTAGGCCAGCAGCAGCGTCACGGAGCGGGACTTGCCCTCGGAGCAGTGCACCAGCACGGAGCCGTGGGAGGCGTGCACGGCCTGAGGGGGGGGGGTAGAGGTAGGCATGTGGGGTGACCAGCCCTGCCAGACGCACGCCACCCGCCCAGCCGGCTCTCTGCCGGGCCTACCCTGGGTTCCCCCAGCTCACACGAACAGCTCCTCACACAACCCCCCCCCCTCCCCCATCCACACGCACCTGAACGACTCCCTCTGCCCCCTCGATGGAGGTGCGACCACAACCGCTCCCTTTCCGGGTCCCTACAGGGCCCCTATCGCACGCTCACTCATGCTTCCGCTATCATTGCCACCTCGCCCCCCAAAAAACACATGCTCACCTGTATGAACTCCGCCACGGCGTTGAAGGTGTGCGGCCACCATCCCTCCCTCCCTTCTGCCGCGCCTTCGCTTCCCTGGGTTGCCCCCTCCAAACGCACCTGTATGAACTCCGCCCCCGCCTTGGAAGGACATGCGGTCACGACCCCTGTCTCACGCTCACTCATGCCCCTCCTCTATTGATACAACCCGCCCCCCCCCAAACACATGCTCACCTGAATGAACTCAGCGACCGCCTCGAAGTGCGCCGCGATGTCCTCCTCGTCCACGTCGCGCAGGGGCACGCGGAGGACGTTGAAGCCGGTGGAGGCGGGGGGGAGCAGCAGCTCCTGGGGCGGTGAGGGGGAGGGGGGGGCCGAGGGTAGGAGGGGTTGGGGGGAAGTTGTGGTGGGGAGACACGCGCGCGGCGTGCAGCGCAGATGCTGAACCTGACTGTGTTCAAGCCCCCCTCTTCGGGAAGGGTATGCCTCTGCCTCAATCTCCTTGCCTCCCCTCCCCTATTGCCTCCTCTCCCCCCTCCCCCGCTCTCCCCCTCCCCCTTACCTCCGTCGCGTTCACGATCCCCGTTATCCCCAGGTGCCTCAAGATGTGATGGGAGTCGGCGCACACCGCCCCGCCCACGTACAGCCCCTGGGGGCCCTCCAGCACGCGGGAGGGCTTCTGTGCGGCAGCCGCCTCCTGCAGCACCTGCAGCCGCCGCAGCATGTGCTCGAGGCGGACCCTTGGGGGGGGGGTAGAGGCAAGGGAGGCAAGAGGCAGGGGTAAGAGGTGAGAGGGGGAGGCCTCCTGCAGCACCTGCAGCCACCGCAGCATGTGCTCGAGGCGGACCCTTGGGGGGGGGGGGGGGGGGGTAGAGGCAAGGGAGGCAAGAGGCGGGGGTAAGAGGTGAGAGGGGTAGGGGGGGAGGCCTCCTGCAGCACCTGCAGCCACCGCAGCATGTGCTCCAGGCGGACCCTTTTGGGATGGGACGCAAGGGCGGCAAGACGGGAGGAGGGGGCTTGAGATGGGGGTTGAGAGGGGGTGAGGAAGAGCTGAGAGGGGGTTTGCAGGGGGTGCGGACTCGTCCTTTGGGGTACAACCTGTCGGGTATGCTGCCGGCCGGCCTTTGCCCTTCTCAACTCCCTGCTTTGCGGCCAGCTCGTGTTGCGTGTTGCGTAGCGCGACTGCCGGTCACTCCCTGGCAGAGCGACGTGATCCCACGGACCCTGAAGATGCCCTCCAGATCGCAGATCCAGATCTCCATCAAGCTACAGGTACGGTGATCAAGCCCACGCAGAATGCCGTGACCACGTGTGGCCTCCGCGCCCACCGCTTCCGTACGATCCACATTCGATCTCCATCCAGAACCAGATCAAGATCCTCATCCAGATCCCAGATTCGCAATCTCACTTGAGCTCGTACGCGTCCACGATGGGGTGCGTGCCGTCCAGGAAGCCCGTGGTCAGCACTCGCTCCAGGAGGTGCCGGGACTGCCACTCGCCCACCGCCGCCTTGAGCTCCTCCCCGCGGGACCTGGGGGATGGGGGGGTGGGGGGGTGGGGGTGGTACTTGGTGCGGGAGAAAGAGCCGCGACCTGGCCCCGGCTCCCCCTCCCCAAACCGACGAGGAAAGGGGTTTATCAGGGGCTGCTTGCGTGGGACGCGCCGACAACCGCTCCCGTTCCCTCCCCCAAAACCTCCCCCCAACGCCTTCCCCCACCCCCCACCCCCCCACCTGAACACCGCCTTCCAGTGCGCCACCGGGCTGCTCAGGTGGTCGCCCCCCCCCGCATGTGTACGACACGCACACGTACCGTAGCCCGCTTTCCCCCCCGCCCCCCCACCTGAACACCTCCTTCCAGTGCGCCACCCGGCTGCTCAGGTGGTCGTCCTTGCGTGCCTCCACGGAGATGGACTTGAGCGCCATGGTGAGGGACAGGTCGGACTTCAACTGGAGAAGGATAGGGAACAGATGGAGGGAGAAGCAAGGTATTAGTAATGGCATGGGTCAGGAAAGCCGGCCAGACCGACATGGCATAGACGTAAGAGCCATGGTGAGGGACAGGTCGGACTTGAGCTGGGGTGAGGAAGGAAAGGGAGCATTTGGAAGGACACAAGTAAGGGTGTATGTGAGTATGCGTTGGGGTACTGCTATGTGTATGTCGGCTGGAGCGACCGTGCTCCGCCATGGGTTAGTGATGAGCACCTCGTCTGCAATGCCAGCCCCATGCCATTTTGATACACTGTCTTGCCTGCTCGTAGGGACTGGCGTGGTTGGGGCTGGCCCGAATGATGAGCGGCTTACCCGCCGCCCCCCCACCCCCGGGGCTGCCGCGGCCGCCGCCCGCCCCCGCCCGCGGCCCACGTGCAGACACCGCCGGGCCCCCGCCGGCCCCGCCCGGGCCCGCGCGAGCGTTACGGCGCGCCGCCACTCCGCCGCTGGCGGTTGACGGCGTCGGTTGACCGTTGCTGGTTCCGGTACCGTTGGCGGTTGGGCCGCGGGACGAGGCGGGCGTCGCGCGCCGGGAGGAGGGGGTGCCGCTGCGCGAGCCGGGTCCTGGGCTTGGGTTTCGGTTCGTGCCGACGCGGGTGGAGGGCGCGGGTCCTGGGCTGGGGCTGGGGCTGGGGCCGGGGCCGGGGCTGGGGCTGCCAGCGGTGGAGGTAGCGATGGGACAACCCGTGATGGGTGCTCCCACAGGTGTGTGTGGCGACGCCCCGGCTCCGGACCAAGTCCCCACAAGCGCGTGAATAGCGATTGGCGGCGGCGCTTCAACTTCCGGTCGGTTGGCGGTTGAGGTGGTTGAGATCGCGGACCCGGGCGTGTACGGCAGGTTGGCGGGAGGAAAGGGCGAGCCGGCGCCGGGGGGACCCGTGATTGAGACCGCGCGTGGCGAGTGGAGATCCGGACCTGCCGTACGGAAGGAGAAGGGCGATGCGGAGCAGGATCCAGTGGATTCGACCGGTGAGGCCGGCTGTATCCCGGGCGGATTCTGGTTCCGGATGGCGCCGGGCGCGGGGGAGGCGGGGCTGGCGGAGACGGTGTGGGTCTGGAGGGGCGGGGTGGCGCCACCATTCCTGCCCAGCCGTTGGGGGCTGCTGCCTGCCGCCATGAGCCGGGGAGAGGCGATGCCGCCCTGGCCGGTGAACGAATCCGCGGCGGCTCCGGTGGGCGACGGCGCGAAGGAAGGCGGGGAGAAGGAGGGGGACTGGGTGGAGCCGGGGCTGCCAGGCGTGCCTAGTAGAGCCGAAGGCGCCGGCCAGGATCCCTGCTGTTGCTGCTGCTGTTGTTGGTATTGTTGACCGGGGCTCGGTTGGCCCGAAGCCGCCGAGACGGAGGCAGCGGAACGGAGCGAGCCGCCGCGGGGCAGCGGCGGCTTGGCCGGCATGCCCCCGGGCCCGGGTGCGGTCTGCGGCTTGGTGGGCGGCGGGCCGAGGATGGGCACGCTGCTCTGCCTCAGCCCCCCCGGCGGTACGGCCATACCGGTACCGGTACCGGTACTGTTGCTGGGATGGGAGGCGCCGGCAGTGGAGGAAGTCGAAGCGCCGCCGCCGCCGGGAGACGCGTAGGAGGAGACGTAGGAGGTCTGCGGGACGGGGTGGGAGGCGGGCCCGTGCGGTCCCAGGCCGGGCCCGGTCCCAGGCCCGGGCCCGTGCGGGCCCGGGGCCTGCTCGGGCCCCGGGTGGAGGTGGGAGAGCCGGCGCGTGTGGCTGCCGCTGCCGCCGCCATCGAGGCTGGCGGCGGCGGCGGCGGCCGTGTTCGTGCCTCCGCCCATACCACCACCGTACCCACTGCCGCCGCCGTTGGTGGTTGGGGGCTGGGCGGTTGAGGAGGACGGACCCGCACCGCCCACACCCAGGCCCAGGCCCAGGCCCGCGAGGAAGGACGGGCTGGGCGTGTTGGCCAGCGGCCCGACCCCACCAGGACTAAATCCAGATCCGCCCCCTGGATATGTTCCGGATCCAGATCCAGATCCGCCAGGCAAGGGCCCCAATCCAGCGGGGAAGGTCCCTTGCAGCGGCCTCGGCGGCGCGTTGGGGTCCGCGCTGGAATGGTCCGCAACCGGCGACCGGAACTTGGGCGAGGCGGGGGAGGCGAAGTAGGGTTTACGTGGAGAGCTGGGCATGCCCGGACGGCCAACGCAGCGGGGGGAACGGAGCAGGCCAAAGCTTCGGCTGGGCCTCAGCCCGCCGCCGCCGCCGCCGCCACCCTGCGAGCCCGACACACTGCCCGGCCCCGGGCCGCCGCCGAAGCTGGCGCCCAGGCCCGCCGCCGCGATGGCGGCGGCGGTGGCGGCGGCGGCCTCGAAGCCGGCGGCGGGCGCGGCCGCGGCGGAGCCGCCGCCGCCGCCGCGAGCGCGAGTGGCGGAGCCCTCCCGCGTGGGCGAGCTGCCGAGGGAGCGGTTGCCCAGCACGGACAGCACGCTGCGCGCAGCACGGCCCTTGGGCGTGGCGGCGCCGCCACGCGTCGGCGAGCCGCCGCCGCCGCCGCCAGAGACCCGGACCCGGACGCCGGCGGCGCGGCGGGGGCTGCTGCCGCCGGCGGGCGAGGCGGCGCCGGAGAGCGGCGGCAGGCGCGGGCTGGTGGCGGCGGCGGCGGCGAGGTCGGCGAGTCCGTAGCCCTGGCCGGTGGGCGTGTGGGGAGCGGCGGCGGCGGCGGAGGGCTGGCTGCCTCGGCTGCTGCTGGTACGGCCGCTGGTGGCGGAGCTGCCGGAAACGGAGCCCGAGTTGGAGGGAGGGTTGTTGTCGGTTGGCTCGGAGCGGCGGCGGTCGTCGGCGGCGGCGCCAGGGCCGCCGCCAGAGGCCGAGGAGCGGCGGCGGTCCGCCATGACGCTGAGGCCGCCGCCGCCGCCGCCGCCGTCGCGGGAGGCGGAGCGAGATCCGCCGCCGCCGCCGGTGCGGGTGCCGATGGAGGAGAGGTAGGGGCTGTGGAGCAGCCAGTCAGGGAGCTGTGCCGCCGCCGCCGCCACCGCCGCCGCCGTGTCGCCACTGCTGCCGCCGCCGCCGCCGCCAGTGGCGGAGTGGCGTCGCTCGTTCAGCGGTGGCCGGGGGTGCGAGGGCGGGTAGGGGTAGCCCCGGCCGGCGGAGCCGCCGGGCGGGGTCTTAGTCATCGACGGGCCGCTGCCGTACGGCGGCGTAACCGGCTGACTAAAGCTGTTCCGCCGGCTGCCCGACCCACGCCCCGGCACGGTTTCGTTCGCGCCAGGCGTTGACCGCTGACGCGATCTTGACCGTGACCGAGCCGGGCTCTGTCTCGCAATGCCGCCGCCGCCGCCGCCGCCACCCCTGGCCCCGCTGTTACTTCGACTCAGCCGCCCGTTCCCTCCAATCACACCACCCGCCGCATCCCCGGCGGCGGACGTCGCCGTCGCGCCGCCGCCGACGCCGGGGCTGGCGGCGCCGCCGGCGGCGCCGCCGGAGAAGCTGGAGGAAGCCGCGCTGGCGCCGTCGGGCGTGGCGCCGGCGGCGGGTGAGTCAGCATTAGTCAGCATGAGGATGGAGTTGCGGCGGCGGGCGACGGGGGAGGGGCCGTACAGGACGCTGCCGGAGCTGGCGGCGGCGCCGGGGGTGCGGGCGGGGCGGGGGCGCGTGGAGGCGAGGTAGGGGGAGGGCCGGTTGGGCCGGGCGGGGCTCGCTGCTGAGTTGGAGGGAGGGAGGAGGGACGGGAGGAACGGAGACCAAAGTGACACGAAGGTGCGTAAGATGAAGCTAGGCGGCGGCAACCGCTTCCTGCCCTCTGCTAGTAGGTGAGGCTACTACGGGAGATGAGAACCCGCCCCTTCCAGGTCGCCAGCCACCCACCCGCATCCGAGACCCGAGACACCCCCCCAGCCCCCCGGCCCCCCGGGCCCTAGAAGCCACCCACCCGCCGTGTTGGATGCTCCGCCGCTCGCCCCCCCACTGGCGCCGCCGCTCCGCAGCAGCGGGGTGCGGTTGCGGCCCGCGCCCGCCCCGCCCGCGCCGCCGCCGCCCCCCGGGCTGACGCGGATGTTGAGCCCCGCCGCTGCGTAGTGAGCCACCACGCGTGACCCCGGGCCGCCCGAGCCGCCGGCCGTCACTGTGAGAGCGAGGAAGGCGGAGAAAAGAGGCAAGCAGATCAGAATGCAAGGAGAAAAGGGAGCAAAAGGGCCCAGAAGAGGGTGAGGCTGCGGGGTAAAAGGGACGGGGCCATAAGTAGTGCGCCACCACACTTGGGCCCGGGCCGCCCAAGCCCCCGGCCGTGGCTGCCAAGAGGGAAAGAGGAGGGTATTTTTTCCGAGCGAGAAACGATAAGGCGGCGAAAGGAAAGAGGAGGGCAGAAAGGCGCACGCGAGCGCTTTGGTGGCGGGGGCCGGGGCGCTGGCTGCCGGGGGACGTTGCGGGAGGGCGGGCTGAGGAGGGGGGAGGAAGGGGAGCAGGCGTGCTGCCTGTCGCGTGTCCGTCGCCGCTGGTCTCACCCGCGGGTGTGGGGATGGGCAGCTCGGGCCTGAGCGCCTTGATGTCGGCGATGAACTCCAGCGACCAGTCGTGCATCTTGGCGTGCATCATCTCCAGCAGGCCCTGACAGGGGGGGAGGGTGTAGGGGGGGGGCGGATCTTGGTCAGGGTCGGGGGCAAGAGGGGGGGAAACAGGGGTGATGGGGCCTTGGCGTGCATCATCTCCAGCAGGCCCTGACAGGGGGGGTAGAGGGGGGGGGGGGGGGGGTAGCGGGGGGGGGGGGGGTCAGGGAGGGGAAGGGGGCTTGAGGAGCGGTCAGGGGAGAACACTCCACCTTCCTCAATCTGATCCCTGGATCTAAAATCCCTGGATCTAAAATCCCTGGATCCCAGATCCAGATCCACATCCGGATCTCACCTTGATCCGCTCCACGCGGCCCAGGCACTCCCGGAACCCCGCCTGGAAGGCCCCAGCGCAGGCCTCCGGTCGGGTGGCCAGGGCGGAGAGGCCGGGGGGGGAGCGGGCGATGATGGAGCGGCGGAGGAGGTCGAGGGCCACGTCCTTTGGGGGGGGCGGAGGGAAGGGAGGGGGAGGGGGTGTCACGGGGATTCATGCTCCGCGGCCCCCCCGATTATGAGGTCCGGACGCGGGGCTGAGATGGGAAGGGCGGGGACAAACATACCCCTTTCTCCGCCCTCCGTAACCGCCACCGCCATCTAATCCGCTGCGCCAGTCGGTCCACCCCCGCGTCCCCCGCCGTGCACGGCATGCCCCCCCCATACACACACGCTTTCTCCCCCCGTTACCCCCCCGCCCCCCACCTGGTCCGTCAGCAGCAGCTGTGCCAGTCGGTCCACGCCCGCGTCCTCGGCGCTCAGTCGGGCGGCGGGGGGGCGAGGCGGGGGGGCGGCGCTGCACGCACGAGTCGATGGCCACGATGCGGGAGCAGTAGCGGGATCCTGAGGGTGGGGGGTAGGAGGCAAGAGGGGGGGAGGGGGGAGACAACAGAGGGGGGGAGGGAGGGCAAGAGGGGGGGAGGGGGGAGACAACAGAGGGGGTTAGGGGGCAAGAGGGGGGGGTGGGAGGCAAGAGGGGGGAGACACGCACGAGTCGATGGCCACGATGCGGGAGCAGTAGCGGGATCCTGAGGGTGGGGGGTAGGAGGCAAGGGGGGGAGGGGTTAGGGGGCAAGAGGGGGGACGGCCAAGTGGTGGGTGCGGGGCGAGTGCCGGGTGTTTGCAACCCCTTGACCCCCCGCCCCACCCCCCACCCCGCCGCACCCCTCTGCCCGAACAGTATGTTGTTGGGGTTGCCCCTCCACGCCAGGTCGGTGCAGGGGAGGCGGTCTGCGTTGCCCAGCACGGCGTCCAGCAGGAACAGGCGGCCCAGGCCCTCGAAGGTGGCCAGCTCCTGGGCGGGGACGGGGGGGTGAAAGGGGGTGAAAGCGTGTGTGTGTATGGGCGGGGGCGTGTCAGCACGGCATCCAGCAGGAACAGGAGGCCCAGGCCCTCGAAAGTGGCCAGCTCCTTCGAGGTTGGGGACGGGAAAAAAGACAGTGGGTATTAACGAGCTAAAGTGGAGAAGTCTGGTAAGGGGTGTGCCGAAGGCAGAGCCCTGCTGTTTCCCCCCACCCCGACCCCCTCTATCCTCCCCTGCCCTGACACCCTCGGACACAGCCCCTCCCTCCCCTCCCTCCCACCCCTTCCCACCCTTCACCTTGAAAACGTCCTCACACCCCCTTACTCCCCTCCCTAACCCCTCCTAACCCCCCCTCCCCCCCACCCCATCCCACCTTGAAGGCGTCCTCGCACTCAAACAGCGGCCGCCCCGGCACGCACTCCATCAGACATAACCCCTGTCTCTTGCCTCTTGCCTCCCCAAATTAGCTAGGCGCTTTCGGGCTCGTTTCACTCAAATATCAACATAGTCTCTGGATTAGGATTAGCACGCAAACGCCATACCTTGAAGGCGTCCTCGCACTCGAACAGCGGCCGCCCCGGCACGTACTCCATCAGCAGCACCACCGGCAGCGAGCCAAGCTCCGCCGCCAGCTCCCCGGCACCCGGGGCGGAGCCGAGCGCGGAGCAGGCCTCGAGCAGCGCCCGCCACTCCTCGGAGGAGGCGCCGGCCTGTGGGGGGGTGGGGCAGGAGGGGAGGGGGTGGTGGGGGTGGGGGTGGGGTTTCAGGCAGGCAGGCTGGTCACGTAAGGAGGTGGGAGTGGGGGCGCCAGTGCTCGGAGGAAGCGCCGGCCTGTGGGGGGAGGCAGGGGGGGATGTAGGGAGGCAAGAGGGGTGAGAGGATGGCAAGAGGGGGGGAGACGGGGGATGATTGGCGGCAGAAGTAGGGGGGAAGGAGGCATGGTTGGGAGCAGAGGGGCAGAAGCTGAGGGCAAGGGCGGGGGTATGGGGCGCGGGTGCCTGCCCAGAGCTCTCCGGTTAGCACGGACCTGAGAGGGCATGCGGCACCACCAAGGAAGAGCCCACCCGGCCTGTGACCACAACCTGGCAATCACCACCCCCACCCGGGCACCTGCCGTACTGGGCCTGCCGTACCTGTCGTACGATACGGCAGTCGGGTGAGGCAATGTCCAGGTGGCGGGTGAGCTCATTGGCGAATCTGGGGGGCGGGGGGTGGGGGGGTTAGCATGCAGGGACCGGATCCGTCAGGGCAAGGACGGGGCACGGGCTTCCGGGCTACGCCGCCGCACACCAAGCCCAGCCCGCGTGCCCCGCCGCCCCCGCAACGTTCCTTCCCTTCACTTTCCTACCCCCTGACCCGCCCCCTCCACACACACACACGCTCACCGTATCTAAGGCCGGCCGGCTAACTACCGCGCCTGAGACTCCCAGGCTCATGCGAGCAGCCCTTCACACACACGCTCACTGCTTCACCTGCACGATCAGCCTCTGGCCCCCTCTCCTCCCCTCCCCTCCTCCTAATGTAAAGGCAGGCGCCTGTCCCCCCCGCTCCCCCCCCCGCTCACTGCTCCGCCTGCATGAGCAGCCTCTTTGGCACCCCCTCCCTCCCTCCCCCCCCCCCCCCCTCCCCTCCCCCCCCCCCCTCCTCATGTCAAGGTAGACACCTGTATCCTACCCCCCCCCTAACCCCCCTGGCCCCCCCCGCTCACTGCTCCGCCTGCATGAGCAGCCGCGAGGGCCCCTCCCCCCCTCCCCTCCCCCCTCCCCCTCCCCCCCCTCCCCTCCCCCTCCCCCTCCCCTCCCCCTCCCCTCCCCCCCTCCCCTCCCCCCCTCCCCTACCACCCCCCCCTCCTACCCCCTCCCTCCCCCCCCTCCCCCCCCCTCCCCCCCCCCGCTCACTGCTCCGCCTGCATGAGCAGCCGCGAGGGCCCGAACTTGAGCACCGCCACGCCCTCCGCCTCCCCCGGGCGGGCGGGGGCGAAGAAGCAGAAGAACACGCGGCCGCCGCTGTTGACCTCCACCTGCTGGCGTGTGTGTGGAGGGGGGCGGGGGCGGGGGCGGGTAAGAGGGAGGGGAGGAGGCTGGGTGGGTGAAGGGAAGGGGTGAAGCGTGCAGAGGCTTGCAGTGCGCTGCGAGGGCCAGGGGGGGGGGGATGCATGAACGGCCCGGGGAGGAGACCACAACAACAGCCACGCGGTCTGGACTAAGCCAGGCGGGAAGGGGTCCTGCAGGGACCTGAGCAGACCGCAAACAGCCCGCCCGGGTCCGCCAGTATCCGCCCAGGGCTGCCGCACGCCCCCCCCCCCCCAACAGGGCCGCCGCGGGATCACCCCCCCTACCTGCGCATGTGCCCCGTGCGCCTCCGCCTCCCCCCCCTTGAGGGCCTCCGTGGACACCACCCCGCGCAGGTGCGACCAGTTGATGCTCTTGTCGTCTGCAAGCACAAAGAGACGTGGCAAGGGGCTTAGAGGCAAACCTCGGGGGGGACATGACGTGGCGGAGGGGTTATTATAGACAACGGGGCGTAATGCCGCGGTGTTGGCGTCGCATGATGTTGGCCGACAGGGTGGCGGAGGGGACTGGGGTCGGGCTCGGACACCGGCTCAAGGGGACCCTCCCTTCGCTGCCCCTCTTGGCTATATCCCCGGCCCCTTGGGGCGGAGTTTGGGCATACATGTTGCCGCCAAACCCAGGCATCTTGTGTCCCGGTGCAGGCTACTTGCCGATGGGGACGGGGGTGCCGAGCACGAGGCGTTGTTTGAAGGAGGAGCCGCGCAGCTGGGAGGGGGTGGCGGAGCGTTTGAAGGGGGCCTCCGAGAAGTCAACGCGCAGGTCCGGCACGGTCTCCTCTAGCAGAGCGGCGAGCTCCCGCGCCTCCGAGAGGTTGATGCCCAGCGCCTTGAGCGGCAGACCTGCGAAAGCCGGTCGCGGAAATGCACGATGCCGCTTGGCCGGGGCACAGCGCATGCAACTAGCCCCCTGTAGGGTCCTGGAGCCATCAGGGCATTCGTTAGTGCCAATACAGTGCTCATACTCACGCCATAGCTTTCCCAGCGCGCCCTCGCTCATTCTTCTCCGGTTGTGCGCCTCAGGGCAGCAGCCCACTCGTTAGCTAAATTTCAAGCTAAGTTGGCATTAATGCGGAAGGCCAGGTCGTTGTGCCGCGCCCGGGTGCGAGCCTGGCTTCAGCGGCATGGTTTTCAGGGCTTTTCAGACGCCCCCAGCTTCATACATTCTGTGCACATTAACCGTATACACAAAAGCTGAGTAGTCGCGCCCTGCACCTCTAACCGCAGCTTCACGCGGCTCGGCTTTTGACTAGATCCAGGCGCCGCGGCGGTTCGCGCGTGTCGGTTTGCCCGCACTTTTCCCTCGCGGCAAAGTCACGCAGCCCTGTTACGTCGCGGGGGCAAAACGATGGCACTAGGGGGATTGGCGGGGTTACAGCGTGGGGACATACCCGGGGCTACGTCGTAAGGCTGGTGTGAGGGCAACTGGGCACCCTCCGCCCGGGACCGTTCCTATCTCGGGCGACTTGTGCGAAGGCACGTCCTTCCCCGCACGTACCCGGGACCGTTCCTCGGGTTCCTCCGCTCCATTTTACACCTCCCCAGCACCTCTGACCCATCTCCCCACCTTCCCCCGCCTCTACCCCAGCCGGCGCTCTAGGGCCAAGGGTACCAACAGCCTGGACGCCTCCCGCCCCTCTCCCCATCAACAGGGCCTTCACCGGGGCTGCCCTCGGCCCCGACCCGGCCCGCTGAAGCCTCAAGGCGTGAGCCAGCCCGCCAGGCCGGACCTTCCTAGCCCTCTCCAACTGCTCAGCCTTGCGCAGTATGGCTAACACTGTCGACCATGGCCCGTGCCATCATGGGTACGGACCAAGCCCCGCATCCGCACTGGCACTTTGGCACACACCGTCGCACACGCGCGTACATACAACGCGACCCCCACCATCACGCAAGTAAGCTCTATGCAACATGGCATGCCGCCGCTATTGCAGCCTGCCAGGAGTATCACATGCAGCTATTGCATCCCGCCGGCCCGACTACCGCTCGGCCCTCCTCTCACCCCCCCCCCCCGCCCCCTCCGTCGCGCGCCTTGCCACGTTGCCGCGGCTAGCCAGCGCGCCTACACCGCACGATAAGCGCGCCCACCCCATCCATCGCCCAGCCCACGCCCGAATCGCTTGGTCAGCCCGGCCAATGTCGGCTTGGCGCCCGTCACGCCACGGCGGCCTGCCCCTCACCCCGCACCCCTAGTACTACCCCAGCTTGACCCTACTGAAGCTCGTCGGCCAAAGCCGTTTCAAGCGCGACGCGCCCCGCTGGAGAGGCTGTCCCTCGTGGCAGCTGTCAGGCGGCCTGCCACGCACGCCGGTCGATGCGCGCTAGCTAGCTAGCACGCCGCTACCCGAGAACGATCTCAAGCTTCCTGCCCCGTCCTCGGCACGACGGCCTCGGCGAGGCCGCCCCCCGTTTGCTTGCGGAAGAGACCCCGGTCGTCTGCACCCCCACCTCCACCTCCACCTTCGCTGGTCGCCCCATCTATCGCCCACCCGAGTCGCTTGACGAGCCCGGCCAGCGTCGACCTGGCAACCGTCAGGCCGCGGCGGGCTGCCACTCCGCGGCTGCCGGGATGGCGGCCTCAAAGAGGCTCACCCCCATCCCTCCCTCCCTAGCCCTACCCCGCTCTCAGGCCGCGGCGGGCTGCCACGTGGCAGCCGCCGAGATGACGGCCTCCGAGCTCACCAGCTCCACCCCCGGCAGCCCCGCCATCTCCTCCACCGCCGCCGCCTCCTCGGCGCCGCCCAGCCCCCGAACGCCGTCCACCACCACCCACACCTGCGGGGGGAGGGTAGGAGCGGAGGGAGTGGGGGGAGACGATCACATACGGTAGTAACCATGAACGCGGAAGGCGTAAGCGGGACGGATGTACCTTGGTCAAGACCGGGGGAGCCATCCTGCGCCCCTGCCCCGCGCCATAGGGTGCACTGCTCACCTCGTAGCCCAGCCGCACGGCGTCCTGGGGGGCGGGTGCGGGAAAGGGGAACCAGGATCAAAGCCTTCCTCTTGGGCAGAGAGAACCAAGTAGAGCGCAGCGACAGCACAGCACAGCACGGGCGCAGCACGAGCACAGCACGAGCACAGCATGAGCGCAGCACGCACAGCACGGGACTAGCCGCTCACCCTCACGGTCCACAGCACGCAATACTCGGTGGCCACCCCCGCCACCAGCAGCCGCGTCACACCCCCCGCCTGGAGGGCGGACTGCAGGCGGCTGGGGTGCAGCCTGGGGGGGGGGGGAGGAGGGGGTGTGTGTGGAGGGAAGGAGGGAGAGTGAGGGGACGGTTGTGTGAGCTGGCCGTTGGATCTATTCTGGGGGGGGACACCTTTGGGGGCTTGCTGTTCCCGCGCCCCACCTCGCACCCCGCGGGCCCTCCCCTGGCTGACCACTGACCCTCTGTCCGCGGTCAGCTCGTGCCAACACAGCCAACACAGCCAAAACAGCCTGCGTACTAGCACATCACGTCCGGCGGGCGGACGGGAACCTCCTGTGCACTGTACCACGTCGCCCCACCCGCAGTCGCATGTGAACTGACACACCACGCGGCTCGTGCTCCCCCACCCGCAAACCTCCACGGACAACCCCCGGGAGTTGGCGCACCAAAGTGCAGTCAGTGGCTGGGTCTGAGGAGCCCCCGGCCCCCTCATCGCGCTCCCCTCCAAACACTATGGCTGCACGCTTACTGCACATACCGCAAGCTTACTTGGGTTTTGTTCAATGGGTGCACCCCGGGACACGGGACCATGGCACACCACCACCATCACTACACTGGTACTCTTTCCGCGTTCATGGGTTTCCTCACAATCAATTGCACGGTATGGAGGAGTACGACCCCCGGCGGGAGGGCGAGGATCTCGCGTTGACCGCCGCCCTCCCGCCGGGGGTCGTACTCCTCCATACCTCGCAACTGAGCGAGTGTGTGGGGCTTTATGCATGGCGTCAGAAATCACCCTGCCTGGCTCGATTGTGCAACGCTGGTTGCCGATGTCCCACGGATCCCAAGCGTCGTCTCGGCCCCCGCCGTAACACAGTCGCACACCACAGGCTGTGATTTGGGTGGGTTTGGGTTGAGCTGTAGACAGCCGCCAACGAGCCCTCAAGCGGCCTGCGTATCCCAGGCGCCATATCACCCGCCGACTCGCAACCGCAAACCACAGCTCCCCCCGCCGTATGCATCCTTGTGGCCCCGCCCCGCCTCGCCCGTCTGCTGACCCTGTCCCGAAAGGTCCCGACCCAACGCAGCTCGCCCGCCCGCACTCACCCCAGGTTGTCGGCAAAGGCGCTGTAGCCATCCACCGCCCCCTGCGCGTGGGGTGGGTTGGGGTTGGGATTCACAGCCTGAGTTATGAGCACGTCACTCTTTGGTGCAGTCCCCACGATGCCTGGTGACAAAGCCTGTGTCCGCAGCCCTGTCACGCCTGCACAAGTCCAACCGCGTCCGTATTCCACAACCGTAACCGTAATAGTAACCGTAACCGTAACCGTAACCGTAACAACCGCCCACCTGCGCGCCCTTGCGGATGACCAGGTCCGAGGGCAGCCCCGCCAGCAGCCCCAGGGCCAGATCCGCCCCCTGGCGCCCCGCCACACAGTGCTCGGGCCACAGCCGCTGCAGCACCACCTCGGTTCCGGATCCAGATCCAGAGCCAGATCTTCCAGATCCTCCGGATCCCGCAGATCCAGACTCGGCGTCGCCGGGGCTGCAGCAGCCCCCGGCCGGCTCGTCGGGATCCGCGGATTCCGAATCCGCGCCGGCCGCCGAAGCGGGGGCAGTGGATCCGTCTTCGCCCGACTCTGAGCCCAGGCCCCCGCCAGAGCCCACCCCGGTAGTCCCCTGCGCCTCCTCCGCCGCGCCGGATCCCGTCCAGAAGCCTCCAACTGCCTCGCCCACGTCGGACTCCGTCGCCGGTGGCGGCGGCGGCGGCGACAGCACCGCGCCTGCCGTTGCCGTCAGCGCGGCGGCGGGCACGCCGCCGGGCTCGCCGCTGCCCTCCCACCTCACTCGGGCTGACGAGGAGCTTCCCAGGGACGTGGCGGGAGGGGAGCCGCTGGGCGGCGTGGCTGCCGCCGCGTCGGTCGCCGGCCCCGGCTGCGCGCCGCCGCCGCCGCTGCCTGGGCTGGGAAGCGACAGCGGCGGAAGGTGCGGGAAGATGCCGTGGGGCGGCGTGGGGTCTGGGTGCTGCCCGCCGTCACGGCTGCCGCCGCCGCTGCCGCCGCCGTCGCTGTTGCTAAGGGCGCTGGCGAGGGCGTGGATTGCTTGGTCCGCGGGGGAGGGGTGGCCCGAGGGGGAGGGGGAGGGGGAGGAGCGGAGCCCGCCCGAACGCGCCGACGACGGGGGCGCGCCCAGCTCCTGCCCCGGCCCCGGCCCCTGCTCCCGCACCCCCTCGCCCCCCGCCACATCCCCCGCCTCCATCGGCCCAGTGGGCAACCCCACCTCCCCCGCCTCCCCCGCCCCCCACCCACCCGCCAGCCCCCCCGCGGCAAGGACCAGGTCCGGCTCCGACCGCGACGCGAGGTCCCGCGCCGCCGCCGCCTGCCCCCCCCCGGCGGCGCTGTTCCAGCCCGCGGCGTGCATGCGACGGCGCAGGGCGGGGCCCAGCAGGGCCTTGTGCGCCAGGAGCTCCCGCTTCTGACGGGAGGTGCTGTGGGACGTGCATGGAATGAGAGGGTTTGGGGAGATTAGATCAGATACGTTGGGTTAGATAGGCATGACATGTATGGGCTTGGGAAGGGCCGTAAGGGCCAGGAGCTCCCGTTTCTGGCGGGAGGTGCTGTGGGGCGTGTGAGAATTGGGAGGGGTATGGCACGGAAACTTCTTATAGGATTAGGTTGGCATGTATGGGCTTGGGAAGAGCCTTGTGCGCCAGGAGCTCCCGCGGAACGTGAGCGGTCAACCCAGGCGGCGGAATGAAGCGGTGCATACGAGCGCACGGGTCGGCGCTGTTGTGCAGAGACGAGGCAGCACCTATCCAGCTGCCACGACCCCACAACCCCCTGCGGTCCCTCACTGTCAACCCAAGCTCTAGCACCCATTGGAGGGCCTCGGGCAAAGCATGATTGAGTCATCAGCTAGCATCCCATCCATGCATTCAAGAGCTCCGTTCAAAACGCACCTGTGGGATAGCAGCTCCGCCGCCTTGGCCTCCCGCGTCTCCGACGACTCGCTGCTCGAGCTGCCGCGCGGCTCTGGGCTCGCGCCCCCCTCCTCCACCGCCTCCGCCGCGTCCACCTCCGCCGCCACCGCCGCCGCCTCAGACCTAGCCACCGCCTCCGCCACCGCCTCCGTCGCGGCGGAGGCGGAGGCAAAGGGGTCGAGCCCAGCGCCGCCGGTGGCGGTGGCGGTGGCGGCGACGTCGTCGTCCAGGTGCTCCGACAGGATGGGCTCATCGGCGGCGGCGGCGGCGGCAGACGCCTCCGCCAGCTGCGTCGGCACCGTCAGCGGCGGGTCCGTGGTGGCGGCGGCGGCCTCGGGCTCCGACTCGGGGAGCGCGAGCTGCCGCTGGACGTCCCAGGCCGAGCCGGCGGCGGCGGCCCGGCACCGCCGGCCGCAGCGGGAGCACTCGAGCAGCTCTCCCGAACGCTTGTCGTACACGAGCCGTACGTACTGCCGCCGCGGCGGCGGCGGCTTGGCGTCCCCTGGCGGCGCCTCCGGCGGCGGCGCCGCATCGGCGGCACCCGCTAGCGCCGGCGCCGGCGGCGGCGGCAGGGGCAGCGGCGGCGGCGGCGCGTGCGAGGAGGTGAAGCTGACGTGGCCTGGCGGGTGGAAGTCCTGGGTGAAGGCCACCACTGCGAGATGGTCCCTGCAGCTGCGGCGGATCTGTACGGCAGCATGTGGGGCGCACGGGGTCTCCGTACAACCGTGTGCTGCAGGCCGGGAGCTGAGCGCAGCACAGTGGTTTGCCCCCCACCTGCCACCCTAGCCCCTACCGAGGCACCCCTCGCCCTTAATCTCCTTAACCTGTTGAATCGCCCCCATGCTGGCCATGCCTGCATGCCACGTGCGCCGCGCAGCTCCCCCGTACCGGCCCCCTCGCCCCCTTCCCGCCCGGCCCCCCCATCGCCTGTGCTCCCGTCACAGGAGCTGTCTCCATAAAACCCCTGCCCCACTTCAGCCCCCAGCCCCTTCTGCCCCCTCCATAACGCATGATGACGGGCACAACCTCCTCCCCCCCTGGCCCCCCCCCTGCCCCCCAACCCCCCTGCCCCCCCACCTTGTTGATGACGGGCACCACCTCCTCGCCACGGGGAATGGCCAGCGCACCCCTGGGGCGAGAGGACATCAGGGGGCGGGACGGAGGACGGGGGTGAAGGGAAGGCGTTCGTCAGGACTGGCCCCAGCGGCCCAACCGACACAGGGCCAAGCAAGCGTGGAGGGGCAGCGGGCGCGGGGAGGTCCCGGGCTGGGCCCGGAGAGGGGTGCGGCAGGACCGCGCGAGGGAAGCGCCGGGGGCTGAGCGCGGGCGAACTCCAGGCCACAGCTCCCGACCCGGTTCCCGCGATGCCCGGTTTAGGCTCTCACCCCGGCGCGATAAAGTCGTGCTGCACGTCTATGATGATAAAAGCAGCTCTCGGGGCCGGGGCGGTAGAGGGCGCGCGCGCAGGGAGGTCGGCGCTCGGCAGAGGCTCGCGCGAGCCCAGAGCGGAGCTCGCTCCCGGAGGCATCGCGTGAGCACGCTGTTTGCAGGTATCGAGCTAATGAGTTGTTTTCCTTGATCGCGGATTGTATGTGTTGGTTGTGTGGAAGAGCAGAGACTGGCGAGCGAAGTCGGCCTAAGTCGCGGCGCGTTGACGTCACCGCAGATCGCGACTCGAGTCGGAGGTGCGTGCCTTGAGCCGAGCGAGCGAGCGAGCGCCCCCCGGAGATGGCCAGCCTCTCTCTTCTTTACAACCTTCCCCCCCTGAAGCACATCCCGCATGCTTTCCTCCAATTGCGCTGCGCGACACGCGTGGGGGCCGGGGCAGCTCGCCGGAGGGGGCCACTCCGCCAAGGGCTGCCTCCGCCCTCGCCGCACCGGTACAGTCCTGTCCGTTCCTGTCCGACCCTGCTGCTCTTGCGCCTGGGCTCCAGTCCGTCCGGCTCCTGCAGTCCGCTCTCGACGCCTGTGGACAGCGCCGCCTCTCTTGCTTTACAGCCCCCAGGTCCATGCTCCATGTTTCCCGGGCCGCTGCGCTTCCTGCCTCCAGTTACTCACACAAAGCCATCCGGCATCGCCACCACCCCCTGCCCTGCACCTCCAGAGCTCAGCGCCACCACCCAAACAACCTGCAAGCACCTTCCATCTTTTCACATCCCCCCCCGCGCCGCCCGCCCCGCCTGCCTCTTCCTCCTCCTCTCGCCTGCCACCGCCACGCCTCCACCGCTCCCCGCCCCGCATCCCCCGTACCTCCACGCATGCTCACCCCCTTCCCTCAGCCATCCCCCAATCGATACCGCATCACCCCCACACGCCTGCACCCCACGCTCACAGCCCCAGGCTCCCGTCGAACCGCACCGGGTGGCACGCCAGCGTCCGCAGGTTCACCAGCACCACCGTCCCGCTCCTCGCGAACCCCGGGACCGCCACCAACCGCACCGCCACATCCCCAGCCGCCCCGGCCCCGCTCCCGCCCGCACCCCCCCCGCCCCCCGCGGCCCCGCCCCCGCCAACGGGGCCCGTGCGCGGCGCGGCAACGAGGCGCGTGGCAAAGTCTGGCTGGTTGCCGGCAAAGTAGACGTGGGGCGTGGAGGGCAGGATGAAGGGGTCGGTGTCGTGGAAGGGGTAGCAGGTGAGGGTGTCGGGGGCGGTGGGCGCCAGGTGGCGGCACTCGAGGGACCGCTCCATGATGTCCAGCCTGGAGGGGGGGGGCGGGGGGACAACGGGGGGGGAGGCGTGTGTGTTTGGACGCCCCCGGCGTGCACGTCCTCCCCCTGTCGGAGCGCACAGAACTTGGCCCCCCGCAGGAACCCAAAGGCCCCGCACTGGACAACGCCGGCCCCCCCACCTGTCCCTCAGCGCGCAGTACTTGGCCTGGTCCTCCACGTTCTGCCCGCTGCAGCCCCCTCCCCCCTTGCCCCTTACACATAGCCCACCCCCCCTCTTGCCTCCCCCCCACCTGTCCCTCAGCGTGCAGTACTTGGCCTGGTCCTCCACGTTCTGCCCGCTGCAGCCCAGCAGCACCACCCCGTCCAGGGTGAACTCGTGCGGGTTGGTGGCGCGGACCAGGGCGCCGTGCTGCCCGCAGGCGGGGAACAGGCACCTGGGGGGGTGGGGTCGGGGTGGCGGGGGGGGCGGGGGGAGCGAGGTAGGCAAGGGGAGTGGACGGGTGCTGGGATGGTCAGGCCCCGTGTTGACGAGCAGCAACGTCGTCTCCTCCCGCCAACACCTGTGCTCTGTCCGTGCGATGTACGCTGGTCCAGCCCCCCAGCCGCAGGCATCGTCACATTGGCCTCTGCCCCGTGTTTCCCCCCACCTGTGCATGGGCTGTTGCGGCATGCCCAACTTGGCTTCCCTCCTCCTCCCTCCTCCTCCCACCCTGCACGCCTCCCCCCTTTCGCTGTTCACCCTCCACCCCTCTTGCCTCCCTCCCCTTTGCCTCCCTCCCCGTGGCCCACCTGTGCATGGGCTGTTGCGGCATGGCCACGTTGGCAGGGTCCTCCGGCCCCGGCATCACGTCCACCGGCATGGCGGCAGCCACCTCGGCCAGCAGCACATCCAGGTCCCTCACGGGCTGGAGGGAGGCAGACTGGGCCTGACAGGGGGGGACAGGAGTGGGAGGAGTGGGAGGAGTGGGCAGGACGAGAGCCGCCCAAAGAAGGCAACCCCGATGGTGCAGTGAGCACACCAAACGGCAGCATGCTTAACCTGGGATGAGCAGCCGAGCACAAACGCGAATCTGTGTAGGATACTACAGCAAGCGCACGGGAGATGCAACCCTCCTCCCCCCTCCCCCGCCTCACCTGGCGGTTGTATGGGTTTGCGGAGCCCCCCACGATACCGCCCGCCAGCGCCTCTAGCTGCCCGATGCCCCCCCCCGCCAGCACCAGCCGCACGATCTGGGTGGGGCGGTTGGGAGGGCGGTTGGGAGGGCGGTTGGGAGGGCGGTTGGGAGGGTGGTTGGGGGTCGGGGGCACACATGGGTGGATGGATGGATGGGGGGGGGGGAGGATACGAGTCTCCCCTCCCGAGTACCCGCGGGTGAATTGCTCCCTCCCCTCCCCATCCCTCCGCCCACCTGTGACGCCAGTCGCTGCTCCACGGGGCTGCCCAGGTTGCCCGTGAGGAAGTCCATGGCCAGCTGGGTCTGTGAGGGGGGGAGGAAGGGGGGGAGGGGGAGGGGGAGGGGGAGAGGGGGGGAACGTGTGTGTGTATGGGTGGACGCGCCCGAGGTTGCCCGTGAGGAAGTCCATGGCCAGCTGGGTCTGTGAGGGGGGGAGGGGGGAGGGGGAGGGGGAGAGGGGGGGGGGAGAGGGGGCAGCGTGTGTGGGTATGGGTGGACGCATGGAGAAGGGGGCGGGAGCAGGCACACAGCGGCTGGGGTCGTGAGGCGGTCGGAGCATCAGTCCCTTGCCTTCTCCCACCCCTTCCCTTCCGCCCCCACCCCCTCCCCCCTCCCCACCTCGAGCAAGTCCGCCCTGGAGCCTGCCCCCTCCCCACCTCGCCTCCTTACCTCCCAAAACACCCAACCGCCCACCTCTCAGGGGGCCGCCTTGGAAACCCCCCTCCGCCCCCCCACCCCCTCGGCCCTCCCCACCTTGACCACGTCCGCCTTTCTCGCATTGGCCACCACGAAGGGGCTGCCCGGGCCCACCACCAATACACACACGCGCCCTCCCACCCCCCTCCGCCCCCCCCTCGGCCCCCCACCTTGAGCACGTCCGCCTTGGAGCCGCCCAGGCACAGCCCCGACACCAGCGCCACGTACTTGTCACCCGGAGCCCCGGCCGCCAGGGCGCTGCGGGCGCCCGCGGCCGCCTCCGCCTCAGCAGGCTGGGGGGGAGGAGGGGGAGTGGGGAGGAGGGGGAGGGGGGGCCAGGCGGGCGCAGAAGGTGGGGTGAGGTGGGAGGGTGTGAAGGAGGAAGAGAACAAGGCACGAGGAACGCGGCGTGGGGCGACGCGGGCGTGGGGGCGGGGCACACAGCCAGTACGGTACAAAGGGGGCGCAACAAACGCGGTTGCGTGGACCCGTTGTGACCCCACTACGCAGCCCGGCAGCGGTTAAAGCGGGAGCAACAAGGAAAGGAGGCGGAGGGCACAGAGCGCAGCTGCCTAGACGCAGCAACGGCCCCGGCCCCGGCGTGGGGGCAAGGCATACAGCCAGTACAGATGAGGCGCAGCGAACGCGGTTGTATGGAACCGTGGTGACAGCGGCCCCGGCCCCGGCTGCTTACGCTGGGCAGCGGGTGCGGCAGCGGGTGGGGGTGGGGGGCCATGCCGGGGAAGCAGACGGCGGAGACGATGAAGTCGCCGCCCGGCTCGGCGGCGCCGCGGACGGCCAGGACCATGCCTTCGGAGAGGGGGGAGGGGCGGTCCGGGAGAGGGAGAAGGCGCGAGGTTATTTGGCCATAGGCCTAGAGAGGCTTGGTGCGGAGTTGGGGTGGCGGCGCCACGGACCCCCAGGACCATGCCTTTTGGGGGACGATGGGGGAGGGTGGAGGGGCGGGGTTGGGGCAGAGTTGAGGGGTGTGGGGGTTGAAGGTGTGGGGTGGGCCTGGGGCCCAAGGCACACCACACCAGCGCCACACAGCACGTGCACGCCGCGCACTCGCCCACTGCAGACACAAGATCGTAACGCCAACGCCAACGCCCCGACGTTCTGCTCAGCTACTTAGCCCCTTGCCCCGGTCGCCGTCTCCCCTCCCCCGTACCCAGCCTGTCCCCAGCACCCAGCCTCCCCTGCTCAGACCCCCGTCAAACTCCAGGAGTCAACTCCACCCTGCTCCCGTATCTTGCCCCCCAACCCCCCTCCCCAGCCCCCCCGCCACCCACCCGTGACCAGCTCCGCCACCTGCAGCGGCCGCGACCGGGCCATGCCCGCCCCCGCCCCCGCCTCCGCCTCCACGGGCTGCCCCCCCGCCGTGTTGAGCACCATGCGGGCGCCCTCGTCCTCCAGCACCACGCTGTCGTCGTCACTGCAGACGAGGGGGTGGGCTAGGAGGTTGGAGCGTTGACGGGAATGGTAGGTGCACATGGACAGAGTGGCCGTCGGGCGCGTGGGAGGGTTGATGCAGGGAAGGGAGGCCTGCGCCGCGTCGCATCAACACCCCTCCCAACACCGCTCCCTCCCCCCCAAGGCACACCTGCAGAAGTTGGCTGCCCCCAGTGCGGCCTTGAGCCCCCGGTCCTTGGTGTACTCGTCCAGGATGGAGGGCTTGAGCCTGGGGGGGGGGGTTAGGGGCATCGGCACGCGAGGGCAGGGAGGGCGCGGAGGGCGGGGGGCCGGACGGAGGTGCGAGGGCAAGAGGGCTGACGCCGCCCGGGCCCTCGCCTGCACCCCCCCACCTCCATGCTGC
Source organism: Edaphochlamys debaryana (assembly GCA_016858145.1). Taxonomy (NCBI): domain Eukaryota; kingdom Viridiplantae; phylum Chlorophyta; class Chlorophyceae; order Chlamydomonadales; genus Edaphochlamys; species Edaphochlamys debaryana. The sequence continues at coordinate 150,329 of JAEHOE010000148.1, forward strand.
CGGTCTGGAGCCAGCAAACCCCGCCCCACCCCGCTCCCCCTCCGCCCTCACTTCATGTTCTTGTACAGGGTGCCAATGACTGCCACTTCCCTGTTCTCCTGCACCTCCAGAATCGAGCACACTGCAGCAGCGGAAGCGGGAGCGGAAGCGGGAGTGGGGCGGGCGGCAGGCGCACAGGCATGCTTACCGACGCAGGCATCAGCTATTGACTGCAGCTCATCTTGAGCTCGTTCCTGGCTTGACCGTGGACCCCCGTCCTGGGCTCTGACGTTCTGTTGCGAGAGCCCCAGCAAGCGTCCTGCAGCTGGGACCCCCAAGGACCAACAGGCTCTTCGCACCTGGCACCCCCGGCCACAGCTCCTCCACCTGCCGCCGCATCACCCCCTTGAGCAGCATGAGCCGGGAGAAGTACAGCTGGGCATACTGCCGCTCGTACGTGCGCTTCGCGGTACGGAAGCGCTCGTCCTGTGGGCGGTACGGCACGATGACGAGGCATGGACAGGTTTTGGGCTGTGGGGTGTGCGAGCTGCCGTGTAGAGGGAACACCCCCCATACACGCGCTTCTGCCGGCACTCCGGCAGGCACCCTGAACCCCCCAGAGGCTGCACAGCGACGGCCTCATGCACAGAGCCCCTAACCGCTGCCAGCCGCGACACCCCCGGCGCTCTTGAGGGGTGGACGCTGGTAGAGGCCGCTCGTGGGGGGGCCGCAGGCGGGGGCCGGTTCGCGCCAAAACGGCACGGCCTCCCCGGGGAAGCAGAGTCACCCACCAGGTTGACGTAGGTCGCTGTGGCCCTAGTGAAGGTCGTCTCCGCATCTTTAGAGCCCGCGGGGCCCAGCAGCTCGTCATATCTGCACGAATTGTCCGCGGGGAAGTGTGCTGACAACCCGATCGCCATTGCAGCAGCATCAAGGCCATTGCAGGCCTAACCTTGCTTCGGAGGGCCGGCTTGGAGGTCCCTCGACGTCAAGCATTTTTGCGCGCCTGTCGCGGTATGCACGCTATGCTCTTGTATGGACTGTAACGACAACCTTGAAGCCAGCTGACTGGTGTGATACGCTTGGGGAATGCCGGCTCTGCGATAGCGGGCTCGCCCTGATCGCCTGATGCAAAGTTTCTTGGATCCCGGCGACTCTCGCGCCGCGGCTGCGACTCCAGGACCCAGCACACCCGTATCGACGGACGGCCGCGTTTTACCTGCAGACTGCCTCGCCTTGAGAAGACACTTGCTAGCTGTCGCGCTCCGCAAAACATTGACAGACGGACTCCTTTCCACTCTCGCTCATAGCTGCCTACCGCGCCTTGAATCCTATCTCTGAGCGAAAAGGATGCCACCGCGGAAGCGCAAGAACCAGGCGCTGGCTGCAATTGCCGAGAGTGAGCCCGCGGCTCAAGACAAGCCGGAGCCCAGCAGCCAGCCGGCAGCAGAGGAGCAGGATGCAGAGGAGCAGGTCAAGGCTACCATCGCGGAGGTGAAAGCGGCCGCGGAGGCCAAGGCGGAAGCGCTAATTGCTCAAGGGAGGCAGCGCGTCGCTTACCACCGACAAGACGCTGAGATGTCCCTGCTCAAGCTCGCAAAGAAGGTGCGACCAGGGGTGACGGGCCAGCTGGGGTGTGGAGTTGCCACGGTCCTTCCGCGGTGCACCCATTCTCGAGCATGCGCTGACCCCCGCCGTGCGCCCCCCAGGTCCGCAACATGTCCGTAGCCGACTTCTTCCAGCTCTCTGCGTACGAGGCCGCCTCCAGTCAGCTTGACGTCATGGCGCGGCTGCAGGCGTTGTTGCCAGGGGAAACCACCACGGCGGAGCACAAGGAGGTGGCCGGCATCGTGGCATCAGCGTCAGCACCCGCGGCCGGGCCCGCGCCGCCGCCGCCGCCCTCAGCCGAGCCCGTGGCCTCGCCCTCGTGCGCCGGCAAGCACGAGGAGCCCCAGGAGCAGGCGGCAGCTGCCCCCACCGCCAAGGCGACGTCCATGCCCCCGCCGCCGCCACGCGCGCCGCTGGCCCCGGCAAACCCGCCTGCGCGGATGCCCAAGGGGAACGAGATCGTCTACTCGGCAAACGGTGGGCGAGGCCAGAATAGCAGCTATGCTGCTTTACACAAGATGGGTTGATGGGCCAGCTTGGCATGGGCACATCAACCCGGCGAGGGCACCGCGCTGTGAACTGAAGCCTCTGCAATGAGGCCAAGCCCATACCAATCATCCACACAAGTATCCCCGCTTCCTCCCCCCCGCAGGCTCGCCCATCAACCTGGCCGCACTGTCCGCCCTGGGCCCCGCCAAGCCCGCGCCCTCCTGCGCCGCTGCGGACGCTACGCCCGCGCCCGGCACCAGCTACGCCGGCGCCGCGCCCTCCGCCGCACCGCCCACCGTCATGTTCACGGGGGCCACCTTCCGCCGCGCCACCGTGGCCAGGGGCCGCACCAAGCAGGCCTCGCGCGCCATCACGGTCACCACGGCGGGTGGGTGGGGGGCCATGTGGGCGAGCGGGATGGGGTGTCTTGGTACCGGTACGTGGTGGTGTGGGGGCGGCACGGCGGCATGGGAACCAGCACGGCGGATTGTGTGCGTGGCGCCTGCCATGACCGCAAGGACGGGGTTTGGGGGGAGTGGTGGGAGCTGCCATGCTGCCCAGATGCGTACCTGGAGTCCTGGACGCCGCCCTGGCCCCTCCCGAGCCACCCTCTTTCGTTGCATTGTGTATGTATGCTACCTTCCTGCTTCCTCCCACCGCAGACGGCAAGCAGTGGACGGTGGATGACGTCATCGGCATGGCAGGCGTACCGCAGAAGTACAGGGACGAGGTGGGCGCCCTACAGGAAGGGGAGGGGGGCAGGCTCGAGGTTCACCCACCCACGTGGGCTGCGCCTGGGCGTGCCGGAATGGCTTAGCCTGGGCCCTTGGGCCGGCAGGCTTGCACCCGACCTACCGCTAGCTCAGCCTAACCTCGCCGCTCCTGCCCCTTCCGAACTCCACTCTCCTCCCTTCACCCCTCCGTCCTCCCCCATACCATACCATACCATGCCATCCCCCTGGCCCCCAGGTGCGGCGCCTGGTCGAGTCTGACCTGCGGGACCTGGAGCTCATTGTCAAGACCGCCACGGACATCGAGGCGGCCAACGCAGCCGAGGCAGCCAAGCCCTCCTCCGCCCTGCCGCCGCCCGCGCCCGTGCCCGTGCCTGCGGCCGCCCCCATGACGCGCGCCAGTCGGCGGCGGTAGCGCCCATGCAAGCCGCGAGGGGGCTGCAAGGGCCGGGTGAGGGGGTGGTGTAGGGCGGGGCTGGGGTGGAGGGCGCGGCGGGGGGATCGCGCGGGCCTGGCGATGACGGACTCTTGGGCTTGAAGCATTAACTAAGCGAAAGCGCTTCAATGTGGCCTAGGGCGGTCTCTTGGGTGTCTGTCCCCAGGGCTATGGCGTGGCGGAAGCGCTGGGCGGACTGGTGTCGGGACAATGCTGGTGTGGGGGCAGCCAAGTGCTGGACGAGTGATCTAACATGTCTGGAAGGCATGGGTCTGGAAGGAGGGTTGGCTGGACGTGACCCTTTGGCCGGCCGTGTGGGGGTTTCTGTGCTCGCAGGGGCCGTGCAGCGTAGTCCGGACGACGAAGGGGGATGCAGCTGAACGCAACTAGGCTGTGCGCAACGCAACAGAAAGAGGGAGAGGCTTTGGACGGCCGTGTGCCATCCATAACCGACTGACTTCGGACTAGGTCGTATGCATGCTGGGGGCTGAGGTGGCGAGGACGAGGACTTGACGGGGGTGGGTGGACGCAGGAGGGTGAAGGGTGGATGCGAGAGGGTCGAGGTCCGACCGCAGGCGGATTCGCGGTCACACGAACGCGCTTGGACGGAAGCACCGCTACCTTCACAAAGGCCTGGCGGGGCTGCCTCGTTTGAATAATCCTTGATCTCTGCACACGCAGCATTTATCCGTTGGGTTCAAATGCTACTCCCACTCGGCACGCCATGTTAATCCAGGCCCCCGTCCCCCATTTAGCAGAGATCATTCCGCAAAGCTGTCCCTCGAAGACAGCACACTCATTTGCATCACAGCCCTCCTCTTCATGTCTGCTATCCCATATTCGCATGCCAGAGTTCCTCACCAGGGGCCACTCAGCACGGTACCGTAACTCTTCCTGCGAGCCCCCTCTCCCCTGTCCATCTCTGAGGCGCTCTTGCAGCGCTTCGCTCGACTCCCGCATCACCCTGCCATCCCTGTCTCTCGCCTCCTAGTCAGCACTCGAAATATCGACGCCTAGCCCATCCCATTTGGCCATACCCGTACCACATGAATATCCCCCCGCGCGCATTAGTCATCCAGCTCACAATGCCAGCTGCTCGTCCACCTTCGAGATCACGACAAACGGATCGGTGTGGCCGATAGACGCGTGGCCAATCACCTCGAGGCAGCCAAAGTCGCTGGCGGGCTGCGTCACGCGCCCCCGGCTCACCACCCGCGCCATCATGGGCCTCCACCCCGCCCCGCTCGGAAGCCCCAGATCCTCCCCCTCCCCCCTCCCCTCCCCCTCGCCCCGCCCTCCCACGTGCCCCGTCCCGTTCCCCGACACCGCATCCGCCGACCCAGATCCAGATCCAGATCCAGATTTGGATCCGAGCGGCACGTTGAGGATTCCGGCGTTGAAGGTCTGCACCCCCAGACCGTCCACCAGCGCCCTGAGGGCGGCGTGCAGGGCCCTCCGGAAGGCGGCGCTGCACAGCCCCGAGCCCAGCACGATGACCTCCATGTCCTTCTGGGGTGCCAGGTGCGCCATGACCCAGCACCTGTGAGGGCAGACATGGGTAAGGGGAGGAGGGAGGATCAGCCAGGATCAGTGTACGGCACTGGTTGACTGCCGAGCAGGATGATGCCCCCATGGCCTTTTGGAAGGCCAGGATGCGCCACTGTGGGCGTGTGTAAGGGGAGGGGGGATAAGCCAGCAGCCAGGATCAGTGTACGGCATATGGTGGATCAGCGTACGGCACATGGATCGGCTGCCTCACAAGGCATACTGTGAATGATGGGCCAGCGCGTGCAGCGGGCCGGGGTTACGGGAGCCAAACCCTGACCCGGCTAACGGCCAGGCTTTGTCGGCTGCCCTCCCACCGGCGGCCAGGATCTCCATGGCCCCCCCTCCCGGGGCCTCGAAGCCATGGCGGTGCGTGCCGACACCCCTCTTGATGACACCGCCGAGACACCTCCGCATAGCGCGCCCGCACGCCCCGATTCGCCATGCCCCAACGCGGCTGCACCCCTCACCTCAACCCCACCCCCTAGCCAACTCCCACCCTCACCCCCACCCCAGCCCACCCCAGCCCAGCCCACCCCACCCCACCCCACCCCACCCCACCCCACCCCACCCCACCCCACCCCACCCCACCCCACCCCACCCCACCCCACCCCACCCCACCCCACCCCACCCCACCCCACCCCACCCCACCCCACCCCACCCCACCCCACCCCACCCCACCCCACCCGGTTTGCTGGGCGGTTTCGAGCGGGCCTACGGCCCTGATCGCCTGTAAGCTTCAGTACCCACCCCACCCCCGCACCCACACCACCTCCCTCACCTGTCCCCCGCCTCCCCCTCCACCACCCGCGCCAGCCCCACGGCCGCGTGCGCCCGGACCAGGTCGGCGTAGAGGCAGGCGCCCGCGTGGGCGGAGGCGTGGTGGAGGGCCTGCTGGTCCAGGCGGGCCTGGGGGGGAGAAGGAGGAGGGGAGAGAGTGAAAGAGGGGGGGGGAAAGGTGCCCTGTCGTGGTGGTAGGAGGTTACGGTCAGGACGGGCCCAAAGCCCAGAACGGTGTCGGGCGTCGGGAATGGGGTCCGGAACGGGGGCCGAGGGGAGAGTCAAAGGGTCAAGGGGTGCGGGGGATCTGCCTCCCGGGGGAGCACGCTCCGTTAGGGCCACCCCCTCTAGAGGGCAGGCCACCAGGTCGGAGTGCGTTGCCCGCAGGCACAGCGACTGTGAGGGCGGCACCAGGGCAAGCTTGGAAGCGGCCGGGACGGCTACCGGTACTTGCCATGCACGTCATAGCTAGCCACCCGTCGGCACCACAAGTGTCGGGGGCGGCACGCCCAGGGGCAGCAGGACCCACAGGGCCAGAAACTTGCCTGGGCGGGTACGGGCGTGTGAGTGAGCAGGAGCTGCCCGTGGCCGTGGTACTGCGGGGGCAGGGGGCAGGGGGCGGGGAGCACGAGTGGGGAAGGAACAGATAGTGAGCAGCAGGCCAGGTCAGGGCCTGGACCAACCCGGCCTCCATCCCCGCAGCCGCAGGCGACGCAGCGCGAGGCGCCCCATATCCTTTTGTCCCCCCGTGCCCTTTGCGCCTTCCCACCCTGTGTGTCGCTCTCCCCCACACACTGCCGCATCTCACTGCGTGCACCTCGCCGGGCCCTGGGGGATGGGTCCTGGTTCCCACCTGGCTGGCTACCCACGCCCAGTCCATGCCTCCCACCTGAACGCCCCTTGCCTGGGCCCTGGCCCCTTATGGGAACCCAAACGCCCGCCCGGCTGCCCCCTTTCACCCCATGGGTTCCCTTCCCCATCTGGCTGCCCCCCTTTGCCCCCCCCCCCCCACACCGCCAAACCTGGCTGCCCCCCCTTGCCCCCCCCCCCCCACCTGGCTGCCCCCTTTTCCCCCCCCCCCCCACCTGGCTGCCCCCTTTCCCCCCCCCCCCCACCTGGCTGCCCCCCTTTGCCCCCCCACCCCACCCCACCCCCACCTGGCTGGCGCCCGCCCTCGCCCCGCAGTTCCAGATGAAGAAGGCGTGGGGCGCCCCCGGGTGGTGCGCGTGGGCGGCCTGGAACCAGCCTGCGGGCAATTGTGGGGTTGGGGTTGGGGCCGTGGGGAGAGGCAGGAGCTGCGGCTCAATGCGGTGCACAGGCGCTTTGCTCTGGAGCCCTGCTCTGGTGGTGCGCGTGGGCCGCCCAGAGCGACAACCCCAACCAACAGCGCGCGGTCCGCGGTCCGTAGTCCAACCACCAACCACCAACCACCAACCCCTGGAGCTGGCCTTTGCGCTACACCTTCGAAGCTAGTCTGCATTGCGTGCGACACCCGTGCGCCTCGTCGTTTGGCCTAGCATTCCGGTAATGGCATAGCACGTAGGTGCTAGCCCCAGCTGTGTCCTGCGCCCTAGTACTCCACCTTCTGAGCGGCCCTAAGCGTATTCGCCTTTTTGCCGCACGGGACGAGTCTCAGTCCCTACACGGAACACGCGCTGGTTGCTGTTGTTCGTGCGAAGTACCGGCACCCGAAGTGCGTGACATTCGCAGTCAACCGCACACGCCTACCGTCTGAGACCTCGATGAAGTCCGACAGCTGCTCCCGACTGAAGGCCAGCGGATCGTGGTGCTTGAATAGGACTAGGCCGTGGGCGGGCTCGCCGTATTTGAACAGGTTGGATCCGGTGACGGCGTGGGGGCGCTCCAGGCGGCCCCAGGGGTCCTGACAGGGGGAGGGAGGGGGAGGGGGAGAGAAGGGATGTGGGAGGGTAAAGGAGAGGGGGAGGAGGGGGATGGGGGAAAGGGATAAGCGGGCCTTGGGTGGAGCTGGAGGGTGGGGCGGAGTGGAGGAGTACGTTACGGAGAGACCGGAGAGCAGAGCTGCGTGCCTTGTCGTGCCCAGGCTGGGTTCTCAAGCACCCTGCATCCGCCCTGCGCCTTCGGCCCCGAGAGCGCGCATCCCCCCATCCCCCTCTGCAAACCACGCACGCAAGCCCCCACCTCTGCCGTCAGGACCTGCCAGCGGCAGAAGTCACACTTCTTGCCGCCATCCTGAGAAGGGCGGGAGTTGGGAAAGTGGGCAGCGTTGGCGGGGGCGGAGGGGGAGGGCGGGAAGCACCGCATCGGCCACAGGCACACACGGACGGAAGTACGGAAGCAGCAGTGATGTCTGCGGCCGAGGCTTAGGGTCTGGCAGGGCTGGCCCTGGGCCTACCGTGGGGTCCACCAGGGCCGAGGGGTCGGCCTTGAAGGTCTGGGGCTTGCGCGTGCGTGCCTCGTTGTACCTGTGGGGGGGGGCGCGGGACACACAGGGCGAGACGGGCTGGGACGGGTGGGGACATGGAGGCCAGCAAACCAGCGGCTCGAGCTGGGCACGAGCTCTCCTGAGCCTCTCGGTCTGCAGGCGGTTGCCGCAGCATCCCGAGAACTCCGGGATCCTCAAGGAGTAACAGCGTCACGGCACGCGCCCTTCACCGGTACCGGTGAGTCCACCTAGAGGCCCACAGAGAGTCCTGTCACCCGGTAGCTTGCATCCCCTCCCCGTGCGAGCAGGTGCGTGCCATCCCCATTCCCGTTGGGCGACAACGTTTGCTCTGCAAAGGCCCAAGCGTGCCTCCCCTCTAGGCCCCGCCTGTTGGGTCCCTTCCCTCCCCTCGACCTCCTTACTCCTCCTTCGCAAACCCGGAACCTAGCGTCCAAGCACGCGGCCCCACCAGGCCTGCTCCAGAGTTGCGGTGTTGGTGCACGATATGACCAGCTGCTGGTTGTCCAGGTCGAGGTTGTACTGCGAGCGCGATGGCGGGAGTCGCGAGGGGTTGCAAGAGGATGGAGAGGAATTTGGTGGGATGGGTGGGGGTTCGTGCGGGAGGCGGGAAGAGTTCAGAGAAGTAGCCCGTACCTTTTGGCCCAGCTCAGCGCCCACTGTGCAGCGCGCTACGCCGGACGAGAAGGCGTAGGTGCGCCGCAGCGCATCCGCATTTGGGCCGGCGAGCGTCGCGGCTTGCGCAGCGACGTCGAAGATGGAAGTTATCGGTGGAGCACTAGCTTTTTCGACTGACGCGCCACTGGTTGCGCGGACCGCAACGCTAGCGCGAGCCGACGATCGAGTGCACATTTGCGCTCGGCCGCGAAGCAGGCCCCGGCACGTAGCGGCCATTCCTACCCTGTCATCGGCAAGTGGATATTAATGTTTTGCAATGGCGTATTGCACGGAGGCCCTTGACCCATATTACATGGGGCACGCGCAGGTACGGCTTCACAGCCCACAGCACAGGCCACGTGCGGCCCCCCGGAGTGGCCCCCCGGAGTGGCCCACGCCATCCAGGGCCTGAACTGACACACGCCGCACGCACCCAGTGTTGAAAGCCGACACATTGCCGAAGGCGCTTCCACAGCACCCAGAATCCTGCAAAAGATGCATGCACGCGGCAGCGACGCCGGTGAACCGATGCCCAACAAACAGCACGTGCACCCTGCCCTCCCCACCTCAACATACGCAGGCGCACATGTCACGTGAATGCACAAGGAGAATGGGAAACGGGGACGACGTTACGCACACTAGGTAACGGCCAGCTTGAAGCAGTGTCAGCAGGCGGCAGCAAACCGCGCTCCGAATGCGCTGTCAAAGTGCGACAAAGGCCTCACCCAACACGATGCCCGGCAACGCCACCCACGCCCGATGCTTCCGCCATCCTCCGGCTGCTCAGCATCGCGCGCTAGCGCTGCCCTCGCTCGCCATAGTCAAAGAACGCAACGGGTATGTCAGTAAAGGGCAAGAGAGCTGACCCATCGCACAGTCTGAACATTCACTCCATGACTCACTCCAACCCACCCCACGCCAACCCGACACCATGCGCAGGGCCCCACGTCCCATGGTGCAGCATTCGTCCGAGCGTCATTTAGACTCTTCATCCGACCAGCCATCTACGGTCTAAGTCATACGGTCAAGACAAGGGTGGCTGCCTGAAGGCAGCTGAGCCCCGTGGTCCCCCCCAGGGGGCCCAATGTTCGAGTCTGGCTCCGTGCAGCCCTCAACCCCTCACCACCACTTCCAAACCACGCAAGCAGCCATCCAAACCAGCTCACAGGTACCAGTTCTGCACAGCACCACCGCACGAAGGCTCCTACCCGGAGCCCCGTCGGACCGCACCAATCACTAGAGTAAGGTCCACTAAACACCAACGCCTCTTTGACCATATCAGTAACGTGCAGCAGTGGGGCACTTATTGCGTGCCTTGGCACGCAACTGTGGGATCTCGATTCGGATCAATAGGAAAGAGCCCCGAGTACCCCGCCCCCGAAACACGACGCGCGCTAGCCCAACGAAACCCTTGTTCGGCCACCACCCTGCCCCTTCACTCAAGTCCATTCGCTAGTGTAATCGGCGAGCGATGCAGCCTTGAGGACGCAAAAGGCACTCCCGACCCAGCCGCACCTTGACAACGGTGCCCGTGTCATCATCAGCACGCGCTTCCAACTAACAAGAGGAGGCCCCGGGCTACAGTCAAAGTTGCTTGCACCCTGAGCTTGGGCATGGGTCCAGGGAACACACCCACCAGCCCGCACGACCCGGCCCTCGCCCGAATGGCGCTGGACTCGTTTGATCGACGCGCTGTGCAGGCAGCTGCAGCCAGCTTCCGTCCCAATGTGTTAATGTTCACAACCTCGCACACCGCGACGGCCGCACAGTCCGGCCGAACGCCCAGCCGTCCGGCCCCCACCGCCCGCCCACCGCACCGCCTACGCCACAGCGAGCTGAGTCAGCTCATCGGCCACCACGACCTGCCGCCCTTGCTCCTGCTCCAGAAGCGTCTGCTGTTGTGCTTGGGCCTCAGGGCATGCTAGCTTGAGTCCCGAAGCCAGCCGGCAGGCAAGCCCGGGCTCTGAAGCCCACGGCGTCGAATCCGGCGCCGTTAGCGCCAGAACGCTCTCGTTGGCCGAGCACGTGTCAGATTTAGATGCACAGCTCGTGGTCTCGTCATCGCCTGTCGTACAGCTGGACATGCCGGTTGTCTGGTCGGGCGGGCTGGGGCTGCAGGGGCTGACGGCGTTGGGGCCGGGCGCCCAGGCCCCGCCCGAGCCGAGCGCTGATGGCGAGGGCGAACAAGACTGCGACTCCAGCTGTGCGGGCGCTTGGGAGGTACCCATGCTGCTACGGAGCGTTTCGGCCGCCGCGACAGAGGCCGCCTCTGCCACAGCCATGGGCCCGACGTGCCCGTTGGTGGGCCCCGGGGCCCACTCCAGGCCCTCAGCAGGCCCAGCCGACGCCTCGTGAGGCCCGCCGAGCCCGGCTTGGACCGTCGGGAAAACGGCTTCGGACCCAAGGCCCGCCGGGTCTACGTCCGTGCCGACCGCCTCCAGGGGTTCTGCTGCCCAAACCTCGGCGCCTGCAAGTTGGGGTGAGCCACCTGGCCCCTCGGTCCCCACCGCCTCGCCCTCCGCCTCCTCCGCCATCGTGGCCAGCTCATGCGCTGTCGCAGGCACGCACCCAGGATCTGTCGTACCGCCGTGTACGACATTCCCGTGGCTGGCGGACGCCAGGTGCCGGTGGCTCCGCTCCTCCGAGATTCGGTACAGCGACACGTTGGCGTTCAGCCAGTCTGACGTGAGCCGGAACGGCTTCCCGTCAGGCCCCAGCCCGACCGCCGCCGCAGCGGCGGCTGCCGCCACGCGAGAGGCCTCTATTTCGGCCGCTGAGGCGATGGGCGAGGAGGGCACGACGTCCGGCGTCGCCGCCGCCGAGCAGACCGAGGCGCCCTCCTGGCTGTTGCGGCGGCTGCCGCGCCCTGCCAACAGCGTTCCGCTGCCCGCGCTGGTAATGATGGCGGCGGCGGTGGCGGCGCGCCGCCGCTCGCGGTGATGTGCGACGGCGGTGACCATTCGGTCGCGCATCTTTAGGAGCATCTCTCGGTCCTGGAAGCTGTGGACCCCCGATTCGTGCAGGAGCTGGGGGTTCATGGGCGGTGGCGCGAGCAAGGGTGGTTAGGTCGGGCGGGTGAGGGTGGCGGAGGGGCGCGGGTGGCGGGGTGCGGGAGGGGATGTGTGTGGGGGCGATGTGGGTCGGCTCGGGGCGGAGGGCAGTAGGAAGGCCGCTGGGGGTGGGCAGTGCAGGGCGTCACTCCCCGTTATTGTCGGTATGAGGGGCCCCCGCTCACCTCATGCGTCCAGCCCTGCACAATGGGGCCCGGCCCCGCCGACAGCAGGTGCAGCCCATGTGCCTGGAGAGGGTCACGGGCCCGAGCAAGTCCCGTAAGGTCAGAATGCTGTTCCTTGAGGCTGCAAGCGAGGATGCGTAGTTGCAAAGAGCAATGGGTAACCCAGCAATCTCATGATGCTCCTTGACGGGCCCCCCTAGGGACCAGGCGCTGAAAACGGGGGGGCTCTCACCTGGAGCCGCGCGGGCAGGTGCTCCACAAAGGCGTCACAGATTTGCTGTCGGGCCCAGACGAAGGAAAGGGAGAGGTGGTTAAGAGTATGGAGGAAGGGAGGCAGCAAGCGAGGGTCTGGTGGAGAGCTCGGCCAGTTCCCAGTTGCGGGGTGGCCACGCACGGTGCGCCCCGGCTCCAGCCACGCACGCGTGAACTTGTACCTCAGCGACCAACGGCTGCTGAGAGCCCGCTCGAGTCCACCAGCGCTAAGAACAACTACCTTACCCCCGAAACGCCGCGGCTGGCCAACAGCGCTTAGTTCATTCCATGTGCCTCCTCACCAGGTCCGAGCACTCGAGAGGAAACTCCTCTATCGGCTTCTCGTGCTTCCCTAAGCACTGCCCCATCGCCAGGCACGCAGTCTCAGACGCGGAGCAGCTACCGCTGACAGAACGTGAGCTTCTCTGGGGTGGAGTGGAGTTCCTATTGCGTGCCTAAAGTCGCAGAACTGATACAAGTCGTCGTATGGAAAGCTAATGTGTTGGCTTGCGGGAGTACACAGAGGCTGGGGTGCAATTCCGCTCGGCGGCGGTTGCAGTGCGCGCCTGCAGAACTGCTTAAGACTAGCGTGTATATTTGGTGACTGTGAGCGCAACTCAACTCACCGCACCCAGAAACCCCAGCTTTGCCGCGACTCCCGCGGGATTGGGCGCGATGGGCACAGCGGGGCGGAGTCTGCTCCTTGGCCCTGTATGCACAAGCAGTTTGCCGCAGAAGATGGAGCCGTTCGTGCTGCAGCCCCTGGCAGTGCTATCAGGCCACACCGACCGCTGCTGGCAGGTGGCATGGAGCCCTCAAGGTGCGTGTGCTGCGGTGTCCCACTGATGATGCCTGGCTTCAGTCGCATTCGCTTGCGGCGGGCGGTCTCACGTGCCACAACCCGGGTCTGCGCGCGCCATCCGTGGATCCCGCCGCTCGCAGCCATCCCTCCATCCCTGCCCTCCCGCCCACCCTTCAGGAGATATGCTAGCCAGCTGCAGCGGTGATAAGACGGTGCGGATCTGGAGCCGAAGACGCGGCCCTGCCGCTGCCAACGGCGCGCCCGTCGGCGACGCCATGGCGGCGAGCGTGCCTGCCGACCCGCAACAACACCCACAGCAGCAGCATTGGTACTGCAGCGCTATCTTGGACCAGTGCCACACGCGCACGATCCGCAGCGTTGCGTGGGCGCCGTCGGGGCGGGCCCTGGCCACCGCCAGCTTCGACGCCACGGTGGCAATCTGGGAGCTGTCGGGCGGCGTGTGGGAGCAGGTGGGTTGGTCAACCTGGTGAATCCAGGATCCCGAATTCCCGATGGGCAGTCAGTCGCCGCACGCGCGTGCAGCTTCGCGGTCGGGCCGCTGACCCTCGCCCACCCCTCTGGTCCCTGTCCTGGGGGCTCCTCGTTCACTTTGCTACGCGCCCGTCTCTGGGCCCCCAAACACGCCCTCCCTCCTCGCGCCCCCCTTCCCCTCCTCCCCCACCCCCCCCACGCCCTGCCACGTGTCGCCAGGTGGCTGAGCTGGAGGGGCATGAGAACGAGGTCAAGTGTGTGGCGTGGAACCCGGACGGCCGCCTCATAGCCACCTGCGGGAGGGACAGGTGCGGCTCCGGGAGGGGGCGGGGAAGGGGCTGGGGAAGGGTTCAGCCCTGGTGAAGTCAGGGCGCAGGCAGTGGCCGGCGTGCTATGGGTCACGCAGAGGAAGGGGGCTCACATCATCGCTAGGGTGGGCTGCTCTGTTGCCGCCGGTCCCAGCAGCTGCAGGCAACAGCAAGCGGGCGTGGCCACTCCGAACCCGCCCCTGTCGCATGAGTCATCATGACTGCCCGGTGGTGATCCGCCGTACGCCTTCCCGCAGGTCCGTCTGGATCTGGGAATCCATGCCGGGGCGGGAGTACGAGTGCGTGGACGTGAAGCAGGTGGGGCGGGTTACAGGTGGATGTCCAGGGGTGGACGTCCCGAGGCCGGTGAACACGTGTTTCCTGCCCCGTCTGCCAGCACGACGAGACCTTGCCGGCCCCTTGACCTCACTACCTGCCCTACTTCCCATCCGATCCCGCCCTCCTCCACCTCCACACCTCCCTCCCACCCCCACCCCCTACCTCCCCCCAGGGCCACAGTCAGGACGTCAAGGTGGTGCGGTGGCACCCGGGGGGCGAGCTGCTGGTGAGCGCGGGCTACGACGACACGCTGCGCCTGTGGACGTACGACGGAGACGAGTGGGGCTGCGCGCAGACGCTGGGAGGTGGGCGGGGCGGGGTGGGGTGGGGTTGGACGTGTGGGGTGGGTGGGCGGGTGGCAGGGCAGGCGGGCGGGGTGGGTGGGACATGTGGGGTGGAGGGGCGGGTGGCAGGGTGCGCGGTGGTGTGTGTTCAGTGCTGCTCGTGTAAGCCAGGGAAACGGGGGTGGTGTGTGTGTGTGGGTGGAAGGCGCTCAGTGGTTGGCTAGGGGTTGGGTTGGGTGGGTAGTTAGACCTTTACTCCGCTTCGCGCACCGCACTCGGGACCCCAGCGTCAGCAGGCCGTCCCTCACCTCCCCCGCTGACCCCCTATGGCCACCTGCCCGCGTACGCCCCCCCCCCCCCCGCTGCAGGCTCCGGGTTCGGGCCTGGGCACGAGTCGACCGTGTGGGACGTGGCCTGGGACCCCACCGGCCAGCGCCTGGCCTCCTGCTCCGACGACAGGACCGTCAAGGTGTGGGAGGTGCGGCCGGGCGCTGGCGCCGGCGCCGGTGGTGCCTCAGGAGCGGGAGCCGAGACGAGGGGCGGCGAGGGCCCGGCGGACGCCGGCGGCGGAGGAGCGGCGGCGGCAGGAGGAGGCGGGGGAGGGGGCGAGCGAGGCGTGTTCGTGCCGTCCAAGCCGGACCTCCGGTGTGGGGCCACTCTCAGCGGCTACCACGTGCGCACGGTGTTCGCGCTGGACTGGGGGCGCCTGGGGCTGATCGCGACAGGTGCGCTCGCGGAAGGGGGCGACGCAGCTGGAGGGGTGGAGGGGTGGAGGGAAGGGCTTGTCGTGGGGGGTGCGGGCCGGGCAGTCGGGGCGTGCCCGCTGGACTTGGGGCGGCTGGGGCTGAGGGCCGCTGGTGCATTGGGCGCGGGGGCGGTTGCTGCCGCCGAGGCTGTTGGCGGGTGCGGCGGTTGCGGCCCTCGCGCTTGAGCTGCGCTCCCCGTGCGCTGTGCGCGCCTCGTCCCTCTGCTCGCTCTTTCCCCTCACACCACACCACCCACCCACCCACCCACACCACACCACCCACCCACCCACCCACCCACCCACCCACCCACCCGCAGGTGACGGCGAGGACTCCATCCAGGTCTTCGGTCAGGGAGACCCCGACGCAGCCGCGCTGCAGCTGCGCGCCGCGGAGAGGCACGCACCCCACCCCACCCCACCAGCTGCTCCAGCGCAGGCACAGGCGCAAGCTGGGGAGGAGGGGGCGCAGGCGGCGGGGTCAGATGGGCCGGGGCCGGGGTTGCTGGGGGAGCAGCGGGGTGCCTGGGGCCGGTGGGCGCGGGTGGAGGGGGCGCACGAGTCCGACATCAACTGCGTGCGCTGGAGCCCCGTGGAGCCGCAGCTGCTGGCGTCGAGCTGTGACGATGGGGCCATCAAGCTGTGGTGGCTGGCGGCGCGGTGAGGGCCTCGGGAGGTTTGGGTTGGGAAGCCGGGTGCCTGCATGGGCGCGTTGGTGGGACACGCATCGGCTGCACTGGTGGGTAGGGGGTGCGGCAGCGGCGTGTTAGGGGTGCTGGTGGCGCAGAGAGGACCCGGGCTTTGGCGGCAACGTGTTGGTGGGGCCGCAGCTGTGGGTCTCAAGGCTGCGGCTGCGGCGGCCCTCAGTCTCGGCGTGGGGCGCCTGGAAGTTGCAAATAATGGGATGGCTGGTTGTCAGTCCAGTGGCTGTTGCATGGCTACCCGGTGCGGCGATGGAATAGATGTGCGTGGCGGAGTGGCATTGAGCCGGCAAGTGCGGCAACCCGCCGGCATGGCAGGCAGCCACGGGCGTGGTGGATGGGTGCGGGCGGATCTGAGCGCTGTGGAGTGCTGTAAGGGTAAGGGGTCGTGTGCGGCGACTCATGTGTGGCTTGCCCGACGTTGCAAAAGGATGCAGCGGAGCAGAGCCTCTGCAAGTAACGCAACGGCCCTGGAGCCAGTGGCCCACCTTTCCCGGCCCGCCAACGTCAAGTCTCTGCAGCTAGGTCCCGCACGCTCAAAGCTCTCACGGCTCACCAAATCAACAGCTCCTGCACTCACCTCTCCGTCATCAACTCACTCACAATGCGGCTCTCCATCACTGCCGTCAGTCATGCTCGTAATTATTCTTCTATCATATTGGGTTCTGCGCTCCGTTCTTGTATCTATCTGCGCCCGCTTTCCATGCCCTGACCTATCACGCCCACGCCCACACATGCCCCGCTCCATGTTCGCAACCGCAGGCATGTGCAAGTGTCAAAGCCAGAGCCCATTCTTCATTCTCATCCTTGCCATGCCCTTGCCCAAGTCCGATTAAAGAGAACTCGATGACAGACGCCAATGCAGATAGAGGACCAGTGCTTAGTGCCTTTGCACATGTATGGCCAAACGCATGAAGCCTGGGTGGTGGGTGCATGAAAGTTCAACGCAAGCACGCGCTACCACAACATGCGTGCTTCAGCATGTGTGGGGTTCCAACCCCAGTCCGACTACCGGTAGTGGGCTACGCATTCATTAATTACTGCAGTACTATAAGGCAACCGTTCGAAGAGTAACCGTTCGTGAGGGAAGAGGATAAAAGAGCTGCGTGAAGATGTCAAAAGCCCACAGCTGTGAAGCTGCAACCCCACAAGGGTGCCAACCCTGACTGAAGGTAGGAAAAGGGCTGAGCCCCCCCGCCCCCAGTAACAAGCTACCAAGGGCGGAGGCGAGGAGCATGGCGGCCGCACAGACTGCTCACCCCTACCCCGGTAAAAACATGCTTGCCCCGGTACTGCAAGCCGACGTGCTGAAGCGTCTCAAGCCCAAATGCCGGGTCAACGTGTCAGGGCAGAGCCCAGTCCAGGGTGCAGAGCGCGACCGAGAGGCGAGTCCGGAGGCTCAGGGTCCGACGGCTAGTGGAGAGCCTGCTAGCCAGCACAGGTTTGCAGGCCGAAGGCTCAAAGCGAGCGTGCTCGGCAGAGCAGGGCCCGGCGGTCCCCAGGAGGCCCGCCCGCCAGAGCAGGGCCCGGCGGTCCCCAGAAGGCCCGCCCGCCAGGGCAGGGCCAGGCGGTCCCCAGGAGGCCCGCCCGCCAGAGCAGGGCCTGGCGGTCCCCAGGAGGCCCGCCCGCCAGCGCAGGGCCCGGCGGTCCCCAGAAGGCCCGCCCGCCAGGGCAGGGCCTGGCGGTCCCCAGGAGACCCGTCCGCCAGAGCAGGGCCCCGCGGTCCCCAGGAGGCCCGTTCGCCGGAGCAGGGCCCCGCGGTCCCCAGGAGGCCCGCCCGCCGGAGCAGGGCCCCGCGGTCCCCAGGAGGCCCGCCCGCCGGAGCAGGGCCCCGCGGTCCCCAGGAGGCCCGCCCGCCAGAGCAGGGCCCGGCGCGGCGGTCCCCAGGAGGCCCATCCGCCCGCGCAAGGCCCCACGGTCTCCAGGAGGCCCGCCCACAAGGGCAGGGCTCGACGGCTAAGGCCGAGCCCTTCTGTCGGTTGGGAGTTCGTGGGTGCAGCAAGGGCCATCAGGTTCCGTACCGGCCTTTGCCCAGGGCCGAGCTGCTGCCCAGCCCACTGGTGAACCGGCTACGGAGGTTGCGCCGCCGGTTGGGCCAGCTCGCCAGCCCCTGTCCTGTGTCCGCGACACAGCGCCGATTGAGGTTCGCTCCTCCATCCAACCAGAGAGCTGACGGGCGGGGGTGCTGAGTGTTAGCAGCAGTAGTCGTAGGCGCGAGTCAGGTTCCTGGTGCACCTGCAAGCGGCGGGGGCAATGAGGGCCAAGTGAGGGCCGCCTTTTTCATGCTTGCTTGAGCACTTGTTGTTATATGATGGCGCAGATCCAACCCAAACGAGCCGCTAGGTCCTGAGCGGTGCGGCGCCTCGGACGAATCGGCCCGAGCCGTCCGCCAACCCATACCGACCAGTTGTAGGTCAGGGTGTTGGCGCACTGGTTGTGGCAGGCCCCCTGCATGCATTTGATGTGGAACGTACGACAACAGCACACGTCAGCAGCGGACACAAACTCGCCCGAAACTTGGTCCAAGGCTCCAACTGAGCGGCCGCGCCCGACAAGCTGTTGTGCTCACCGATGCCGTGTTCTTTTGCCCAAAGGTGTCCATCATGGACTTGTACGTGGGGTTGAAGGGGCTGGTCCCCGTCGGAATCTGGAGTCCGCACGTCGTGGTGGCGCCGCGGTAGCAGTTGTAGCCTGTGAGACCCCGCTTGACCACCGGGCACGTCTGCGAAGGGGTTCGGGGGAAGGGGAGCGCCATGAGCCCCACGGCATCATACATGTGGGGATGACCCCTGAGGGCTCCCGTCGTCTGTCATCTACACAAAATCCTGCACAAAGCAATGCAGTCGACTACCCGCTTGCGAACGCGTCGCACATCCCCGGAACGCCAGACCCCGACGCACCGAGAAGGCACCGGTCAAGCTGCACGTGAGGTTGCCGGTGGTGTTGAGGCAATTGACTGGGTTCGTCAAGGGAGGTGGGGTCACGGCACATAAGGGGACAAAGCTCAGCCGCGGTGTGGCACGCTCGCACATGCACGCAAGCATTCACCCTCACAACTTAAACCCTCTTCACACCCTTTGCTATCAACATGTTTATTAAACACCCTGTTCCGCGACCTCACCGCTGGTGTTGGTCACCTCGTACCACCATGTGTAGCTCTGGGCGCAGACGGGACAGCAGGGCAGCGTGGTCTGCGGAATGAGGGCGTACTCGAGCTGCGTGTTGGTGATGGTGTAGACGCAGTCCGCTGCCGTCGCGTTGTTGGGTAGGCTCGTGCAGTTGCCCTCGCCGCGGGGGACCGAGACGTTGTAGGCGTAGAGGTCGCGTAGGCCCAGCACCCTGCGAGGGGTTTGCATGTAATGAAAGAGGGCCGTGGTGGTAGCCTACGTAGCCACTGCGCTCGCGTGCTCCCAATACCGGTACCACACAGAGCCCTTGCAGCGCAAAGTCGCACATGGGGGGCACATGCCATGCGCACGAACCCTGCCTTGCTTGGCCCCACGCACGCAGGGCGGGCGCTCGCTCGCGGGCGCCTAGCCAACGGCCTTCCCGCTGTCCGGACCCAGAAGCCGGACTGCCCCCGTGCCCCTGCCCCCGTGCCCCTGCCCCCGTGCCCCTGCCCCCGTGCCCCTGCCCCCGTGCCCCTGCCCCAGTGCCCCTGCCCCAGTGCCCCTGCCCCCGTGCCCCCGTGCCCCAGTGCCCCTGCCCCAGTACCCCTGCCCCAGTGCCCCTGCGTTGTAGTTCGCGCCAGCCCGCCCTCACTGGTCATCACTCACTGGTGGAGTACCAGGAAGCCGGCGGGGTAGTAGAGGCACACAACGATGGGGGTTGCGTTCGAATCGGAAATTGGCACTGTCATGTTAATCGGGATGATGATCTGTGCGCCGTTGAACTGGGAATCTGGGGGACCGGCAATAGGTGCAGCAGGGCGGGGCGTTATCCCTAGCCTCGCAGGCCAATCATGGCATCCCAGTGCTCGATCAGAGCTAGCGTCGCCTTCAGCCGCTGACGACACGATCCGGCGGGATGAACGAACGCACCGTTCCTGCGCTGGCCGTTGACTTCCGCCCAAGCGCCAGTGAGCTGGTTCGTGGCGCTGACTGCAGCGAAGAGTCACACACGAAAGCCGCGCGCCATTCAGTGTTACCCCAGGGTACAAATGGTATAATTGATATGCATGGATCATTGACGGACTAGCGCCCATCACCCAGGCCGGTCGCCCGAAGCCCAGCCCATGGGCGCCACTCACCCTTGCGCAATCGAAGCTCCTTTCCACGAAAAGCGTAGGCGCAAGCAGCAGTTGGCATAGTTGGTAGAGAAAGCAAGGGACATGCATGGTCTTGTGAGAAGCAAGGCAAGATGACTTCCGCCGCGCCGCGTAGCCGCGCGGGAAGGGCCTTCCTCGCTCCCCCTCCTGGCTAGCTGACAGTCAACCGCGTGCTCATCCACCCACCTTGATTGGATGCGAGGTTGCCTGACTGATGCAACCCAGATCATCAGGACTGGTAAGCGGGCCAGGGCTGCTGCGCTTCCGCAATAATGTGGACACGCAGGGAGGGTTGATGTGCGTTAGGATCAGATCCATCCTGTAAACCCTCAGTCAGAGCACGGTCTAAGTAGTCTAAGCCCTCAAGCGAAGCAAGGCCATCAAGAAATAATGTCAATCAAGCTGCCAAGCAGATCGATGCTCTTCCTCCCCGCCTGCTCAAGCCCTCACGCACTTTATCCTTATCTTGAAACAGATGTTTGAAGCGTCTGGATTGTTGACTGGCTCCGTCATCTCAATGGCGTAAGCGTTTGACACACACGTGGCAGATGGGAAGCTACAAGCCATGTACGGAAAATTCGCTGTCGAATTTCTGAGAGGCGGACGGCGAGCGGCGGGGGGAAATGAAAGCCGGGGGAGCATTCAGTCTCACAGGTGGCTGGGTCCTATAGCCAGGCGACGCTTGACGATAGACTGTCTTCATTCGTATTAAACCCTGGATCCCTTGTACTCGACTACTAGTTAAGTGTCCCGGGTCCCGGGGGATCCGGTGTACCCAGCAGCCAACGATGTATGGCCCACTCGCGGCCTGTTTCCAGTCACGGACACCGCACGCGCGAGTTTCCACACGTGCAACCAACTGCCAGAGACTCCCTGCTAGCAACCGGTATGCCCCGCGCCTGCAAGGCCCAGCTTACATTGGAGGACTGGGCGGGGGAAAGGGGGCAGAGGGCGTGAAAAAGCCAAGGAAAGGGTAGTCCGGCGGCGAGGGCGGCGTGGGCGGCGAGGGAGGAGCAGGCGGCGGTGATGGGTTTTCCGGAGGGAAGCCCACCCACCCCGGCCAATGTGGAGAGGGAGCGGTGGGTAGGTCAGGAGTTGGAGGGGGACGGGGGGAGGGCGGCGGCGGGCGCGGTGGAAGAGGCGGCCGCGGAGGCCGCGGAGGCCGAGGTGGGAGGGGCGGACGCGGCGAGGGTGGCGGCGGCCGGGGAGGGACGGGCGGCTTGGGGCTTGGAGGTGGGCTGCGGGAGTATCACGGGACACAAGGGGGTTCACTCAAGGAGGTAAACACGCTCAACACCTCAAGCCTCTGCTCCTCGCAATTCGCAACTATTCTTGGGGAGAGCTCAAGCAAACGTTAAGGGTTCAAGAATGACGAGAAGGGCGAGGCCCACCTAGGTGGCGGGTTGGGGGGCTTCGGGTTCGGTGGGCTTGGGGTGGGCGGTTTGGGGCTCGGTGGAGGTACTGGGCTTGGGGGATGTGGAACAGGACGGGTAGGCGGGCTAGGCGGTGCTGGCAGTGGAGGGTGAGGCGGTCTTGGGGGGCTAGGCGGTGGGGGGCTTGGGGGCTGAGGCGCAGGGCTAGGCGGTGGGGGGCTTGGGGGCCTGGGTGCAGGGCTGGGCGGCGGTGGAGAAGGAGGGTTGGGTGCAGGGCTGGGCGGCGGTGGAGAAGGGGGCTTGGGTACAGGGCTGGGCGGTGGGGGAGAAGGGGGCTTGGGTGCAGGGCTGGGCGGCGGTGGAGAAGGGCGCCTGGGTGCAGGGCTGGGCGGCGGTGGAGAAGGAGGGTTGGGTGCAGGGCTGGGCGGCGGTGGAGAAGGGGGCTTGGGTACAGGGCTGGGCGGCGGTGGAGAAGGGGGCCTGGGTGCAGGGCTGGGCGGCGGTGGAGAAGGAGGGTTGGGTGCAGGGCTGGGCGGCGGTGGAGAAGGGGGCTTGGGTACAGGGCTGGGCGGCGGCGGAGAAGGGGGCTTGGGTGCAGGGCTGGGCGGCGGTGGAGAAGGGGGCTTGGGGGCTGGGCTGGGCGGCGGTGGGGAAGGGGGCTTAGGTGCAGGGCTGGGCGGCGGCGGAGAAGGGGGCTTGGGTGCAGGGCTGGGCGGTGGGGGGCTTGGGGGCCTGGGTGCAGGGCTGGGCGGCGGTGGAGAAGGGGGCTTGGGTACAGGGCTGGGCGGCGGTAAAGAAGGGGGCTTGGGTACAGGGCTGGGCGGTGGGGGACTTGGGGGCTTGGGTGCAGGGCTGGGCGGTGGGGGAGAAGGGGGCTTGGGCGCAGGGCTGGGCGGCGGTGGGGAAGGGGGCTTAGGTGCAGGGCTTGGCGGCGGTGGGGAAAGGGGCTTGGGTACAGGGCTGGGCGGCGGTGGAGAAGGGGGCTTGGGTACAGGGCTGGGCGGCGGTGGAGAAGGGGGCTTGGGTGGTGGGGTGGGCGGCGGTGGAGAAGGGGGCTTGGGTGCAGGGCTGGGCGGTGGGGGAGAAGGGGGCTTGGGCGCAGGGCTGGGCGGCGGTGGGGAAGGGGGCTTAGGTGCAGGGCTTGGCGGCGGTGGGGAAAGGGGCTTGGGTACAGGGCTGGGCGGCGGTGGGGAAAGGGGCTTGGGTACAGGGCTGGGCGGCGGTGGAGAAGGGGGCTTGGGTACAGGGCTGGGCGGCGGGGGAGAAGGGGGCTTGGGTGGTGGGGTGGGCGGGTTGGGACTTGGGGGACGGGGCGGGGGACTTGCGGGCCATGGGGGGCGGGGCGGATTAGGAGGCGCCGGCGGCTTTGGTGGCAGGGGGGAAGGGCTGGGAGGTGATGGCTGGGGTGGACCGGGCGGAGGGCTTGGGGGTTTAGGAGGCGCCGGCGGATTGGGCGAGCCGGGCGGAGGGCTTGGTGGTTTCGGCTTCGGGGGTCCAGGGGATGGGGGCCTGGGGCTAGGGGGTCGTGGCGGCATGGCGGGGAGGCGTGGGCTCGGGGGCCTCGGTGTGGGGGGAGCTGCCCCCAGGCCTGCAATAGGTCGCAGGGGTGGGAAAAGTTGCAAAACTGAAGTCTGACAATGAGACGGAGCGACGTGCCGTCGCAGATAGATAGGAAGAAGACTGGCAGGGGGGCTGGACGGGGGTTCTCATGCCGCGGAGGGTAGGAGGAGGGTGCCGTCCGGCACCCTGAAACGCCAGGCGGGGGCCCTTGCCGTCCGCTCGTGCGTAGGGTAAGCAACCGCTCCGAATTCCCGTGTGTCAAAGATAGACTGCTGCGCTGTGGAAATGTGGAATTCTGCAGGCCATGCACTACCCCATTGGTGCACAGTCCTGCCTGTTCGTAGTGGCCATCTGTATTTGCTATGTATACTGTGTTCGTCAAACGAGGGTACAATTGGGCGCCGCTGTCCGATTTCCCTCACACCGACTTTGCGCGAACTCACCGCGAGAGACTATTACAAATAAGGTAAGCAGAAGCAGCGCATTCGGTGGTGGTGCTCGCAAGGGCATGCTGCAGTGTTTGGTGTGGCCCAAAGGTGGCCCTGCGCAGCCTCGCGCACTTCACACACTCTCAGTCTTGGAGTTACGTATTGTTAGATAGCCAGGTAGGCAACCCTGACATGTGGTGTGTGCCGGCACGTATGACGGCCGTACGGTCGCTGCGTGGGTAAATAAGGCGCCGTAACAGATATCGCAGGCTCAATCTGGGCTCACTCGCGAGTGGGTGGACCTGCGTATGGACGGAAGTGGCAAGACGTAGTGCGGCGGGAGGCACGCGCAGGGTGGCGTCGAGGGTAGCGGAGGGCGAGCAGGAGCAGGAGGGCCGAGTGTGGGCGAGTTCGGGTTGGGCAAGCTTGCGAGGAGGAAGCACGCAGCATGATGCAGCCCATTGTTGCATTTCGTGGGTGTGCCGGTGCCGTGCTGTTGCTGTGCGCAGAGAGACCTCAGGCATTTGCCTTTCCAAGGAGCCGTCGATGGGTCGGTTATCCTCCCGTGCGCCGCGAGGTCAAAGCCTTTACGGCCCCTAGTTCTCGTGTAGCATGTGCTTGCTATCGGCCTTCGCTTCTGGAGACAATAGGCTTGCTCTTGCTCGCTCGGGCTTGCGTTCTTCCTTGTTGCTGCTCGAAAGTTCACAGGCTGCTCGTCGCTGCATCGCGCCGCGCAGACCTTGATAGACAACTCTGTGACGTGTGTCACAGCAAGGTCAAGTCCCAAACTCGAGCCTTCTCGTACCCCTGGGCCCATGCTGGGCCTCGGGTGCACACAAGGTGCCCATCCCTTCGACAGCAAAAACTCATCCCAGCAAGTCTTCCATGTGTCAGGAGTCTCGTGCTACACAACGAAAGAAACGTAACTTATGGACCCTGTGTGTCTAGGGTCGGCAGCCGGCGTGCACCCCACAGCTTTATCTCAACCCAAACCGCGCAGACCAGCGCCGACGCTGTGAAGACCTGCAATTAACTAGCTACGATGTCCGCCAGCACTCACCAGTCGGTCGCAGCGCTGCTCATTCTCTTTGCCAGCCTTGCCGCCAGGGTCGCCACCTCAACATACCCAATCGTAACACTGTTTGAGGCTCATTATCGCGAACTACTGGCGGGCATACCTCCTGAGGCGGAGTGGGGCGAGTCATCCAGCCCCAGCCCTCTCATTCTTGCGGGCGACGCGGTAAGACAAGCGCAGCCTGATAATGGGTTATCATGTCGCTTGGCAGCGACTTGCCTCCAGACTTAGGATCGGTCACTCGGTCGGCCCAGCCGCCCTTCTCGTGTCCTGTCCGCCGACACGGTTCCCTGGCCCCCGCCCAGTTCCCTCTCGCCATATCGCAAGATTACGACCAGGACCCCGGCACCTATGCATTGCCAGTTATCGCGGCGTCTCCGTCGAGGGCGGGGCGCCTGGGCCGTGTGGTGGTGTTCGGGCATGAGAGCTATGTCACAGGTGGGCATCCCAACACAGCCGCCCGCGTCTCGACTACCCCGCCACATGCTGGGCTGCCATATTCGTGCCTCGTCACGAAGAGAGTGCGGGCTGATGCTTGACTCCCGCCGAAGCGACGCCTAGTCTTACTGTTCTCCTTGCTCCAGGCTGCTGCGGCTACCGCGGGGGCAGCATGGACACGCTCGTAAAGAACTCCTTCAAGGTGCGTTCCCGAGCAAAGCATGCCAAAACTCTTCCTGTCATACGCCACAACATATCCCGCGAGCTTTTCAAATCGAGTCTCAACGGCTGGGGCCCAGTCCGGACTGACTCTCTCCGGTCTGCGTCTGCGGGACCTGTGCCCCCTGCCTCTCGCCACCCCAGTGGCTCGTGAACGGATCCTCAACTGCGCGCATCGGGGCAGTGGGGTCCACGTGGGACCCCAACATGCTGAAACGCATACGGCAGGTACGGCACCTGATGCGTCACGCACGCGCGGGCTGCCGCGGGAGTGGGGTGGGCCCGTGATCATTCATCCAGGGGGGGGGCGGAGTGACCGGCGTGGGGCTGCGTCAACTGGGGACAGCCATGGGGGGGCCGGGGGGCATGCACAGCGCGAGCGTCAGCACGCATGGCACACGCTCCGCATTGGATGGAGTACTTGACAGGCTGCAGGGAAGCCGCCGCCCTCAAAAACCCTCATAACCCTATTTTGAGCCGCCTGTGCTCACCGCGCTCGCCAACTGCAGGAGCTGCTCTCGCCCTCCGACGGCAGTGCTTCCACCTTCAGCTCTGTGGATGTTATTCCAATGAAGATTGAGGAGTGAGTTGGGATCATGTCGTCTGGCGAACAAGCGGAGTTCGGCCTCTGCACCCGGGCGCCTCGCGCAACGCCCCGTGCCTTGCGCGCCACCCCTGCCCGGCTCCCGCCCAGCCACGCTCACGCTCACACGCAATGCATCTTATGCTCCCATGAATCCCATGAATCCCATGACTCTTCCTCGACTCTTCTTCGCGTCCCTCCTCCTACCTCCGCAAGGTTCGCCGCGGGCCGCCTGTACGACGTGGACATTGTGTGGCTGGACGCCAACCCCCGCGGCACCTTTGCAGCAGACCAGCTGAGCGCTATCACCTGGTTTCTGCAGCAATCGGGCAAGGGCCTGCTGGTGGCAGGTGCGTGGCCATGGCGCGGGCCCATGCAGGCCCAAGGTTCGGACTGCAGCTGGGCCTTGCTGGGCCTGGGGTGTCGCTGGGTGTGACCTGGGCTCGGGCAGGAGGCAGCCGCAAGGGTTCCGAGCGCGGGGGCTGGGCGGTGGGCCGGGGAGGTCATGCGGGGTTGGCTTGAGCGAGGCAAAGCTGGGGACTAGCGCGGACACGCACGAACGGTCTCTTAACCCAGCTTGCTGCCTCAGCACACTCCGGTTCAGTCGATGAGCTTTTGTGCGCTTGGCTCAGCCGGGGCATAGCGGCTGTTCCAATCCCCGCCTCCACAATGCCCACATTCCCCTCAGGCAACGCGTGGACATGGGCGAGCCTGCAGACGCGCAACAACACCTTCCTCAACCTCCCTATCAACCGGGTGGGGTGCTTGTGAAGTGCCAGCAGTAGTAGGACTCCAGGGGCTTCCCGTCGTCAGGGTTGTTGTGACGCACGCTCCACTGCCCCACGTCAAGGTGCACGTGATCATTCTGGCACCACCCCATTCCGCCCACCACGGCGGTCTCCCTCCAGACAGCATCATGAGCCTCCCGTCCCGTTAAACTACTCACCTGCAACGCTCGTTCCCGCCCTCCTCCCCCAGGTGCTGTGGCCCACCGGCATTGCGCTATCCACGCTGCAGGTGTCTGCCCCTCGCCCACCGACCCGTGACCCGCCGCCCCTCTGGCCCTTCTACAACACGCAATACTCCATCGTGGGTCGCAGTACGCACTTGGGTGGGGTGCAGGAGCAAGCCGTTTGACGTAATGCATACTAGAGGCCGGGGCGACTAAATATGCGGTTACCGCCCATCTACACCTACCCGCCAGGCACGAATAAATGAGGAGAAGACCGGTGGCGTTCCCATGCCCGGCGCCAACGTCTTTCCCTACGGTGAGCCGGCGCCAGGGGCAGGGCCGCAGAGTGCAGGAGCAGCGCTATGCTGCCGTACCGACTTACTTCCCGTCGCTCTCCTCTCCCCCTGTCCCCTCACACTCCCGTGTCCTTTCCTTCCATAAAACATGCTCTCTTTCCCCGCTCCCCCCACCCCGCCCCGCCCCCAGCCAACGCGGGCCTGGCCCTGCTGATGGCGTGCCTGCCCCCGCGCACCGCCATCAGTCAGTTCCCGGACCTGGCCAATGTCTGGTACCGCCTTGACCAGGCGCGGACCAACACGCGCGCCGCCGCCGTGGGGCCCACCCGCGTGCTCGACTGGCTCAACACGCACCCGCAGTACTCCCTGGGGGTGAGCGCGGCGGCGACGAAGGAGCAGTAGGGACTAGGAAAGCTGCGGAGGACGCTGTGTGGGATACATCATTGGCGTGGCCTAAAAGGGGTGCGGTTGGGAAGAGGGGCGGGAATTCGACATGGGCGCGTGCATCTGACTGACGCCACTGTTGTAGCTCTCGGCTGCTCTTAAGCTGTCCCCACATGCGCGAGGCTCTGTCGTAAGAGCCATGCCCTCGCCGCTTCTTCCTTGCCCCCACCATCCATTTCACCTCCTCTCTCACAGAACCTCTTCCCGCATTTCCCCCTGTGCAGGCCATGACGGACCACGCAGCCGCCACCCCACGCCGCCCTGCCCCGCCACCTGTCCTTGCTCTGCTATCCCGCGTCCCCTCCCTCTCCCTTCCTCCCTTACCCCGCGCCCCCTCCCTCTCCATTCCTCCCGTTCCCGCCCCCAATCTCAGGCCATGATGGACGCAGCCGCCACCTCCCGCGGCCCCTGTCCCGCCAACTCCCCTGGCCACCGTAACCCTCTCCCTCTCCCTTCCTCCGTTCCTCCCGTTCCCACCCCAACTTCAGGCCATGATGGACGCAGCCACCACGCGCACCTCCGACTTTGCAGCCATTGGAGCTAGCTCCAGTGGCTCCCGCTCCGCGCCGCTCTACCCCGGCTCCGTGCCAGCGGGGACCAACCGCACGACCGTCAGCCTTAGTAACATGACACTATCGTACGCGCCACCCAACCTCAACCTCACGCTGCCCTTCGCGGTCCAGCCGCTTTGGCGCTTCACTGGTGAGGCCTCGTTCAGACTCCAGAATGGTCTTCTATCATCGTTACGTAGCTCCGTGCGTTACCCCTTATTGGTTGCAAAGCCTCGGTGGGTTTCACTCCGCCCCCATCACCGCAGGTGCCTACGCCCCGCCCGGTGCCCAGCTGAACGTGACCCTCAGTTCGAACGCAGTGAACCGGGGCATCATGGTGCAGGTCCGTTGGCCTTTACCGTTGACGGTTGACCGTTGACGCACGGCTGACGGTTGCATGAGCGCCGGTTTGGGCTCGGTCGCGGGCATCACGGAGCATCAAGGAGCAGGACTCATAGCGTTGGTCTGCGGGGGCACAGTGTGCTTAGTAATGGTAATAACCGAATTGTCGTACTCTGTGTCGTACGCACCCCGCACAGGTGGGCTGCCACGCCGATGACCTGACGCCCAAGGCACGCTGGGCACGGGTGCCGTACGCCGCCAACCGCTTTCCCGTGACCAACCGCAACACGCTCGTGGGCTCTCCCATGGGGGGCCCTGTCTATCTCCTCGTACCTCGGTTCCTTGTCCTGACCAACGTCTCAGTAAGTCCTCGGTGTCATGCCTGGCCCGGCCCCATCGTATGCACTGCCCGTGCACTCCTGGGCTCAGTACCACGTGCCCGCTTCTTTGGGCGGTGCAGGTCAGCATCACGAATGCCGTACGATCTCCATGGTTCCGCAACGGCACCAGCAAGGTCAGCGGGGAGTTCGGTACTTTAGGGCCCGAACGAAATCCCGGGCGGGCAGGGCAGCAGCGCTCGGGCGCCGTCTTTGCGGGTGCGGTCAGCCCAGCTCAGATGCTGCGTGCCATCCCCCCATGCCAAGCTCTTGCCCTCGTCTCGCCTGACCTCCAAACCATCTCCTTACCATCTCCTTGTTCCTCTCCGACCCTCAGTCCGCCTGGTGGGACTCGGAGCGCAACCAAGTCGGGCCCTGGGCCGAGGTCGAGAATGACCGCATCACTCTCACCGTGCCGTCCACGGTAAATTCATTCGCCATCGAAGGATCGACAGCCAACACTGTTGCACTGCACCGGCATTCCCTGGAATGTCCCTGCAATGGCATGGAACTCGGCCGGCCCTTCGTTTAGCTCCTTCTTCGCGGTCGGGCCCGACCCCAACGCGGAGGCCCTTGCGCTGACCTTGCCCGCGTACCCATCCCTCGACCCCGGCATGCACTTCTGCCGCCTTGGTCCTCCGCCCTACAGGCCGTCCGCCTGCTGTCCGACCCGAGCCCGCTGCTGGCCTGGTGGGCCCAGGTCCTGGACTCTATGGCTTGGCTTACCAACCTGAGGACCCGAGTCAGGCCAGGTATGAAACGCATGCCAGCACCCGCGCCCGTCTTACACCCGCACAAACCAGCACCCTTCCTCCAGTACCTTTTGCCGGCTATGACGCTGGCCGGCTCTGACTCGTGCAACAGCTCTTACTTGTCCTACGTGCTTGCTCAACACGGCTGTCACGTGCCGGAGGCGTGCAATCAACCTTGGTTGTTGTTGCCCTTTGTCTGCATAACGCAGAGCGCATCGCGCTGGACGCGGACACGCTGCAAGGCGGCCTGAGCCCGGGGTACCCCATCGTAGCCATCGACGATGAGATCCAGCAGGAGGTACGGCAGTACGGTGGTAGGAACGACTGGGAAGGCGAAAGGCCGTCATGCGTACCGGTGCAAGCGAGATTGTAGCCAGTGGCAACGGGACCGCTGCTGCCATAAGCCTTGGAACTCAGGCCGCTGGCCCCGGCGGCTGGCTTGCAGAACCCAAGTAGCCCAGCCTCGCTGCTCCCAGCCTGCTGTGAGGTGCAAGGGCCGGTACCGCAAACCCCGCACCGCACGAAACCCTACGCCCGGGTCCCGACCCGCCGCCCAATACCTCCCTCGCACCCGCCTCACGCAGGAGCTCATCAATCTTCAGACCCTCCGGGTAGGCACGCAACGGCTGCGGTGCGGGCCAGCAAGGGGCAGCACGTTTCCTACAAAAGGGCTGTCCGCGGGCCCTAGATAGCGCATTCGCTGCAATGCAGCCACACGACTGCACTTCCATTGCGCCCCTCAACCCCAGCACATCTGCCGACGCTCCCTTGTTGGTCGCACCCTTATTCTCCCCCCTGCAGAGCCAGGGCTCGTGGGACCTGTTTGCCGCTCTGGCGCAGTCGCACGTCCCAACCGAGATGACGTTTCAGGTGGGCGTGGGATGGGAATGCAAGGATTCCCGCGCCTCCTTGTGCCGATCAGTCCTCCGCTGGAGAGTCTGTCGGCAGGTTGCCATGGCTCTTGAAGCCTATCGGCAGGTTGCCATGGCTCTTGAAGCCTATCGGCAGGTATCTATGGCTAATGTCATTTTGCTTCACTTGACCGTATCCTGTTTCGGTCTGTACCAGGGGAGCGTTAGCGGGCTATCCATGCTCCTGACGGCCTACGCCTTGGTAAGACACAGCGGCGCGGGTTGGTCACAGAGGAAGCTGAACGGGCGCGGTCTTGCTTGGCTGCCCTCAGGCAGCAGGGTGGTGGGGTGGCTGACAGAATACCCACATGAACAATCAATAACTTGACTTGCGCTGACCTGAAAGGCCTCCCACCATCCTGTCCGTTAGGAACGCTCCAACGTCTCAATCGCCAAGTGGCCGTTCCAGGTGGGCCTTGATACGCCTGGGTGGTCTCGGCGATGCCTCGCAGCCATACTTGCCAGCCGACGCCAATGTACGTCCGATGGGTCCGGTCCGCCCCGCCCGCGCCGGATGGGCCTGAGTGGGCTAGGGATATCTCACAGCAAAACCTGCGGGCCCTAGCAAGCCGACGGCATGCCAGGTCCGATGAGTCCGGTCCAGTCCGGTTTGCTCCACCCCGCCGCTCCTCCCACCGCGCGCGACTCTCCCTTCATGCTTCCGCCTGCCCCGCAACCACATCTGCTTCTTGTCCTGGCGCCCGTGTCCTCACAACCTCCCCTGCTCCTCCCTGTCTCTGTGCCCTACGCACCCCCTCCTCTCATTCAGCTGTCGCAAGCCGACGCGGGCGACCGCAAGAGGGCCCGCGACATGTACTTTTACGGTGGAGCGCAATGGAGCCGCGACTGGAGCGGCCTCGCGGCACTCGACACGCTGCTCATGGTAAGCCGCACATGGGGCGACATGACTCGCGGTGCCACGTACGAGATGTACGGACATGTGACGCGCCATGCTGCCGTACGTCGGCCTGATGCCCGCGCAGCTCAAGGACGGCTTCACGTGGACCTTCTACAGGTGCGGGCGCTATGCTGCAGAGTCGTTGCAGTTGGTTGCAGTGCATGTACTACTAGATGTATGAAGCTAGCGGCAAGGTTGCAGCCCCGGCTCACTGGGGGCCGCAGGGTGGGCTGCGGCCCCCATTGAGCCAATGTTGAGCGAATGGAGCCTGAAATTCATGAGGCATGCACCCGGAATCGGGCCCCAGGGGCGCCTCGAAGATCACAGTACCCAAGCCCTCCTGGCGGTTCAACCCTAGTAACCCCCGCCCTTGTCGGCTGCAGGAATCTCTATGCTCGGTACCAGAGCCTCTCCCGGCCCTTCCCAGTGAGCCACGGGACCCACAACCAGGATAGGCGCATTGCGGGGTGAATGCTGTACGCGAGGCCCCACGCCACTGGCTCCCACTAGGCCTCACTCGCCACAGGGAGCACATTATTTCAGGCCCTTGTCCCCCGTCGCTCGCCAGAGGGTCCAGTTGTTTCGAGGACTCCGTCTTGGGCACTTTCGGTGGACGGCTGCTATAGTCGAGATCGCTGACCTTAGTCCGCGCCTCCACACCGATCCACACTCGCCGCAGGCTGACAACGTACAGATGTGGATTCGGGTGACCAGCCTGGTCGCGAACCGCACCCTGCTCCCCTTCTATGAGGCCTGGGGCTTCCCCATCCTCAACTCCACACGAGTCGCACTGCGGGTAAGTAAGGTCCACAGTACTCAGGCAGCCTGGGAGGCACTGGCAACGAGGCGGGAGAAGGTCGAGCGGGGACCGGGGACCGGGGTGGGGCTACGGCACAGGAAAAGGGGATGAGCGGCAGCAACCAGACATCTTAACCCACATAACCTTCTTACCGGAACCCCTTCCTCGCCTCTCAGGGCCTGGCCAACTGGACCGAGGCCCCCCTGGGGCTTCTCGACCTCAGCAGGCGGCGGCGTGCCCTGCAGAGCCTCCAAGCCGAGGGTCAGGCGGGGGTCAGGAGTGTGGCGCTTAGCCTCCCGGATGCGGGGGGCGCGGCGGGCTCAGGTGCTGTTAGGGCTGCGAGGCGGGTGCGGCGGGCAGGGCTGTGGGTGTAGGTCACGGAGGTGACCGCGCAAGCTGTGCAAGGCGTCGTGGGTTTTTTGGTGCCGTTGGGTTGGTTTGCACCGAGGAGTTGTTCAAGGGCCGCAGCCCTGTCATTCATTGCCTATTGCTTGTGACGCTCAACCCCCCAAAACAACCGGGGCAGCAACCATTTCTGTTGCATGCAAAGGCTACTGTAGAGTAAACAGAGTCATCAAACCGTTTAGTGAACACTGTCTTCTTCCCGTAGTGACTGGGCTTAGCCCTGGCTTAGCCATGACCCTTGGATATGGTGCCGATAGTTTGCCTTATACAGACGCCGCATCAGGCTCCTCTCAATGGCTATCGTGTCCATGGCTGTGTGCAAGAGTGACTTGGGTGATTGATTTTAGGCACAGTCTCGTTGCGGAGGAGTTGGGTTGCGTGCACCTTCCCGTGCCAGCACGTTCCCGGGTTGAGCCCAGGTGTGCAAAGCTGCAAACCAACTTGACGGGTATTGCCTTCTGCCCCTTCTTAAGTCAAGGGACCAATGGGTGGGCCTTATCATCCGCACATGTGCGGAGCGTGTGGAGGCAACTGTATGTGGGGCCTTGCTCGAAGTGCTCTGCCCAGCCGGCTTTGTCCGCTAGCTCAACGTGTCTAGTGTGCTAGGTAGGGCTTGGCCCCTCGTGAGCACTTGAATGCCGTTTGTGGGCTTGCGGACGAGGCCTACTGCACGCCCCGGCGAGGCTTGCCGAGGAACTGGGGGGAAGGGGCAAAAGGAATAAGTGAGCACGCACGCTTCTGTGCGTACAGGCCCACCCTGCCCACGGCAGACTTTGCGCAGTGGCTCTGATCGAGGGCCCACTGCTTCAAGTCGAGGGGCGGGAAAGCGAGCACGGTTTCGGAGTCGGGCCCCCCACGGTAGCTAGTGGCGGTGCGGTCTAGCCCTTCACAGCCCCAGTGCCCCTCACAGGCCCAGTGCCCCTCACAGGCCCTCGCTGCCCCTGGCGGGGCAGGGGCGGGGTGCCCACCGCTCCTGCACCCCCCACGAGCGACCGCAATGCCTGAGCTCTCACTGAAGGCATTACGGCATTATGCCGGGTTGCGGCCCGTGGGAATGCGGCGCATTCACGGATGTGGGCGACGGGCGTCCACAAAACCGCTATCGGCAGAACGAGCCATGCAACGTTGAATACCTACTGAGAACCCACTCTCCTTGCACTTGCCGCAAGGACGCATAGTGCGGCCTGTACCGAGGACGAGTCACGCCGGTCGGCCACAAGCTTGCTTGCAACCCTGAACAGCAAGGTGCATTCGCGTGCATTGCCTGATGCTTTTAGCTGCATTGGATAGCGGATTAGTGGTGCCGTGGCCGACCTCACTTTTGCAGATGTGCCCGGCCGTCGTGCTCAGCCAACACGCGCAGCCCCGGCAACGTGCACGAGTGTTACAGGCGTACTGCGTTCTTATCGCCACGGACTTCTTATTGCAGTTTCGGAGCCTCTAGAGAAAGTCAGCGCAACCTGCTCAGTTTCTGCAGTCTTGCCCCACCACATGTTTATATGAGACATGTAGCCGCTAGAGCACTCCTAGAGATGGGCTACAGCGCCCGGCGCCTGACTGCAGCGGCCCAGTGGTTGCACGCTCGTCCCTGTCCAGCGCTTGTTGGGCTTACGAGCACCTGCTCACAACATGGGCAGCTTGAGGGGAAGCGCTGGGACTCCAGCTCGCGTCGGTAGGCGGGGCACGGATGCTCCTCAAAGTGGCCCGCGCGGCCGGTGCCACCGGCCGCGGAGGGTTGTGTGAGCTATATATCTTCGTGCTGCTATCGCTCCTGTTCGCCTCAACCTCTTGGAGCCAAGCAAGCGGCGGACATGAGAGAGCTGCCGAGACGGAGAGCGAACTGGCGGCCTTGCTCTCCGACCAGCGTGTCACAGTCATCGTCCTGAGCGCGGTGGCTGTAAGCAACGGTACGCTCTGGAGCGGTCAGGCATCCACACAGTCAGGTCGACAGCCGCTGCCACAGCTGCTTCCGGGGAGGCCTGTGGTGATAGCTCGGCACCTGACGATTCGTGGCGTGGGATATGCGGGGGACGTACTGCCTCCAGTTGCTGTGCAACCGGACGTCAACGCGTCCTGCACCCTGGGGCGTCTTCCCCTCCTCGACCTCCGCCGCGTCGAAGGCTGGCTCGACCTTCAGCCCAACGCTTCGTTACGGCTCCAGGGCCTCCAGCTGGCCAGCAGCCAGCCTGCAAGTCAGCCAGACCTGCTTCCCTACCGAGCGCTGCTGCGCGCCCTCTTGGTCTCCTCCCCAGCAACCCCCAGCACCACCCCCAACCCCATCCTGCCAGCCGTCTCCCTCGAGGGCTGCCTGGAGTGGGTCGATGTGGGTTACCCCCAGCCCCTGGCCCTCCAGGCAGCCACGACTCTGGCGCCGCTGCCTGCAGCCATTGCAGCTGCGGTCGCCTCCTCCGCTGCCAGTGCTGGCGGCGCCGGGGCCTGGGCGACTCTGGCGCAGCTGCCTACGGCGGCGGCAGCGACGGAACCCGCCGGAAGTGGAAACGACGGGGCTGTAGTCGCGCCCCAAGCGCTCGCCCTCACCGGCCCGCTTTGCGCAGCAGCAGCCCCTGGGCCCAGTGCCGCGCAGGCACCGCCTGCCAGCGGCACAAGCAGGCGCCTGTCCTCCACACAGCGAGGCCCCCAGCCCCAGCTCCAGCCCCACGCCCAGCCTCGCCTCATCACGCTTGGCATAAGGGCGCTAGCGCCGGAGTCAGGACGAGGGCGGGGCTCTAGCAGCTCCGCAGCGGTGACCTGGGCAGGCCTGGGACCCGGCCGCGACCCTGCGCCCGACTGGCTGTCCAGCCTTCGCACGCGGGCCTCGGTCCTCGGCTGGCGGCGCGCGCTTACGCTGCTCGCCGGCAGCTTGCTTCAGGGGTGGGACTGGCGCCAGCCTGAGGACGGCAGCCGAGGCCCGCAGTGGAGGGAGCTCGGCGGGGCCGAGGGCGGGGCTGCGGTGGAGCGGGCGGAGGCGGCTGACGTGGGCGCAAGGCGGCAGCTGCGTCGCCGGGCCCTGGAGGCATTGGCGGAGCCGGGCTGCCTGGGCGCTGGGGTGCTGGTGCGGGCTGCAGCCACGGCCCTCTCCGGCCGCCGCGGTGGGGGTTTCTCGGACGCCCCGGCGTACGACGTGCCGTACGACACGTGGGGCGAGCAGGTCGTCGTCGTGCTGGTGTACGGCAGCTACAGCGCGTCGCAGGCGCAAGTGGACGCTGCCTGCCTGGCTGCCAGTCGGGCGGACGTGTGCGTGGAGCGGGCACGGGTAGCGCTGGCGGCAGCTGCCAACGCCACCGCTCTAAAGGGGGGATCAGGGGCAGGCGGGCCGAGCGGAAGCAGCAACACGACAGCCGCATCGCCCGATGGCGGGAGCGGAGGCACAGGAGAGGAAGGCAGCACGGCCTTTGTGGTGAGTGCGGTGGTGGGTTGCAGTTCGGACTTGTGCCAAAGCGCGAGTCAGGGCTCCGCTGCTATGCGGCGACAGTCGTGAGGGCCGGGGCCGAGAGGCATCTTGCACAGGGCCGGGGTTTCTCAGAGCCCGCGTCCTGCCGTCCTGGCCGCACACGCCCAAACTTCCTTTCCTCCCCATCCGCTTCTTTTTCGGCACATTTCGCTCCTCCAACCACAGGTCACCATTGCCGTACTGCTGCCCGTAGCGGTCCTGGCGCTTGCGGCGCTGGCCCTAGTGTACTGCCTGTACCGCCGCTTGCAACGGCAGCACCGGCGCGAGCACAGCGCTCAGAAGGCGCCCGGCGTTGGGCCGCTGACCACCCTGCTCATCACGGACATTGCCAACAGCACCGCGCTGTGAGCAGGAGGGCTGTGGGCCTGAGCGTGCGGGGTGCCGGGGTTGCCTTGAGACTGCTCTGTGTCGAGGGTCCAGCGTGCGAGGAGGCCAAGTCCTGTTTTGGGGACTCTGACCTGGGAGGGCGGGCCCTTGCGTGAGACCTTGCGGAGCAGGATAGCGTGAGGGGATGGGTGTGGATTCCGTACCCCCGTACCCCTGTACCACCCCGGACCAGCCGGGGCGGGGCTGCGCAGGGCAGGGAGGCGGTAAACTCCGGTCTTGACTTGCCCTCCACCTGCCCATGCCCTGCTGATCGCAGGTGGGAGTCCCTGCCTGAGGAGGTGCGGAGGGCTGGCAGCTGCGGGCTGGCAGCGTTGCGGGCGGCCGAGGAAGGGATTGGCGGGGAACAGGGCAACGGCACGGGTCCTGGGCTGTGAGGCCTGGGCTGCTCTGGCGATCGGCCTGGCAACCATGCAGCCGGACGTTGGGTGAACTGCCGCACCTTCCGGTCGTAGCTCAAGTTCTCGCAGCCGTTTAGTTAGTGCACCAAGCATTGGTAGTCTAGGCACTGATGCCGTTGCCCGAGGCGCACAGATTGTATCCGCTCTCAGACTGAGCCCTGCACGTTTCATCACATCCCTCTCCTACCTCTGACCAGGTTATGGACACGGCCCTGCGGCTGCACCACGCCTGTATCCGGGCGTTGATTCTCCGCTTCAACGGCTATGAGAGCGCGACGGAGGTGAGGGCAGGACGGGGCGAGGGAGGGAGGAGGCTGAATGGAGCAGGGGTTGCGGAGGTCTGGCAGGGCAGCGAGGGACGGCGGCGGCTGTGCAGAGTGGCGGGGACCTGGCAGATGGGTCCCCATGCACGACGGCATGGGTGCGCTCCCTTGCTGCCTCCAGCCAGTCACGTGTCCCCTCGCAACCTCCCACCCGCTGCAGGGCGACAGTTTCATCCTGGCCTTCCACCACCCGATGGACGCCGCCAAGTTCGCACTGACTGCCCAGATACAGCTCATGGTGGGTGGAGGCACGGCAAACTAGGGCTGGTGCTCCTTCGAGGCTTGGGTGTTGCGCACCAGCCAGGGCGGATGTTGATGACCGGCTTAGGCGGGCCTGGAGCCATTCGCCTCACCTTTCCCTGTCCTGTCCGGCTGTCCCCACCCCAGGACGTCATGTGGCCCGCCGAGGTTCTGGCCCACCCTGATGGCCACGAGGTCTGGGTGGTGCCTCGAAACAACGAGCCTTCAATCCACAATACGGGTCAGCTGGTCTCGACCTTCAACCCAAACGCTCTTGACAACTCGCTCCGCCATGCCAGCGTGGAGTTCAATCGTCGGGGCAGCAGCTGGGCTGCCCTCGGCAAGTCCTTCCGGGCGGGAAGCGCCGGTGCCTCCGTTTCTGTGTCAGCAGCAGCCACTGCCACGGGCTACGGAATGGCTGGGCCGATGCGGATCGGGGACCTGGACCACCTTGCATCGGCGTCAGATATTGACGGCGAGGAGATGCATGCGGCAGCAGCGCGCGGTGCATCCAAGTTCCGCTCCTTCACGTCACGAGTCTCGACTATGCTTGGTCTCGCGCCAGCCCCGGCGTCCAGTGCCGCGACGGGCGCTGCAACTGGAACCACGGCGGGCATGAGTGATCGCAGCAATCGTGGGTCGTCCAAGGTCCGCCACTTCCTGCGGTCAAGCATCAGCGGGCTTGGCTCAGTGACCGCACGCTCAGGCCGACACGCCTCGGCGCAGGGCATGGTCGGCGACGGTGGCGCAGTCACGTCGCCTCTCGCGCGCATTCCCAGCAGCCTCGCCCGTCGCCGGACGGCCGACGTCTGTGGCAACGACATGCTCCCAGACCGACGGTCCAAGTCGTTTGCTATCGCGCCGGCCCAGGCGACCAGGCAACGCGCAGGCGGCAGTCTGGCGGCCGCGACTGCTGCACGTTTTGCTGCCAGTTTCAGCCGGGGGCCTGGGGGCGGCGACACCAGCAGCGGCGTGGACGGCGAGGACGGCAGCCGTGCTGGCACAAACACAGCGCCGCTGATGACCTCCACAAGTGTTGGCGCCGCCTTCAACCCCGCTCTGGCTGTTGCGCCGACTGGGTCCTTCTCCACCCCTCGATCACTCCTGAAGCAGGCGCTCTCGTTCAACCGCCGCCATAGCAGCTTTCGCGGTGGTTCACGCGGTCGTGCCATCGCAGCTGCGGGTGCGTCAACGTCAGCGGAGCCACTAATGGCCGCCCCAGTCTCTGTGGGTGCTGCCGTTGCAGCTGGTGCTGGCGGGAAGAGGCTTCACGGCAGCTACGCAATGCCAGGCGACAACACCGGCCGGGCGCACTACCACAGCCAGGGCCAGCTCTCAGCCGTTCAGCTGCAGCTGACTTCGGGTGCGTTTGAAGCGATTGGCATGGACGCGCCCTACAGCCGCGAGCACTCGGGCAGCTCCAGCCAGCATCCCAACAGCGGCCGCGAGAACAGCGGCATCGTCATGTCCACAGACAACATCGCGATGCACATGCTCAGCGGCCCAAATGCTATGACGGGCGGCATGGGAAGCACCCTCGGCCGCGGCGGCCGTTGGGCGGGCGGCAGTACGGGCGGCGCGGCTGGCGCAACGCATGCGTCCTCAGACTCGGCGGCGGACAGCACGGCGCGATCCGGCTCTGGCGCGTTCATGGCGCTTTCGCCCGGCACGCGCATCGCGAGCACAGGCCAGGCCGGGGACGAGCTCATGGGCGGGCCCCCCGGGTCACACCGGCTGAGGTCCCATTCCGTCCCCAGAGACCGACCCTCGGACCAGGAAGGGACGACTGCTATGGGTGCTGGGCCCAGCATGCCCGCAGTGGCTACGGCTGCGGCTGTGTCAGCGGCGACGGCCACAGCTGTGATGGGCACACCGGGATTGGCGCCGCTCCGCCGGACCCTGCTTCGGCACCACAGCACAGCGTCGTCGCAGTACGCCGAGCACCTGAACCACCTCAGGTCGAATCAGCTGACACCGCCGCCCGCCCACGTGATCTCCCACTACCAGCGCTACGCGAATGGCAGCACTGTGCCCGGCGTGGCGGCAGCCGCCCACATGGATGCACACGGTGTCCACACCGACGCATCAGTTGCTGAAGCCGTAGGCGGCGGGTCACACAGCAGCCTGGGCAGCAGCTTCCCAAACCCCAACAACTTGGCAGCCGCCTTCTGCACAGCAGAGGGCTCGACGGTGACAACCGGGCCACTGCAGCCTATGTCTATCATCGGTGGCTCAACCATCAACTCGGCGGGCACCGGGCCCATGCATGGCATGTCTACCATTGTGGGTGGCCATGAGAGCAGCACGGCCACACACGACGAGCGCCAAAGGCTGAGCACTGCTTCAGACAGCCAGGTGCGGTGGTGACCCAATTGTCTCCTGAAATTAAGGCTGTGCAGGGCTTGGGTTGTGTCAGTGCCATAGCAAACCTAGGCCAGGTGAAAACCCTACGGATGGCAACCTGTTGGGTGCCTTGGCACCGTGCGGGTGGTGGCATGGCCACTGTCTCCTGTACTAGATGCCAGAGTCCTTGTGGAGGGGTCAGCGGCAGTGTTGTGTTGTGTCCCTTGCAGCAACTGAGCCTCCTTCTGTTTGGTGTCACTTTCGCAGGTCATGGACGCTCTGGAGTTTGTGGCCCGCAACGGCAGCAAACCCAACCTGGCGCCGCCAGTGGTGCCCCCGCGCATGCTCACGGCCTCGACTGGCGACAGCGGCGGCGCCAGCAGCGGTGCCCTCACGCCCCAGCCTCACGGACCAGGCTCCCGCGCCGTGTCAGTCCCCGTCTGGGGACCCATTGATGCAAGCCGGCCCTCCGGCTCGCGGGAAGAGGCCGGCGTGCAGGGCGACCGGGCGGCCCAGCTCCTGTCCCCGCCTGTGGTGCAGCCGCCGCAGCGGGACCGCTACCGTCGCTCGTCGGCTCCGCCGGACGTGACATCCCTGGCGGCTCTGGTCGGGCCAGGCGCAGGGTCCGGTGCAATGGCACCGGGAGGGTCTCGGTCGATGGCGCAGCCGCACCCCCACGTGCTCGCGAACAGCCACTTCCCGGCCCTCGGCGCGTCGCCTAACAGCGGCGGCCTAGTCCTGCGGCCCAGCCCCCTCGGCATCGCAGGCGGGTCAAATACTGGCCCGGGCGGCGGCGGGGCAGGGAGCACCTCCATGCCCCTGACCTTCGCCCTGCTCTCAAGCGCCCAGTCCTCCGTCAGCCGTGTCTTTGAAAGCTTGCAATTCAACAGCACGGGCGGTGGGCGACCGGCATCGGGCGGCCGGCCCTTCTCGGGCCTGGCAGCCCGGCCCGCGTCAAGCGCGCGCGCCGGGCTGTCGGGCGGGCTGGAGCGGTTGGTCGAGAACGATCTGTTCGAGCGCCAGGACATCAGTTCGACGACGAGCGACTACGACGACGACGCCAACCGTCATGCGGGCGCGCAGGCCGATCGGAGCAGCGACCTCGCGGGCATGACGGCCGACCGACACTCCCAACCGTCCGCGACGCTGACTGTGCACGGGGGCACGGCTGCAGCCACCGCCAACGCTCCAGAATCGACCAGCCTTCCGCTGGTCTTCCGTGCGGCACCCGCCAGCGCTGACGCAGGCGGCGCCACTGGGTCGCCAAGGCTGTCGGCGGTGCTTTACAGGAGGGCTGCCGGTACGGCCGATGGCGGCGTGTCACCCGGTAGGCGTTCAGCAGGCAGCCCCTTCCTGCAGGCAAGCCGGGTGCGCGACAGGCCCGCGAGCGGGAGCGCCATCAGCCAAGTCGCTGCCGCGTCTGCCCAGGCGGCTGGTGAAGCCGGTGCCAACCGCTACGGCGATGGCGCGGCCGGCAGCGCAGGCGCAATGTCTGCGCCGCTCAACCTGTCACGCCTACTGCGGTCTCGGCGCGATGCGCGCGTGCGGAGCAGTCCGCTCATCCCCCACCTAGGATCTGGCGAGCTGAGGTTCTCCGCCCCGCTGGCCCCGATCCTGGAGCCGTACACAACCACCTCGCGCCAGGCTTCGGAGCTGGAGCTCACCCGCGACCTAGCCCGGCCACGCCCGCCCTCGGCAGTTATGGCACCGCACCCGTCAGCTGGCGCAAGCACGGCGACAGCAGCAGCAGCAACGGTACGATCATCCGCGGGGGACGCTGCCAACTCCAGTCTGGCGCCAGCCGCCTCGCCAACCACTGGCCCGGGTACGGCAACCGGCGCCAGCATGTACGACGCTGGACCACGCTTCGGGCAGCCGAACAGCTCAGCGAACGGCGCTGCCACGGGCCGCATGCTGGCCAGTCCTGCGGGAAGCTGGGGCGCTGGGGGTGGTGGAGACGCACCTTTCCCCGCGCCTGTGTCGCCCAGGAGCTCCAGCCCCGAGGTGCCCGGCAGCCGGCAAAGCGGCGGGCAGCCGAGCACCAGCCAGAGCCAAAACCACAGCCAGCAGTCGCAGAGCCAAAGCCGCTCGGTGAGCCAGACCATCCTGCAAGCCCTGTCTCGTCCCAACATCCTCAAGCAGCTGACTAAGGCTGGACGAGCTGGACGAGCCGAGGCCGCTGCCGTCAGCCCCGCCGCCAGCGGGGCCCGCGGCTTCTATGTGCGCGGCTCCGGCGCCAGCGGCGGCAGCAGCCCGCCGCTCGGCAACATGACGCCCGTCGATCCGCGCACGGGCAGCAGCGGCACGCCCGGCGGCGGCACGACAACCGCTAGCGGCGGCGCAAGCTTCGGTGTCGGCGGCGGGAACACCAACACCGCTAGCGCTTCGCTGGGCTTCATGCGGCTGGACGACCCGGACAACTCGGGCATGGGGGAGCTGTCGGCAATTGGCATGATCGACGGGCCCCCGCTGTTGCCGGCCTCGCATGCCTTGCTGCGGGCTGGGGAGGAGGTGAGGCCCGGAAGTGGATGGTGTGGCCTGGTGGGGTGTGTGTGTGACAGGGTGGGGGATGGGATGGCCCAGACGCGGGGACGGGGGAACAGGGGCGACGGGGCCTGGGCGGTAGCTCGCTGGTGCCCGGCCTCACCAAGGCTGTCATTGCAGCTGTGCTATGGCGTGCGACTTCCTCCCGGCCGCCAATGATGCCGCCAATGTCCTGACCAACCTCCTGCCTCGCCCTGTGCAGCTGGACCGCCCTGCCTCCCGCAGCTACGGCAGGGGCCAGGGCTGCGTCCACACCCTCGTGGTAGGTCCATAATCTTCAGATCTAGATCAAAGCAACTTCAGATACAGATCCTGGCCGCGAGGGAGGGTCAAATCTAGCACATGCCTTGGACCCTGCTAGCTTCAGGACAAGAGCCAAGGCCGGTTGTTCGGTACGCAGGCCCAACCCATCATAACCAGCTAATCGTCTAGCCTTGCTCACTCCCGCCTCTGACCGATCTTTGCATGTCTTTCTCCCTTCTATTCCCCTTGACACAGACGCTTGACGCTGGCGCCCAGCCCAGCGGGTCCACCGGGTTTGCAGTACACCAAGGCACGGGCGAGAGCTCCGCCTCGCGCACCCTTCACAACGACGCCCGGGCAGCCGCAGCCGCTGCAGCCCTCTGTCGAGACGACGGTGCATCGCCCGCCCCGTCCCCTCGCCACAACGTCCCGCTTGTAGTGCGGACGAACAAGTCCCAGCTTGAGCTCACCTCCTCGGGCTCTGCGGTGTTCGCTGGCGGCGGCGCAGGCGGCATGACGTCCCCCGGCGTTGCTTCGACGGCGGCGGGGTCGGCGACGGGAGGCGGCGAGGGTGGCGGAGGCGGGCACGGGCACGCGTCGGCTGTGGCGCTGCCGCCCCCGTCGCCTGCGGCGGCTGCGGCGGCCGCCAGGCCTGCGTCAGCCACGATTCCAGAACTGTCGCCTCTGGCTGTCGCGACCAGCGGGCGCATGTCCTTTCTCGGGCTACAGGTGCGCTGCTCTGTTTAGCCCGCCCGGGTCCGGTTTCCTGCCCGCTATGCGCCCAGTCAAGCAGCGCTGTACGGGTGGGATCTGTTTCATCCGTTCGGCACTGGTGCTGACTCAGCCGCTCCCTGCATGCCGTACAGATGCTCAACCGCAGCCGTACAGTAGAGCGAGGCGCCAGCATGGGCGAGTGGCAGGTGCGCGGCCCTCCCCCTGTGCCTTCCCGCCGCACTACCGGTGGCCAATCCATGGCCAGGCCGTGCGGCACCCCCGCGACCCGCGCCCCAAGCGTTCCATCGACTCTGCGCTTTGCGCAGCAACAGACACTTGCACTTTTCTTCCTTCCATCCCTGCGACCATCCTTCCTTCCGTCAATGTCTTCCGTGCTCCCAGGCCGCCAGCACGGACGCTGGCTCGGGCACGCTGCCGATGCTGGCAGGGGCGCTGCTGGAGTGCCGGTCGTGGCGGGAGAAGTGCCGGGAGGAGTGGCCCGCGGCGGTGCGCCCTGCCCCGCCAGCGCGCTGCGCCTACCGGTGCGTTTTGGCGAGGGGGTCATTGCCCGCGGCCCCACCCTGCACGCTGGGCTTTGCTTCCTTGCCGCCTTCGTCTGTCATGGCCGCACCCTCGTCTCGGGCGTGCCATCGTACTCTGCGCTGCATTGCGCTTTGCTGAAAACCCTTGTCTTCGAAGGCAGAAGGCGCCTTGGCCCTCCATGTGGCCTTGGGGTCTCATCATTGCCTTGTGCGCCTTGTTGCCGTTTGTTCCCGTTCCCACAGGGGATTGCGAGTGCGCATGGGGCTTCACACCGGCATCACCACTGCCTCGGACGTCACCTTCAACGGTAGAGGGGCAAAGGAGGGCTCGGGGCCGGCCACAGGAAGGAAGGACACGGACTGCAGTGCGCGGGGAGTGCAGAGGAGAAGGGGTCGGGCTTGGGCCAGTTTGGGTTTAGCGCTTGGGGAGGCTGCGTGCGGTACCTCGCTCTCACGACCGTGCTCCCTTTGCCGTACATCGCCAACGCAGCCACCACGTGCCACATGGCGTACGGCGGTACGGCAATGAAGGTG
The DNA here is from genome assembly GCA_016858145.1 of Edaphochlamys debaryana. Taxonomy (NCBI): domain Eukaryota; kingdom Viridiplantae; phylum Chlorophyta; class Chlorophyceae; order Chlamydomonadales; genus Edaphochlamys; species Edaphochlamys debaryana. The sequence continues at coordinate 194,520 of JAEHOE010000148.1, forward strand.
GCCAAAGCGGTTGGCGATGCAGCGTCTGGCGGCATGATTCTGCTGAGCCACAGGTGCGTTTTGTCGGTGTAGCGGAGAGGGAAAGCTCTGCGTCTGCATCCTCCAAAACGTTTGTTAGCAATGCTCTGAACACGAAAACCCTCCCTTGCTACGCCCCGCAGTACCTTCCTGGCGCTCGTGTCTCAGTTCGCCGACCTACCGGGCACGCCCCAGGTGAGGCCATTCGTTCTGCCCACACGTCCGGGCACCCGACCCAGCCCCCGCAACCTCCTGCTCCCTTTCTACCCCCTCAGCATCCACCTCCACCTCTACCTGTGTTTCCATCACCAATCCTCCCCACACCCCACCCACCCCATCCCACCACGTTTCATCCTACCACCAAGTCCCCGAGTCCCCGAGTCCTACCGCCCGCTCCAGACCCTCACACAGCTGCCCCGCCCTCCCCATCTCCCCACCTCAACCTCCGCCCTCCGCCCTCCCCTCAATCCCCTTCTCCCACACGGCGACAGGCCATCTTCTCCGCCGAGTCCGACCTGGGCCTGGGCGCTGAGTCCTACTCGCTCTACCAGCTGGTGCACCGCGAGCTGGCGCAGCGCCTGGGCTACGCTGCGCCGCTGCGCAACATCCCGCTCACGCAGCTGGGCACCGAGGACGCCCCCACGGGCGCCTGCGCCATCTCCTTCATGCACGTGGCCTCGGCCAGCATGCTGGGTGGGTGCTGCGTGGCGTGCTGTGCGTGCTGGGGGGTGGCGTGGGTGGCGTCGCGTGCTGTGCGTGCTGGGGGGCCGGGTGGCCTGGTTGGCGTGGCGTGCTGGGTGTGGTGCATGCTGGGTGGGATGCGTGGTGCGCTGGGGAGCATGCTGGGTGGGCGGGGCTGGGGGTTGGGCCGGGAGCGGGATTGGAGCGGGAGTGAAGCGGGAGTGTTGGCAGCCATGCAGGAGCTTTGGGGACAGGGGGCAGTGGAGAGATCTTGGTTGGGAGCTGCCAGGAGCACTGTTGCAGAAGCGCGCTCATGCTTACGTTGCTTGCCTGCCGCCCTGCGCCTTGACTCGATGCTGCCGCCCCGCCCTTCCCGCAGTCGCGGAGCTGGGCCAGCCGGGCGTGGAGGCGCTGCAGCAGTTCAAGGTGAGGGGGGAAGGATGGGGCAGTGGCAATGGAGCAGGCAAGCACGGGGCACCTCCTCAGGCTGTTCCTCTGCACACTCAGCCCTGCCTGCGCTCCACCGCACCTGCTGACCCGTGTTGTTCTGTTCCTGCCTCACGCCCCGCACAGTCCATCGCCTGCGAGCTGTGCAGCCGCTGCGGGGGCTACGTGGTGGAGGCGAGCGAGGGGCTGTGCCTGGCGGCGTTCCGGCACGCGGCGGCAGCGCTGGTGTGGGCGCTGAGCACGCGCGAGGCCCTGGAGGAGCACAACTGGAGCACCGAGGTGGGCGGTTGGCCGCAAGAAACGAGTATGATTTGGAGGGGAAGGGCAGCTGCTTGGCCCCGAGAATGGGCGTGGAGTGTCCGCGTGGTGCCACCCCACTGACCCCTGCGGTGCGCCCGTGCCTTGGTTTGCAGGTGCGCCGCTGGTACCGCTTCGCCGCTGGCAACTCGAGCCAGCCCAACGTCAAGGGCCGTGGGCCCCGGCCACGCACGGGTAAGGCCGGGACGGCAGGCTCGCCCGAGTTTTCCCCTATTCTTGTGTACCATTGCTAGCTGTTGAAGCGTATGAAGCCAGCAAGTCAACGCACGTGGATCATGTGCGCAGGCGTGCACGTGGGGGGGGTCAATGTGGAGGTCAACGCCGCCACGGGCCGCATGACGTACCGTGGCAAGGTCATGAACCGCACGTCACGCATCGCACACAAGGCAGCCTCGGAGCAGGTGGGCTGCACACGGGTGCCTTAGGGGCGTCGCCGGGATCACTGTGCTCCGCAGTGTCATCAACAGATTGTATGGGGCTGGTCGCTGGAGGAGCAAAGCGGCTGTGATACCGGTAGTAGGCGCCTGGCTTGGGGGGTAGCTTCCGGAGGCTTTGTGAGGTCCACCAAGCACAACGGCACACTGAAGCCGGCTGCCAGCAATATAACAGCACCCCGCCCTAACCCCTTTCATCCCTCCCCTGCTCTCCCCAGATCCTTTGCTCCAGGGAGGCGTGGGAGTCGGTGGTCACCGCCATCGCCGCCACGGTGCAGGCCCTGGAGGAGGAGAAGATGGCCGAGCTCGCCGCCATCGAGGCAGCGGCGGTGGCGGTGCCGGAGGACGACACTGAGTCCGGGACCACGTACGACGACGGCGACATCCTGTCTGACCTGGCCAACCTGATGGCCAGTGGTGAGGGCAACGCCGTTACGCCGCCGCGGAGCAACCTACTGGTGTCTTCGGGGAACAGCAGTGGCGGCGGCGGTGGGGCTGCCGGCGGCGCAGTCAGCGGTGGCAGCGGTGGCGGTGGCGGGAACGGCACCTCAAAGCCCAGCTCACCGCCCGCCATGGAAGACGTGTCCTTGGAAGACGTGTTGGCGAGCGAGGCAGCCCCGCGCGCTCGCCCGGCACAGCTCGCCAACACCCTGGCCGACGCCCTGCAGACCAGTCGGTCAGCCAGCTCCAAGCACCTGGCGGCAGCCGCCGCCGCAGCGGCGGCGCTGGGCCGCCGGGTCACGTCCTTCAGCACGCGGTCGCCGGGGCGGGTGGGCGCTTCCACAGCCACTGGCACCGGCATGGCTGCTGTCGGGGCCAGTGGCCTGGGTGACCTTGTCGACCGGCACCTCTCTCGGGCTTTCTCGATCACAGCCCTCCCGCCAAGCCCGAAAGCAGCCGCTGCTCGGGTGGGCTCGGGACCAGGGGCCGGGGCCCAAGTGGCAGCCAGAGCCGGGGCCAGCACTGGCCCCGGCACCGGGGCCCCCAACCACCTCAGCACCGCGGCGTCCGGCGCAGGGGCGCGGTCTCAGGCGTCGCTGTCTCCACGTCCCACCGCTGTGCAGCCCTCCCCCTCGCCCCACTGGACCGGGTCCCGCTCCACCACCAGCCGGGCCCTCGCGCGTGTCGGTGCAGCCCTCCACCAGGCTTTGGGTGGCTCCGACCCAGCGGCGCCGCCGTCCTTTGGACGCCGGTCCAAGCCCGGACCCGCGGGCCTCCTCACCGCCGCCAGCCTCCTCCTCGGCGTCGGCGAGGGCGGCGCGGCCGCGGGTGCGGGCACGGGTGCGGCCACAGGCGGTGGTGTGGGGGCTGGCGCTATCAGCTCGGGCGGAGGCGGAGGCGCTGGTGCCATGAGCTCGGGAGGAGGCGGGGGCGGTGCGGAGGAAAGCTCGCTGTCGTCGTCGCGGTCGACGTCAACGCCCGCGGCAACGCTCGAGTGGCAGGCGTTGGCACGGCTGGTCGGTCCCAAGATGGAGCTGCCGCCCTCAAAGAAGCTGGACGCAAAGTTCCTGGGGAGCTACAGGTAGGGGGGAGGGCGCGCGCGCCGGGAAGGGAGGGGCTGGATTGAAGCGTGCGGGCGGGTGAAGCGTGCGGGTGATTATTGGGGTGCTGCACAGCTGGGAACAAGCGAAGGGATCCGGGGGGATGGGCCTGGTGGGAAGGGCATGCAAGGCAGAGTGCAGGGCATCAGGCAGGGCATCATCAGCTAGGGATCTGGGCAGGGCCCGGACAACTGAACTTACCACACGATTGGCCCGTGCACCGCCACAGCCTCAAGGGCGTCAAGGAGGAGATGCGGCTGTTTGAGGTCCGCTGGGCGTCCGAGGAGGCCCACACCCCGGGGACCGTCACGGACGACACGCGCACCTCGGCACCCCGCGTGGGTCGCGCCAGCATCACAGGCGGCCCCGCCTCCTCGATCGCGCGGTCGGTGCGCGCCGCGTTCACACGCCAGGCCACGACCCTTATGCCCCCCAGCGAGCCGACGACGCGGGGGGGCGGCAGCCAGGCCGCTGGTTCCATCGCGGCCGCAGGAGCCGAGGCTGCAGCGGAGAGCAGCCGTGGAGGCGCTGGAAGCGCGGGCGCTCTGGGGTTCATGTCGATCGCCGGCATCGTCTCGGCAACGGGTGCTGCTGGCGGCAACGAAGGCGGCGCTTCCCCTCGAGGCAGCCATCGACGAGCCAGCAAGGGCCCGCAGACAACCGCCGCCGCAGCCTCAAGAGGTGTGAGCGCCGCAGCCGCCCGGGACGCTGCCATTCGTGTGACGTCTGTGACCCGGGCTGCTGCGCGGAGCGGCCGGCCAGAGGCCTCCTTTGGCGACGCAGCTGGAAACACGGGGAACAGCGCGTACAGCGGGGACGAGTTCCCGACTGAGTGCGTGGCATTGCACACAGTGGTGGCAAACAGCCGCCCGCCACAGTCGCCGCACAACTCCCGCTCGAGGTCCCAGTCCCGATCCCAGTCCCAGGGACAGACCGGAGTGCAGACGCTCTCACCGCCCTCGTCCAAGCCACGGCAACGCGCACTGACCCAGCCCCAAGAGCTGCTGCCAGGCGGGCCGGCCCTTGGGCTGCCTCCAGGTGCTGCACCGCAGCTACAGGTGCCGCCAAGCCCCTCAGCCGGCATGGGCGCGGGCGCCTTGGCAGTGACGCCGCGGTCCATCCTGCGCCAACAGAGCATCCTGGTGCGGACGTCAGACACGGAGGACGCGTCTGCAGCTGCCGGGGCGCGCAGCCCTCGCCAGAAAGCCAGCGCCAGTGCCCTGTTCAGTGGCGGAGCGGGACTGGGCGAGTCGACCCGGCAGCCGTCGGGCCTGATTGAGGCCGCGGTCCCTGGCCAAGGCGTCGTGTCCACCGGCCTGGAGCGGCTGCTGCCGCACTCCTCACACCGCCTGGCCGAGTCAGCGGGGGCCAGCCAGGGGAGCATTGCGCTGGGGCCCACCTCGGAACTCAGCAGCGGCCGACGGCGTATGCCGGCCAGCCTGGGCGTGACGTTTGCGGACCAGGCCCTCAGCTCCGGGCCGAGCCCCTACGGCTCCCCGCTGCCAACACACGCCCAGCAGTCACTGCTTGCGTCCGGGGGCGGCACCGGGGCCAACGTTGGAGGCGGCTTCGCCGCGTCGCCATCGCCGTCTCCATCCCCAGACCGTCGGAGCCCTCTCATGTCAAGCATGACACCCAGCGGCCTGGGCCCCCAACGGCTGCCCCCATCCACCGGACTCGAGGCAACGCCTGCGACTTACGCCCTGGCCGCAGCCAGCGCAAGCTCTCAAGAGGCACACCTCCTGTCAGGGGCCGGTTCAAGGGGATCGGCAACGGCCATAACGCCGTGGGGCCTGATGCCCTCAGCGGCGGAGCTGGCGGAGGCGATGGATGAGGGCGAGGACGCCCGACCGTCCCCGGCGGGACCAGGTGGTGACACGGCGGAGGCCTCCGCAAGCGCGCTACCGCACCTGCCGCCGCCCCCATCTGCGCTGTACCTGTTGTCGCCGATCGACAGGCGGCCTGGCGATCATCAGGAGCACCAAGAAGGCGGCCGGACGGCGGAGGACCGGCCGTCTGGCTCCCGGGACCAGCACGAGATTGAGCCGCAGCAGTAGTAACACGGATGCCTGTCGTACCTGTACCAACATTCCGGGCTTTATACGGACGCAGGGCTGGTGGGTCCATGCAGGCCCCGAGGAGGCACGTATGAGTGAGCGGTCTCCACAGCAAGCAATGTTGCTTCAGAAGCGGGCGGGGCGGGGCAGGGCGGGGCTGAGCGTGCAGCGCAGGGTCAAGCGGGGGAGGTTTACATGCCTGAAGGGTTGAGGTAATGCGGATGCCATCGGCATCAATTCCACTGGGGAAGTACCGGTATGCGCGGCTTGAGAGGCCATTGAAACGGTCACTGTGTGCGGAGCCATGGCAAGGAGGGGGGTTCTGCGCTGGCTACGGACGCCAGCACGTCACATGGGCGATGTGGCTGGCTTTCGGCGATGGCCTGGCATGGTCTGGTTGTGGTGGGCGTGTCGGGGGTCAAGCCTAAACATGGTCTCAAGCCTAAAAAGCAAAAAGCGGGTTGCTACAAGGAATCCAATGTTGGGGTGGTCAAAACTGACGGGCGGGCGAATCTGGAGGGCTAGGGGCTGGGCGTGCGGGGTGACGGTGACTTATGGCACCCGCGTGGGGGGTCATGCACTCGAAGGCTGTGACAAGGTCTGTGCTCTGCTCGTGCGGCCGCAAGTGCAGCAGCGGGGTTAGCGGTCGGTGGTAAGAAACCCCAGCTGTATGACAGCTGGTGGTGCCCCTTTGGAGGGCACGAGCGTTTCTTTCTGGCTACAATTACGGTTTCAAGAAGTGTCGAGGGAAAGAAGTGTGGTTTGAATAAGGGATGGCTGCGTGACACGAGCACAAGGCACGTACCAACCATCGGGTGATAGTCCTCCACCCCTTCATCTATCTGTTCCCTGTCACCTCTCATGCTTCGATCTGAGTCAATCCTGGGGTTCAGGATACTGCATGCCTCACGGCAAGACCTGGCGCCCTTCTGCTCACTGGATACCAAGAATCGCCGTTGGATTCTTATTACACCTAAACCACCTGGATTGAAAGTTGTGGAATAGGCAGTCGTGTGTGCCGGTTTGGGGGGCTCTGGCGCGCCAGCGCGGACAAGGCTTTGGGTGCTGGTGAAAAGGCTTGGGAATCGTTCTATACACAAGCTTTGGCCTTGGCGGCGGCATTCGATTAGCACCGGTGCGTTGATCGTTTGCTAGCCACCTGTCGTTTAGTATCGCAACCAAGAAGTTTGCGTTGTTTGGGGGACGGGATTGTCTGTTGGTTGATGGCGTTGCTGGGTTATCTACGATGGAAGCGCGGCTTCCCGGCTTCCCTGGGGTACCATGTCGCATTTCCCGGATTCATGTGTGGGCAGGGGGTGGAGCTTGCTTGGGTTTGTACTGAGGCCGCTTTGCCCAACGCGGGCCGACGATATACCGAGGTCGGACTGAGGTTACGTAGAGAGAGGGGGTGCGGGTGTGCACGGAACACCGCAATAAGCAATACCGTACTCTGGTGTGCAAGCCCGCTGGGCTGCCTGCTGCTGCTGATGTTGTCTCCATGCAGCGCCATATGCGCTATGCGTGGCTGTTGCAGCGGAAGAGTCAGGGTCCCTGCTTACGCGAAGCACGCAGCCTGAATCCGCCAGTCCGCCGCCTCGTGCGGGGCCCCTGCACTGGGCCAGCGCGCTCCAGGCTATGCATCAGCAAGCCCGCTCTGCTCCTCTGCAGCGCCTCCTGCCCGGGCCCACAAGACCTTGCCTGCAGGATGCCTGCCTGCCCTCCAGCCCCTGGCTAGTGAAGCTCTGACTGCAAGCGAGCGGACTGGCATAGGCCTGCACCGGCAGCACCGCACACGGAATTGTAGCCAACACGAGGAAACGGCACGAGTCGAGTCACAATTTATTTCTCCCTGCCTCGTCACACACATAGGTAGGGCCAAGTCAGCCCAGTCAGCTGGGGATGCAGAGCTGTCAACCTCTGCAGTAAATGACATCCCACCCTGTCATCCCGGCAGACCAGAATGCAGTCCCAAGCGCACATGACCGCTCACAGCAGATGCAGGCCTCCCCTCATCACCCGGTCGTCTACCCCATGCAATCCCCGGAACAGTCGCCTCGTGAACAGCATTACGACCCCTTCGAAGTATCCCCCAAAGATATAGCTGTCACGTTCGACACCATCTAGACACACGTTCGGTGCGCCAGTCAATCGACATCGAAGACATGGAGGAAAGAAGCAAAGGCGAGCAAAGCAAGCGCACTTGACGGCGTGCAATGCCCAAGAAATGGCGAGGAGTGTAGTAGCAGAAAGGAGAACCCTGCCAGAACCGCCAACGTCACAGGTACCCAAGTCAAGGACTTGCGCAGGCAATCCTCCTCCTCCAACCTGGACCGTGCCGGTACACCTGGACCCATAGAGTGTAGGTTATAGCAGACCCACACAACATCACACACCTATGTACAAGTCGCTCAATTACCATGCTAACCGACCGCAGTCAGACTCGCGTAGTGCCTCCCGTGTCCCAGTTCCCGTGTGCTCTGGAGCTACCCCGTAGCTCCCATTGGTGCGGTATGCCAATACATCGCTATAGCCCCATTCCACAGTCTCTTTGCCCACCTGCGCATGTTGCGTCTGCTGAACGCCCCATACCGCTCCCCCTACACCCCATATAAACAAGGGCACGCGACTCCGCCGATGAGGGGACAACGAGAGCCCGCAAGCTCTGAAGGGGCACCCACGCACACCACCCACGCTGTTAACTGCCCACGTCAGAACCCACAACGCCCAAAACGCCTCTAAAGGACCCAGGAGTAAACAGGCGCTTAATCGCGCCTACCCCTTGCATCATCCTGCGGCCGCAACGCGGCGGTAATCATGTGCTGGCTGGGGTCCAAGACCCAGCTACAATCCTCTGTCCTACCGAACTCACGTCGAAGCCGTCACAACTAAGCCGAAGGCACTATCACCTCCATTTGGACCAAGTCCTTGTCTCATTAAGGTCTGGCTTAGAGCACCCCGGGTGTGCGTGCAGCGCTCCTCACTCGGCGCGAGACCGCTCCATCTCTACAATCAACTCAGGCGACCACACGCGCAGCGTCAGCTCCGGCGAGGCAGCCCCCGCCGCCGCAGCGCTCAGCAGCGCTGGGTCCTCATCCGCCGCCGCTGCCGCCGCCGCCAGCGCCAGCGCCACGTTGCCTGACGTCGGGGTGGACGGCAGGGCCGCCTCCGCCACGGCGCCCGGGCCTGCAGCGGCGCCGCCAGCCCCTGCGGTGGCGGAGGCGGCGCCCGCCGCCATCAGCTCCTCCATCAGGTGGGGGTCGGGCGCGAACATCTGTGGAACAGGGAGAGGAGGGCAGAAGCAGGCATGTGTGTCAGGAGAGCATGAGGGGGCGCAGGAAGGGCAACAACGGGTGGAGGGAGTGCCGACACAGAGGCTGCTCATTGTGCAGACGTGGGGGCGCCGGCGCTCACCGCTCGCCGGCCACCGAAGCCGAAGGCGCCTCCAGCCGCCCCCGCGGCCGCTCCCGCCGCGGCAGCCGCTGCGCCCGCCGGCGGCGGCGGCGGGGGGCCGGCTCCGTCGGGCCCTGCCGCCATGAGCTCGTTCATTGCGGCCATGTCGGGGGCGAAGGCCTGAGGGCGGGAGGGAGTTTTGGTGACGTTCCGAGGGGACTCGGGTTGTTATGGGGCAGGCGATGAATGGGGCGAGAACCCCATGCCGGTTTGGATGTTTGGGCTAGCGGCAGCAAAGCACCTCTACAAGACTAGCTTGTGGTCTGGCTGGTCCCCCGGGGTCCTCGCAGCCCTGCACACCTGCCCGACCTGTCAAGTCCGCTGCCCCTCCTTCACCCACACAACTCCGCCAAGGACACGCGCGTGCGCACACCCCTGCCTCCCTCCGCCCCCACCCCCATGCCGTCCAGCCCACCATGCGCTTGTTCGCGGCCACCGCCACCATCACCGCCACCCCGGCCGCCAGCACGCCACCCACGGCCAGGCCGGTAGCTAGGCCGCCTGCGGGAGGGGCAGGAGGGCAAGGCAAGGGTGCGAGGAGACAGCCCGGTCAGAGGAGCTGCCATCCGTGCATCAAGCCATATCGAGCACGGCTCAAACGGTCAGGCAGGCCTAAACCCTTTGCCAACTTCCGGCTTGCCCTCCGCAGTCCCCAGCCCCATCCATCTCACCAATGGCACGGCTGCTCATGCCATCGCCGCTACCACCGCTGCCGCCGCCGCCGCTGCCGCCACTGCCGCCGCCGGTACCTCCAGCAGCGCTGCCGCCGCCGCTGCCCGACGTTCCCGGGGCGGACCCGACGAAGCCATCTGGGTCCGTGGCGGCAAAGGTATCGGAACCGTTGAAACTGCGGTCTTGGTCGTTGCCCGAGTCACTCGCGTTCCCAGTTGACGCAGGCGCGACTGGAGGTGGCGGCGACAGGACTAGGCCTCGGTCGCCTCCCTCGCTCGTGCCGTTCCCAGAGCCGGAAGGCGGCGATGGAGCCGGAGGCGAGAAGGTGGAGGACGAGCCTGGAGGTGCAGGTGGCGGGGAACGGAGGCCAGGAGGGCCCGCGAGCGGGGGCGAGGCCGGGCTGGATGCGGGTGGCTTGGGCGGGGGCGAGGCGGGGCCCGATCCTGACTGGGTGGGCGGTGAGGGGGCACCGGAAAAGGGTGGAGGCGGGCGGGTGCTGGAGAGACTCGGTAACAGGGGCGAAGAAACCGGACCGGAGGCCGGAGGGAAGGCCGGGTCTGGTGAAGGCGGAGGTGTTGGTGAGCCGGAAGAGTCTTGAGGTGGAGGGGCGGAACCAGACGCAGGCCCACTCCTGAATGGCTCCATGGGAGGAGGGCTGGCGGTCGGATGGTAGGATGGGAGGTAGACGGGAGGTTGCGAGAGCGGGTAGGCGGGTGGGTACGTGGGTGGCCGGTGCGGCCATGAGCCGTAAGGTGGCGGCGCGGCAACAGTGGGAGGAGGGGGAGCGCTGGGCGAGCGGGGTGGAGCGGGGCTGCGAGCGGATGGGTAGGCGGGTGTGGGCGGTGGAGGCACCACACTAGAAGAATAGGAGGGAGGAGGGAGCGATGGCTCTGTGGTCGGCGCCAGCGGGCTTGGTGGATACGCCGGCTGTGGGCTCGGCACCTCCGGGCTTGGTGGATACGCCGGCTGTGATCTCGGCATCTCCGGCGGCTGCTGCGGCGGGTAGGCCGGAGGGGCCGCGGGTGGGGTAGACGGAGGCGCCCCGGGCGGGTAGGATGGCGGCTGCTGCGGCGGGTAGGCCGGAGGGGCCGTGGGCGGGTTCGCTGGCGGCGCCCCGGGCGGGTGGGATGGCGGCTGCTGCGGCGGGTAGGCCGAAGGGGCCGCGGGCGGGTGAGCCGGCGGCGCCCCGGGCGGGTAGGATGGCAGCTGCTGCGGCGGGTAGGCCGGAGGGGCCGCGGGCGGAGCAGCTGGAGGCGCCCCGGGCGGGTAGGATGGCGGCTGCTGCGGCGGGTAGGCCGGAGGGGCTGCGGGCGGGGTAGACGGAGGCGCCCCGGGCGGGTAGGATGGCCGCTGCTGCGGCGGGTAGGGCGGAGGGGCCGCGGGCGGGTTAGCCGGCGGCGCCCCGGGCGGGTAGGCCGGCGGCTGCTGCGGCGGGAAGGCCGGAGGGGCCGCGGGCGGAGCAGCTGGAGGCGCCCCGGGCGGGTAGGCTGGCGGCTGCTGCGGCGGGTAGGCCGGAGGGGCCGCGGGCGGAGCAGCTGGAGGCGCCCCGGGCGGGTAGGCTGGCGGCTGCTGCGGCGGGAAGGCCGGAGGTGCCGCGGGCGGGGTAGCCGGCGGCGCCCCGGGCGGGTAGGCTGGCGGCTGCTGCGGCGGGTAGGCCGGAGGGGCCGCGGGCGGGTTAGCTGGAGGCGCCCCGGGCGGGTAGGATATCGGCTGCTGCGGCGGGTAGGCCGGAGGGGCCGCGGGCGGAGCAGCTGGAGGCGCCCCGGGCGGGTAGGCTGGCGGCTGCTGCGGCGGGTAGGCCGGAGGGGCCGCGGGCGGAGCAGCTGGAGGCGCCCCGGGCGGGTAGGATGGCGGCTGCTGCGGCGGATAGGCCGGAGGGGCCGCGGGCGGAGCAGCTGGAGGCGCCCCGGGCGGGTAGGACGGCGGCTGCTGCGGCGGGTAGGCCGGAGGGGCCGCGGGCGGAGCAGCTGGAGGCGCCCCGGGCGGGTAGGATGGCGGCTGCTGCGGCGGGTAGGCCGGAGGGGCCGCGGGCGGGGTAGACGGAGGCGCCCCGGGCGGGTAGGCTGGCGGCTGCTGCGGCGGGTAGGCCGGAGGGGCCGCGGGCGGGGTAGACGGAGGCGCCCCGGGCGGGTAGGATGGCGGCTGCTGCGGCGGGTAGGCCGGAGGGGCCGCGGGCGGGGTAGACGGAGGCGCCCCGGGCGGGTAGGATGGCGGCTGCTGCGGCGGGTAGGCCGGAGGTGCCGCGGGCGGAGCAGCTGGCGGCGCCCCGGGAGGGTAGGATGGCGGCTGCTGCGGCGGGTAGGCCGGAGGGGCCGCGGGCGGGGTAGACGGAGGCGCCCCGGGCAGGTAGGATGGCGGCTGCTGCGGCGGGTAGGCCGGAGGGGCCGCGGGCGGGGTAGGCGGAGGCGCCCCGGGCGGGTAGGATGGCGGCTGCTGCGGCGGGTAGGCCGGAGGGGCCGCGGGCGGGTTAGCTGGAGGCGCCCCGGGCGGGTAGGATGGCGGCTGCTGCGGCGGGTAGGCCGGAGGTGCCGCGGGCGGGGTAGACGGTAGCGCCCCGGGCGGGTAGGCTGGCGGCTGCTGCGGCGGGTAGGCCGGAGGGGCCGCGGGCGGGGTAGACGGAGGCGCCCCGGGCGGGTAGGATGGCGGCTGCTGCGGCGGGTAGGCCGGAGGTGCCGCGGGCGGGGTAGACGGAGGCGCCCCGGGCGGGTAGGATGGCGGCTGCTGCGGCGGGTAGGCCGGAGGGGCCGCGGGCGGGGTAGACGGAGGCGCCCCGGGCGGGTAGGATGGCGGCTGCTGCGGCGGGTAGGCCGGAGGGGCCGCGGGCGGGGTAGACGGAGGCGCCCCGGGCGGGTAGGATGGCGGCTGCTGCGGCGGGTAGGCCGGAGGGGCCGTGGGCGGGTTAGCCGGCGGCGCCCCGGGAGGGTAGGAGGGCGGCTGCTGCGGCGGGTAGGCCGGAGGGGCCGCAGGAGGGTCAGCCGGCGGCGCCCCGGGCGGGTAGGCCGGCGGCTGCTGAGGCGGGTACGCCGGAGGGGCCGCAGGTGGGTAGGCCGGGGGCTGCTGAGGCGTGTACGCCGGAGGGGCATTGGGCGGGTAGGCCGGGGGCTGCTGAGGCGGGTACGCCGGAGGGGCGTTGGGCGGGTAGGATGGCGGCTGCTGCGGCGGGTAGGCCGGAGGGGCCGCGGGCGGAGCAGCTGGCGGCGCCCCGGGAGGGTAGGATGGCGGCTGCTGCGGCGGGTAGGCCGGAGGGGCCGCGGGCGGGGTAGACGGAGGCGCCCCGGGCAGGTAGGATGGCGGCTGCTGCGGCGGGTAGGCCGGAGGGGCCGCGGGCGGGGTAGGCGGAGGCGCCCCGGGAGGGTAGGATGGCGGCTGCTGCGGCGGGTAGGCCGGAGGGGCCGCAGGAGGGTCAGCCGGCGGCGCCCCGGGCGGGTAGGCCGGCGGCTGCTGAGGCGGGTACGCCGGAGGGGCCGCAGGTGGGTAGGCCGGGGGCTGCTGAGGCGTGTACGCCGGAGGGGCATTGGGCGGGTAGGCCGGGGGCTGCTGAGGCGGGTACGCCGGAGGGGCGTTGGGCGGGTAGGATGGCGGCTGCTGCGGCGGGTAGGCCGGAGGGGCCGCGGGCGGGGTAGACGGAGGCGCCCCGGGCGGGTAGGATGGCGGCTGCTGCGGCGGGTAGGCCGGAGGGGCCGCGGGCGGGTTAGCTGGAGGCGCCCCGGGCAGGTAGGATGGCGGCTGCTGCGGCGGGTAGGCCGGAGGGGCCGCGGGCGGGGTAGGCGGAGGCGCCCCGGGAGGGTAGGATGGCGGCTGCTGCGGCGGGTAGGCCGGAGGGGCCGCAGGAGGGTCAGCCGGCGGCGCCCCGGGCGGGTAGGCCGGCGGCTGCTGAGGCGGGTACGCCGGAGGGGCCGCAGGTGGGTAGGCCGGGGGCTGCTGAGGCGTGTACGCCGGAGGGGCATTGGGCGGGTAGGCCGGGGGCTGCTGAGGCGGGTACGCCGGAGGGGCGTTGGGCGGGTAGGATGGCGGCTGCTGCGGCGGGTAGGCCGGAGGGGCCGCGGGCGGGGTAGACGGAGGCGCCCCGGGCGGGTAGGATGGCGGCTGCTGCGGCGGGTAGGCCGGAGGGGCCGCGGGCGGGGTAGGTGGAGGCGCCCCGGGCGGGTAGGATGGCGGCTGCTGCGGCGGGTAGGCCGGAGGTGCCGCGGGCGGAGCAGCTGGCGGCGCCCCGGGAGGGTAGGATGGCGGCTGCTGCGGCGGGTAGGCCGGAGGGGCCGCGGGCGGGGTAGACGGAGGCGCCCCGGGCGGGTAGGATGGCGGCTGCTGCGGCGGGTAGGCCGGAGGGGCCGCGGGCGGAGCAGCTGGAGGCGCCCCGGGCGGGTAGGATGGCGGCTGTTGCGGCGGGTAGGCCGGAGGGGCCGTGGGCGGGGTAGACGGAGGCGCCCCGGGCGGGTAGGAGGGCGGCTGCTGCGGCGGGTAGGCCGGAGGGGCCGCGGGCGGGGTAGACGGAGGCGCCCCGGGCGGGTAGGATGGCGGCTGCTGCGGCGGGTAGGCCGGAGGGGCCGTGGGCGGGTTAGCCGGCGGCGCCCCGGGAGGGTAGGAGGGCGGCTGCTGCGGCGGGTAGGCCGGAGGGGCCGCAGGAGGGTCAGCCGGCGGCGCCCCGGGCGGGTAGGCCGGCGGCTGCTGAGGCGTGTACGCCGGAGGGGCCGCAGGTGGGTAGGCCGGGGGCTGCTGAGGCGTGTACGCCGGAGGGGCATTGGGCGGGTAGGCCGGGGGCTGCTGAGGCGGGTACGCCGGAGGGGCGTTGGGCGGGTAGGCTGGCGGCTGCTGCGGCGGGTAGGCCGGAGGGGCCGCGGGCGGGGTAGACGGAGGCGCCCCGGGCGGGTAGGATGGCGGCTGCTGCGGCGGGTAGGCCGGAGGGGCCGCGGGCGGGGTAGGCGGAGGCGCCCCGGGCGGGTAGGATGGCGGCTGCTGCGGCGGGTAGGCCGGAGGGGCCGCAGGCGGGTAGGAAGGCGGCTGTTGAGGCGGGTAGGCCGGAGGGGCCGCTGGCGGGTAGGCCGGGGGCTGCTGAGGCGGGTACGCCGGAGGGGCATTGGGCAGGTAGGCCGGGGGCTGCTGCGGCGGGTAGGCCGGGGGCTGCTTAGGCGGGTACGCCGGAGGGGCATTGGGCGGGTAGGCCGGGGGCTGCTGCGGCGGGTAGGCCGGAGGGGCCGCGGGCGGGTATGTCGGCGGCTGCTGAGGGGGGTACGCGGGAGGGGCGTTGGGCGGGTAAGAAGGACTCGGTGCCGGAGGCTCAGCCGCAGGAGGATAGTCAGGGTACCCTCCTGGAGGCGGCTGAGGCGCAGGGACTGGCGGGTAGGGAGCTCCGGGGAAGGCCGGGTAGGTGGGGCTGGGCGGTGGCGACATCAGGACAGGGGGCTTTGTCGGATGAGAAGGAGGGTAGGCCGGCGGGGCTTGGGGCGGGTAGGCCGGCGGGGCTTGGGGCGGGTAGGCCGGCGGGGCTTGGGGCGGGTAGGCCGGCGGGGCTTGGGGCGGGTAGGCCGGCGGGGCTTGGGGCGGGTAGGCCGGCGGGGCCTGAGGAGGGTAGGCCGGCGGGGCCTGAGGTGGATAGGTCGGCGGGGCTTGGGGCGGGTAGGTCGGCGGGGCTTGGGGCGGGTAGGCCGGCGGGGCCTGAGGAGGGTAGGCCGGCGGGGCCTGAGGAGGGTAGGCCGGCGGGGCCTGAGGTGGATAGGTCGGCGGGGCTTGGGGCGGGTAGGCCGGCGGAGCTTGGGGCGGGTAGGCCGGCGGAGCCTGAGGTGGATAGGTCGGCGGGGCCTGAGGAGGGTAGGCCGGCGGAGCCTGAGGTGGATAGGCCGGCGGAGCCTGAGGTGGATAGGCCGGCGGGGCTTGAGGGGGGTAGGCCGGCGGGGCTTGGGGCGGATACGCTGGAGGATTCTGCGGCGGATAGGCCGGAGGCAGGAGCGGGCTGTCGGGAGGAGGAGTTGGAGATGGGGCTGGTGCAGGCGGTGTTGGCGCTGGCGGATGGGGCGAAAGCGGGAAGGCCGGGTAGTGTGGAGAGGGCGGCCGCGGCTCTGGGGTCGGGGCTGGAGGCGCTGGCGAAGGAGGGTAGTCGGGGTAAGCGGGTGACGGGGGCCGAGGTGAAGGGGTTGGCGGGTTGGGTGCCCTTGGAAACGATGGATAGGAAGGGCTGGGTGGTGGAGGCGTAGAAGGGTAGTCTGGGTGCAAGGGCCTTGGGGGCTCGGGAACTAGGGGCTGCCCCACGGGGCTGCATGGAGGGTCCGGGCTTGGCGGCCGTGGGCTCGGTGGGCATGGGCTCGGGGGCTGCGGGCTCGGTGGGTGCGGGCTTGGAGGCCGTGGGCTCGGCGGCTCTGGGCTCGGCGGCTGCGGACTCGGCGGCTGCGGGCTCGGGGGCTCCGGGCTTGGGGGCCGTGGGCTTGGCGGCTCCGGGCTTGGCGGCTCCGGGCTCGGCGGTCGAGGGCTCGGCGGCTGCGGACTCGGCGGCTGCGGGCTTGGGGGTTCCGGGCTTGGCGGCCGTGGGCTCGGTGGGTATGGGCTCGGGGGCTGCGGGCTCGGGGGGTTCGGGCTTGGCGGCCGTGGGCTTGGGGGTGCCGGGCTTGGCGGCTGCGGGCTCGGGGGCTCCGGGCTTGGGGGCCGTGGGCTTGGCGGCTCCGGGCTTGGCGGCTCCGGGCTCGGCGGTCGAGGGCTCGGCGGCTGCGGACTCGGCGGCTGCGGGCTTGGGGGTTCCGGGCTTGGCGGCCGTGGGCTCGGTGGGCATGGGCTCGGGGGCTGCGGGCTCGGGGGGTTCGGGCTTGGCGGTCGAGGGCTCGGCGGCTCTGGGCTCGGCGGCTGCGGACTCGGCGGCTGCGGGCTTGGCGGCTCCGGGCTCGGCGGCTGCGGGCTTGGCGGCTCCGGGCTCGGGGGGTTCGGGCTTGGCGGCTCCGGGCTCGGCGGCTGGGGGCTCGGCGGCTGCGGACTCGGCGGCTGGGGGCTCGGCGGGTTCGGGCTTGGCGGCCGTGGGCTTGGTGGGTCCGGGCTTGGCGGCAGCGGGCTTGGAGGCTCCGGGCTTGGGGGCCTTGGGCTCGGAGGCTCAGGGCTTGGCGGCCGTGGGCTCGGTGGGTATGGGCTCGGGGGCTGCGGGCTCGGTGGGTGCGGGCTTGGAGGCCGTGGGCTCGGCGGCACGGGGCTTGGCGGCAGCGGGCTTGGAGGCTCCGGGCTTGGGGGCTTTGGGCTCGGAGGCTCAGGGCTTGGCGGCCGTGGGCTCGGTGGGTATGGGCTCGGGGGCTGCGGGCTCGGTGGGTGCGGGCTTGGAGGCCGTGGGCTCGGCGGCTCGGGGCTTGGCGGCAGCGGGCTTGGAGGCTCGGGGCTTGGGGGCTGCGGGCTCGGAGGCTCGGGGCTTGGGGGCCGTGGGCTCGGTGGGTATGGGCTCGGGGGCTGCGGGCTCGGGGGGTTCGGGCTTGGCGGCAGCGGGCTTGGAGGCTCGGGGCTTGGGGGCTGCGGGCTCGGGGGCTCGGGGCTTGGGGGCCGTGGGCTCGGAGGCTCCGGGCTTGGCGGCAGCGGGCTTGGCGGGTATGGGCTCGGCGGCTCCGGGCTTGGGGGGACCGGGCTAGGCGGCCGTGGGCTTGGGGGGTCCGGGCTTGGCGGTCGAGGGCTCGGCGGCTCTGGGCTCGGCGGCTGCGGACTCGGCGGCTGCGGACTCGGCGGCTGCGGGCTTGGCGGTCGAGGGCTCGGCGGCTCTGGGCTCGGCGGCACGGGGCTTGGCGGCAGCGGGCTCGGCGGGTGCGGGCTTGGCGGCCGTGGGCTTGGTGGGTATGGGCTTGGCGGCTGCCGGCTTGGGGGGTATGGGCTCGGCGGCTGCGGGCTCGGGGGGTCCGGGCTTGGCGGCACGGGGCTGGGGTAGGCGGGGAAAGCCGGGTAATTGGGCGAAAGCGGCCGCGGCTGAGGTGTCGGCGCTGGAGGCGCTGGCGAAGGAGGGTATTCAGGGTAAGCCGGCGGTGGGGGCTGAGCCGAAGGGGCTGGCGGGTGAAGTGCCCGTGGAAATGCTGGATAGGAAGGGCCGGGTGGTGGAGGCATCACAGTGGGCGGGTAGTCTGGGTGTGAGGGCCTCGGGGGCTCCGGAGCAAGGGGTTGTCCCACTGGGCTGCGAGGAGGGTCCGGGCTTGGGGGCCGTGGGCTCGGCGGCTGCGGGCTTGGGGGGTCCGGGCTTGGCGGCTCCGGGCTTGGCGGCTCCGGGCTTGGCGGCTCCGGGCTCGGCGGTCGAGGGCTCGGCGGCTCCGGGCTTGGCGGGTCCGGGCTCGGCGGCCGTGGGCTCGGTGGCTCGGGGCTTGGCGGCTCCGGGCTCGGCGGCCGTGGAGACGGAGGCCTACTGTGGGGCCGACCCGGCTTGTAGGGCCGACCCGGCTTGTGGGGCCGACCCGGCTTGTGGGGAGGGTGCGGTACCCGAGGCGAGCGGGGGGCCCTTGGGCTTGGCGGTTGAGGGCTCGGCGGCTGCGGGCTTGGCGGCCGTGGTGATGGGGGCCGGCGAGGTGGTCTTGGGCTGGGCAGGGCTGCAGAGGGCACGCAGAAAAGAGCGCATCTGCCTTAGGTCAAGGTCAAGTTCTCGTCAGGCATTTCACAAACACGTTAGCGTCGTCCTGCTACCCGAGCGTTCTGCGGCTGCTCACCCTTTCTAGCCTGACCCAGCCT
The DNA here is from genome assembly GCA_016858145.1 of Edaphochlamys debaryana. Taxonomy (NCBI): domain Eukaryota; kingdom Viridiplantae; phylum Chlorophyta; class Chlorophyceae; order Chlamydomonadales; genus Edaphochlamys; species Edaphochlamys debaryana. Next base: position 212,802 of record JAEHOE010000148.1, read on the forward strand.
CATCTGGCACAGTCGCTTCTTCTCAGCCCAAGGACCGGTGACAAAACCTTCCTGCCCAACGCCGCCTCCACCTCTTCTGCAATCCATCCAGCCTTCCAGCCCGCACTGTCATGCGCTTCGCCCCTGCCGGTACTGGACCCATCAGATAGGCAGGCAGGTAGGACCCGCTAGTTCTTTGATGCGGCCTGCCCGACCCTTTTGGGAGTGTGCCCCGCAACCTTTAGGACTTCCAGGTTGGGAGTCTTGCACCCTCACCCAGCCCAGAAATCTTTCACCCTCTATGACCGATCATTACAGCCCCACGCCTACCTTTTGTGCGGCACACGAACGCCCGGTGCGCCTCGCAGCTGCCCAGGCGCAGGCAGTCCTCCCCCGGCGCCCCGCCCTCCTCGGCCGCCTCCGCCGGGTGCAGCGAGGCGCACTGCCCTGGGCCCAGCGCCACCCAGCAGCCGCCAGGGACGTCTGCGGGGAGGGGCCAGCCGGTCAGAGGCACATCAGCTACGCCAAGGAGGCCAAGCACGCCATAGCAGTGCCGGGCGGACCATGTACCAAGCGACGGCAAGTGCTGATCAAGGTCTTGGACAGCACCACTGGCCGCCGGCCAGCCAGCCTGCCGTACAGCCAATCCGCCCAATCTGATGGGCACGTCCACGTAGGCCAGGGGACATAATGTGCTGGGGCTCACGCGCTCTTTCATGCCGCCCTGTCCAGTCCCCGCCCGCCTAAGGACCGCGTGCACCGCACACCATCGGCGCCAGACCGATCCGTCCACAACTGCAGCTGGCACATGGTGTCAGGCACAACCTAAACGCCTGACCCATCCCTTTGCTGCATGTTCACGCTTCCGCTCCAGCCCCACGGTGCAGAGCACCAGCGTCCCTCCGCTTGGTCCCCTGTGTCCGCTTCCTCCGCGCGCTCCCCTCCATTCGTCCTCTCGGCCTGGCCCGCCTGGCCTCGCACCTGCGCACAGCTCCTCCACGATGCGCACCGCCTCGGGCTCCGTGGCCCTCGCCAAGCACCCGCGTGGGAACCGCGCCGCGCAGCAAGCCTCCGCAGTCGTGAAGTTCTGGGGGACAAGTGGGGATGGAGGGCTTGGACGAGGGGTGCGGAGGATACGCCCGGGGGGAAACACGCCACTCGAGCGGCCGAGCCAGGACCGCGAGAAGCTGGGGCTAGGGTTGGTTCGGGGCACACGAGCCGCTCCCCACAAAACGCGACCGGGATGCGTCGTCTGGGGAAATTAAGCATACACAAGCTGGCCGCGGTGCCTCGCTAGAGCGTATGAACCGCGGCCCGTGCAGCTTCTTCCCGCCGCGTGATTGCGGCCGTCGATCGCCATCTTCGCACCTGCTGCTCTGCTATGAGGACATATCGATGCTCGCCGCTTATCCGTTGCGGATACGTGGCAGAAGCGGGGCTGGCGCCGAGCAGGGCAGCGAGGGCCGCCAGCGCGACAAGCCAGGTTCCCCCAGCGGAGGCGCTGATGCCCCCGCCGCGGACGCTAAATGCTCTCCTGCAACGAGCTGGCGGGGCTGCCGCAGACGGCAAGCCCCGCCATAGCGACGGCCTCATGCGGCCGCGCGGTCAGGACGGAGCGCGAGCCGCCAGAGCTGGCTGCGCTGCTCGGGCGGGGCAGGTAGATGTGTTTGGGATGCTCGCTGAAGTGCTTGCTGAACGTCCGCCGTCTTGACGCCTCGCACTTCGGCGCTGGGTCACTTCGCACAGCATCCCGACTTCTTCCCAGAACGATGTTTCGAGGCAGGCCGAGCCGAGGCATGCTCTCGAGGCAAGCCATTTCGCCGAGCTTGGCCCCAGCACGCTCGCCGGGAATTCTATCGATAAGCCTTAGCTCCATGGGCCGGCTACAATGCAAAACTGAGGGGTGCCTGAGTAGCATCCTAGTGGCCGGCCTTCGTGCGGCCGCGCGACAACGAACGGTGATGTTGGAGATGAGGTACACGACTGGCAAGCGCTCTATAGCTACTGGCATGGCCTGCGCCTCCAGCCTGCAGAGCTGTCGAGCGAACTTTCATGGGCGGATCCCGTTTGAGATTGGGGCGAGTTATTGTCGCAGCAAAAGCAAACTAGTGTTCAGCAAAGCACCAGGAACAACAGTTCACTTACGCCGCGCCTGAGCAGCCGCATCCCAGTCCAGTGCATTCGCGCACCTCTGCGCGCCTTAGTCCGCTTCCATGCGCTAGTCCTGCATATCTCACAACGATAGGCGATGCAACGGATCGGTTCCAGCGGCGGGGCGGGCGCTGCGAGTCGCCGGCCCCCACCCGCCGGCCCTCCCGCAACAAGCGGAGCAGGCGGCCGCCCGTCGCCCGGACAGCAACCCTCCACCGGAGCAGGGCCCCCGCCCTACCAGCCCAAGCGCGAGCCTGCTTACGACACCAGCCGTCGGCAGCAGGGCGAGCCTCAAGAGGGGCAGGCGCAGACCCGGCAGACCCCAGCGCCAGGGTTCAGGGGCTGGAGCGGGGCCTCGCAGACACCTGGCGGTGCAAACGCATGGACGCAAGGGCGGGGCCCTCGTGACCAGTGGCCCCAAAGACGCTTCTCGGATGTGGATCTGGACCCTGATGCTGACGATAACTACGGCGGAAGGGGCTCGAGCGGAAGCGCCCCAGGGCGTGCAGCCGGCCGCTCTGGGACGGCCGGGGCAGGCGCGGGCCCAAGCGGCGCTGCCCCGGTCGTGACCAGCTCTAGAACAGATAGCAGTGACCCAGGTAGGAGCGCTGACGGCCGCTCTGGTAGCGGCGGCGGGGGCGAACACACGGCAGTGGCGGCGGCCCGGCACCGGCGTCGCCTGGTCTTCGCGGCCGTCGAGGCCGCTCTTCGGGATCCCGGAGACCGATCCGGCAATGCCGCCGCACACGACGGATCTGGCGCCAGCAGCTCCGCATCTGGAATGCTCCTGGATCCAGTCTGGCTCATGCAGCCGCCGCCGGCGGGGGCAGGGCGGACGGCGGGCAAGCCGGAGGGCCGGGGCACGCACCCTCTGCTGGATGCTGGCCAGGGCCGACGCTGGCTGACCGCTGACCCGCTGGGCCCCCTCGGCGGTGGCGGCGGCGGGGCCGGGAGCGAAGCCAACGCAGCGGCGGGCGCAGCAGCGGAGGCGGCCGCTAGCAGTGGCCAGGGGCAGCGGAGGAAACTAGTGGACTTGCGGGGTCCGCAGCTGCGGGCCCGGCCGGGCCCATCGGGGCCCGGCTACCGCTTCCTGTCGGCCCCAGGCCCCGCCGCGGAGGCAGGGGCAGCGGCTGGGGCACCAAAGGCCGCGGCGGCGCAGGGCAAGGCTGCGGCCAAGCAGCCCACCGCAAAGACGCGGCCGCCCGCGGATCCCGTCGCGACAGCGTCTGCGTTCGCAGCCGCAGGGGCAAAAGCGGGGGCGGCGGCGGCGGACAAGGCGCCGCCTGCGTCTCGCGACGCAGCGACAGACGCGCGCCCGGCTGCAGCTGCGGAGCCTGCGGCCTTGCAGCAGGCGCGCGACAGCCAGGCGGCCCGGGCAACGGCCCCGGCTCCAGCTTCAATGCCGTCCTCGCATCCCGCTTCATCACCCGTCATACCACCGTCCTCTGCGGACGCGCCCGCTTCTCCCTCCGTCGCCGCCTCCCGCTTCGCCGGCCCTTCCTCCACCCCTTCCCCTGCCGCTGCCTTCGCCTTTACCGGGGACCCGGCCTCCCCCCCGCCGCCCCGGCAGCGCCAGCGCTACGACTTCTTTCTGCACCTGGACCCCAGCCGGCCGCGGAGGGAGGTGGCCGCGAAACTGGCGCAGGTGGGTGTGAAGGTTGCATTGCTTGCTGGAACGAGATTGGGATGCGTGAGCGGCTGAAAGGGATGTCAGGGATGCGGGAGGCCCGGTCGGCCAGCGAGGAAGGCGTCTAGCCCAGAGGGCGGGAGAGGTTTAGGGCTGGCAGGGGATTCGTACATCACGGCTTGCCCTATTCTCCTTCTACGCCCTCGTGCGTACCCATGCGGTTTCTTCAATCAGCGTCCAACAGCAGCCCCTGCCTTGTGCTCTTCCGTGATCTCCCCTTATTGCCGGCCCTTCATGCTTTGGTGCCGTGTGCCTTCCTGCGCTCCGCGTCTCGTTCCTCCAATCCGCACAGACGCTCACGCGCCACCCCGTGGTCCTGAGCGAGGTCCCGGGCGAGATCGAGCTGCTGGATGCCGTACAGATCCTGGCGGCGGCGCGAGAGATCGTACGGCAGCGACCGTACGAGTCTTCCGGCGGTGGCGGCGGTGGCCCGCGGGCTGACCTGGCGCTCCAGGTGTGGGGGTGTTGATGTTGGGTACTGGGACCGTCTCACATGACGCCCGCTCTAGCCTGCTTGGCCTTCTTCCCAGTGCCCATGCCCTGCCTCCAGCCCATGCCTTTGCCACGCCTCCACCCAGCTCCGCCTTGCAACCAACGCTTGCTGGTTTCATTTCCCGGGCAGGTGCTGCTGCCCAAGAAGCCCTACATCCAGCCAACGTCCGGTTCCTCGCAAGCGCGCCGCACGGTCCCTGGGGGGGGCGAGGGCGGCGGCGCGCCGCGCATCTGGCGTCTCTACTCCCACCGCGTCCCCGCCTCCTCAGCGGTGGACCTGGACCCCCCGCTGGAGCTGAAGGCGGACGGGGGGCGCGGCAGGAGCGCTGCGCAAGGCAGGAACGTGGCAGGCGGCGGCGGCGGTGCCGGTGCCGGACGAGGCGGGGCGGAAGCAGGGGCGGGGGCGGCACAGCGGCTGGCGGACCAGCTGGGCCCGGCCGTGCTGAGGGACGGGCAGGTGGCAGTCTTGGCGACAGGTGAGAGGGCTGGTCAGCGCCTGGGCGCTGGCTCGGGGCGGAGCTGACGGGAGTCAGCTCCTCACGAGTGGGTCAGGACGGAGCGTGTGTCCATGCACACACAGGGCCTGGCCCTGAGCTGGGCTTACGCCACGCTCTCGCTTGCGGGTTCTGAAGCCCTCTTCCAACGGTTCCTCCGTCTCGGGGCATAGCTTGGGCGGGCTGGGGGTCAGCGCCTCACCGAACGTCACGAGCGTTATGCACGTGTACGGAGGGCCTGGTCCTGGGCTGGGCTCAAGTCACGCTAGAGCTCGCGGGTCCCGAGGGAGCTCCACCATGCACACCAAGGTTCCGCCCACGCATGCTCCGACAGGGCGCGAAGGGCTGGCGACGGCCATGGCGGCGGTGGTGCGGACGCGGGGCTGGCTGGCGGCGGGAGCGGGAGCTGGAGCCGCAGCCGGTGTCGCAGCGGGAGGAGGAGCGGGCGGCTCGCAAGGCGGCTTGCTGCAGCAGGCGGCCGCAGGAGCAGTGTCTGGCGCCAGCGCGGCCGAGGGCGTGCGTGACTTGGACATTGCCCTCTTTGTCTCCATCGAAGAAACGCGCCCTGTGAGCGGTGGATTGAAGGGAAGGAAGCCGCAGGAGAAGGGTGTGGCTGAGGGAGCCGGGGGCGGCAGGGACGGGGACGAGGATGGGGATGGGGACGGGGGCGGCGCTGCAGCGGCCACGGCTGTGAGGCTGGTGGTGCGGCTGTGTCAGGGCGGAAGGCCCGACGTGCCAGCCATGGGGTGGGACGAGCTGGTGGCCCCTGGGGGGGGCTTGGGGCCGTGACGTGCCCACGCGGCTTGTGGCCGTGACGTGCCCACACGGCTTGGGGCCGTGACGCGCGCCTTCGGGAAGCGGACTCGACGACTGGCCTTTGTTGGGAGAGGCAGGGCCCGGATGCGGCTCTCGCGGCAGCATGGCAGATTGAGGGTTGCAGGCCAGGGCAGGCGGGGCCACGCCTGGATGGATGGATTGTGCGCCTGGGATCGCTGGGGCCAGGGGTTGGGTACATGGCAAGGCCTGTCGGGTGTCAGGGGTCACGAGACTAGCGGGAGGACCACGTCGTGCTCCGCAGTTGAACGCGTGCAGTCTGACAGGCTTGGAGGGCCTGCTTAGAGTGCCAAGGGCGACGCATCAGCCATACTGGCCCCATGCATGGCTAGCAGGTTTTTGCAAGCTTGCAGCAGTGTGCAGAGTCATGCCACGCGACGGGGACGGGGGACGCGTGCCGGGGGACGCGTGCCAGAGTTGGACCGAGGCACGCTTGCCCGCCGACCCATTGGTCGTGCGTCGAACGAAGGCCAGAGCTCCTCGAACCGGGAGCGACTTAGGTGCATCAAGTTTGTAGCCATGTGCGGGTTTCAGCGGCGCCCAGAGGAAAGGTCGTAGTCGGGCGCGGCGGGCCCATCCTGAGGGACCAGAGGGGACCCGATCTGCGCGCCGCACTATCTGGAAATAGTTAGCTCCGCACCATGCTTTAAGGCGTATCAACGCATACTGACCCCTTACCTCGCCTGGCTCTAGCCTTCAACGTTTAAGCACCGACTCGTATGTGAGCTGGCACGCCGGCAAATGGCTGGAACCTTTTCACACATGAGTACATTAATGCTCCTTCACGCTCTGGTGGCGATTTCCCTGGGTACGCGGCGCGAGCCGAGTAGATGGTTGTGACCACGCGCTGCCTGGGCGTCGTGGTGGTCGAACACGCTGACCCTTTGGGCAAATGGAATCCCTCGACAACCGTGGAGACCAGCACGCAAACCCGGAGCTCAATTGCCTTTCGCCTCGCGGCACAGAACCGCCGGCTTCTTGGTGTTTCTGGCAGCAGCAGGCTGCCCTGAATGTCATTGAGTTAGGACAGGCTGCTTAGCGGCTGGGCAGACGGCGTGTCCGTCAGCGCGTTGCGGCACGAGCCCTTTCCCCGTGGTCCCGCTGGCGCGATGAGTAACAGCTGGCCGGCCCTTGCCTAGTCTGCGGTGGTAGCCTCATGCCTTGGGCCTCCCCTACATGCACTGCAGGGGTAGAGGTGGCATCGCTGGGGCCGTCGCCGCCACGCCCCGGCCCACCCATCCCGGCCAAGCCCCCAAGCCTCGCTCCCCCACCCCATCCTTCCCCCCGGTGCGACTCTGCGCTTGGCCCCACATTGCACTCCTCTCAACAATGAGGCCGGGAGCGCTGTGGTTGTAAAGGAAAAACTTAGGAACGGTGATCAGGCCTAGCTAGTGAAGGGCAGATTGGCCGGGATTACTAATGTCGTGATCTGCCGTATGGAACACTGCCCACAGGCCACCAAGCCCGGGCCCATCCCCTCCCAGGCCTCCGTCCCCGCCCCAGCCACCGCCCTCACCACCCCAGCCGCCTTCGCCTCCCGCCCCTCCCCTGCGCCCGCCCAAGCCGCCGCGCCCTCCGCTACCGCCCAAGCCACCGCGCCCGCCCCGCCCACCCCTCCCGCCCCCGTCGCCTCCTCGGCCACCGCTTCCACCCGTCCCACCCCCGCGACCCCCATCGCCTCCTGGCCCGCCCCTTCCACCCCTCCCACCTCCGCGGCCCCCATCGCCTCCTCGCCCACCTTTTCCGCCCTCCCCACCGCCCCGCCCGCCATCGCCTGGCCCCCCATCGCCACGCCCACCTCTTCCACCTGTACCGCCGCCCCGTCCGCCATCGCCCGGCCCCCCATCGCCACGTCCACCCCTTCCACCTGTACCGCCGCCCCGTCCGCCATCGCCCGGCCCCTCATCGCCACGTCCTCCCCTTCCACCTGTACCGCCGCCCCCGCCCGCCATCGCCCGGCCCCCCATCGCCACGTCCACCCCTTCCACCTGTTACCGCCGCCCCGTCCGCCATCGCCCGGCCCCCCATCGCCACGTCCACCCCTTCCACCTGTACCGCCGCCCCGTCCGCCGTCGCCCGGGCCCCATCCCCACACCCACCCCTCCCACCCCCCGCACCCCTCCCCTCCCCGGCCACCCTTCCCACCCCCATCGCCTCCTCGCCCACCTCTTCCACCTGTACCGCCGCCCCGTCCGCCATCGCCCGGCCCCCCATCGCCACGTCCACCCCTTCCACCTGTACCGCCCCCCCGCCCGCCAACGCCCAGCCCCCCCATCGCCACGTCCACCCCTTCCACCTGTACCGCCGCCCCGTCCGCCATCGCCCGGCCCCCCATCGCCACGTCCACCCCTTCCACCTGTACCGCCGCCCCGTCCGCCGTCGCCCGGCCCCCCATCCCCACACCCACCCCTCCCACCCCCGCACCCCTCCCCTCCCCGGCCACCCTTCCCACCCCCATCGCCTCCTCGCCCACCTCTTCCACCTGTACCGCCGCCCCGTCCGCCATCGCCCGGCCCCCCATTGCCACGCCCACCGCTCCCGCCACCGCGCCCCTCCCCTCCCCGGCCACCCCTCCCACCACCACGCCCCTCGCCTCCTCGCCCACCCCTCCCGCCCCCGTCGCCTCCTCGCCCACCCCTCCCACCCTTCCCACCTCCACGCCCCTCGCCTCCTCGCCCACCCCTCCCGCCCCCCGTCGCCTCCTCGCCCACCCCTCCCACCCTTCCCACCTCCACGCCCCCTCGCCTCCTCGCCCACCCCTCCCGCCCCCGTCGCCTCCTCGCCCACCCCTCCCACCCTTCCCACCTCCATGCCCCCTCGCCTCCTCGCCCACCCCTCCCGCCCCCACGTCCTTCACCCGCTCCCTCTCCCCGTCCACCACCCAGCCCCAAGCCGCCTAGCCCCCGGCGTCCACCCGCTCCCAGCCCTCCGGTGGCTTCGCCGCCCGAACCGCCCTACGCAGCAATCCTAGTCCCACCGTTCCAGCCGTCGCCCCCACCTTCCCCACCGAGGTGAGCCCTGTACGGCAGAGATCGTGGCTAGCGGCACATGCCGTACATACCGCACATGTCACGCTCAGGGGTGTCTAAGAGGGGTGGACATGCCCGTCTCCCGGCATTAGGCGCTAACACGAGAGGAGGTCTGTGGCCCCGGCCCTCGGCCCAAGCAGCCTGCGGCCCTGCTAGCGTAGCTAGCGCTCTCTATGCAAATCCGGCTGACGTATTGACTTGTTGATGTACGGCGCGCACTCGACACGCAGGAGCCCGCTCGAGTTCCCGTACCTGCAGTGTTCCTTTCCACAGGCTACGTGTGCTTCGAACTCGTTCCAAATGGACTTGATTCCCCTGAACGCCAACCCGAATAACATGTCCGTGGTAGAGATCTGCTTCAGGCTTTACACGTGAGTTTCTTGCGCGCTTCCTGCGCATGTCGATTATTAGCTTGTCGCCAACTCAGGGCCGCACGGGGCACCCTGCTGCAAGCTTAAGGCAGGGCGACGGAAGGAAGGCATTGGGCGGGTGGTTGCGCACACACTCAAGGCAGGCTATCGTACCCGGATGAGTGCGTATGTGCTATCTCTAAGCAGGCGGCTGTGTGTCCCCTTTGTCCCACAGACTCTTCAGCCCCCCGGTCTTCAACGAAACCGACGACAATGGGTGCCTTTCTCAATCGACAAACTCCTTTGTCAAGGTGAGACCCCGCTAAAAGAATGCCCCAACCGCCGCGCGCCGCGCCTGTCCCAACCTGAACTGTTAGCCTCGTAATCCTCGCAGGAACTGCGCATCCGCACGCGTGAGTCAAGGGTGTTTCCAGCCAGCCTTCCTAACTACCTCTGTTTTTCATCCTGTGGTGGCTGTTTGTCAGCTCATGTCGTCAAAGGACGTGTTGGCCCCGTCCTCGCAGTGAACACTCTCGGCAACGGGACCTGGGTTGAGGTGGACAACGTCAGGAGCCTTGGTGAGGCCGCGAGCGGGGATGAATGGAGCGTGTGGTTCATTCCGTCTGGTGCATTCCAGCCATATATAATGATGTGCAAGGCGCCTAGCTTGCATGTTGGTGCCAGGGCCTTACTGCCCTGTTCACGTAGCTCACGTGCCCTGTTGCAGGAACCACATGGGACAGCCAAAAGATGGTGATTCCGCTGAACCGGCCGGTCCTGAATCCAATCCGGATCTGCTTGCGATCCGTCAATGCGGACCCAGGCATGCTAGACAAGTAAGATGCCCAACGCAAGGCGTTAGCAATGGACAGGGCGAGTCGAGGCAGCACAAGAGGGGGATGGACGGAGGCTCGAGGGGAGTAAGGGGAACGGGGGCTGCGAGGGTGGAGACGTAGGGGGCGGGAGCAGAGTTTCCCAACGCACTCCACCAACTCAGATCGCGTCAGCTGGCCGGCACTGTGCGTGGGCGCTTAGGCCGTACGTTGGGCAGGGCTGGTCTTCGGGACAGACGGTTGTGAGAGGGGAGGAGAAGAGGTGACAGGGCCCATGCCAGGCCGGAGGCACGCACGCACCCAACAACACGTACCGGCTTCCGTTGTGATTGCTGTCTCGTGCAAGGATCCTTTCTGTACATTCACCTTAAGATGCGCCCTTTGCTGCCACCCGCAGAGCGCTGGGCCTCAGGACTCTCTACTCGTACGACATTCACGTTCCCCCGGGCGAAAACGATTGCCCTCCCTTCCCGAACACCGTGGACTGTCTATGGCGCGTTTACAGCAGGGTCCTTGAGTTCTCTGTCATCACACAAGCCACCCAGCCCTGCTGCCCAGTTTGCACCAGCAACTACATTTTCACCGCCAAAGTCAAGAACGAGACCCTGTGCAATACGACAAACACTGACAACGACTACATATGCAGCCTGACGGGCTCATTCGCGGTGCGTGCGGGTTGCGGGAGCGTGAAGCCGGCTGCGTCGGAGCGATGAAGCCAGCGGGGGCTACGTGGTCGACAAAGTCTTGGCGAGGACTCTCAGCTGCACATACAGGAAGCCAGCAAGCGACCCAGGGCCAAAACGAACACATGCATTCATAGCTTCGGGGACCCTGGGGACAGGCCAGCGTGCTGACAAAAGCTGCTGCCCCGCCCAACCCGCCCCTTTCAGACCTGCCCAGTGCTCAAGCGCGGCCTCGCGGGCTACAACTGCTACCGCGGCGCCACCACCACATGCGGACTCAAGATTCCGACGGGGACCAGCCCCTTCAACCCCACCTACAAATCCATGATGGACACCTTTGGGCAAAAGAACACGGCATCGGTGAGCACGGGGACTGGGGGCAGTGAATCAGGGGCGAGGTCGGGGCTATGCCGCCAAACAGTGGAAGCCTGAAGCAAGACTTTGTTGCTCCCCGGCGTCGTACATCCCACGTCGTACGGTTCGTGCCATGCGCAGGGGGCCTGCCACAACAGATGCTCCAACATTGTTACCTACAACTGGTCAGTATGGGCGGGCGGACTGTACATCGACAGATCGAGGGCAGCCGAAGCCACCCGGCTGGCAATGAATCGAATCTCGCCGGTCCTCATCACTTGGCCGCCCCTGGCCCCGCCCTCTGCAGGTGCACGGTTGACCAAACTCGAGCCTACGACTATTGCTGCTAACACTCCGCATGGCGCCGCAAGGAAGCTTTGAGCCCCTTTGCGGCGCTTGTGATCTGACCGGGCCGGGCATCTGGGCCATCGACCCATGGGTCAGGCGTACTGGCGGCGGCGGCTCCCGTTCGGCACCGTGTGGCGAGCGGCCCGGAAAGGCGCTGTCTTGCGAACACAGGGCGGGAGCTGGCGAGTGGTCCCGACAGGCGTCGGGTGGGCGGCTGGCTGGCAGGATCTCGACTCGATCGCCGGCGTAGCACGCACCCAGCTAGACAGACATAGCAGGCGGCAGACCCTCTGCTAGAGAGGGATTCCCCAGCCCGCCGTACTGCCGTTCTGCTATCACCGAGAGGCGGTACTGCAGGGCCCAAAGCCGTCAAGTGCGCTAAGCACTACTGGCCCCAGGGCTTCAGCTGGCACGGTGCTGCTCAGCCCCCTGGCGGCCCTGACCTGGCTTGGAGGGGCCGGCATGCCGTGAGGCCATGGACGCGCGGCGGCCCGGGCCCCGGCCTTGGACCTTGGACAGCCTGGGCCTGGCCCTGATGGCCCCGTACGCTCCGTACGGCATGCCGTGAGGCCCTGGAGGCCATCGACGCGCGGCGGCCCGGGCCCCGGCCCCGGCCCCGGACCTTGGAAGGCCTGGGCCTGGCTGAGGACCCCTGCTCCGTACGGCGGGCTCCGCACAGCTACCGGACGGTCCCACCGCCGGCTGGCCGCCGGCCTAGTCAGGCACTATGAGTAGCCGCGTAGGGGCCAGCAGCGCAAACGGGCTCCCCACCCTGGCGTGATACCCCGTCGGTGATACCCCAAGGCCCGACCCATCGGCCCAACCAACGGCCATCGGGCAGTCGGCCGGCGAGCGATCCAGGGGCGTCATGGCCCCCGCTTGCCTCTTCAGACAGGGAGGAAGGCTGAGCTCCGGCCGACAACGGACCCTCGAAAGGCTGTGGCGGCTGTGGCGGCGGGCGGCTGTGGCGGCGGGCGGCCGCGTTGGCTAGCGGCGAACCGGCGTTACCTCCGCTGGCCGGTGACGTTCTGGCAGGCTTGGCCTGTTGTACGGTCACCCGACTGCCTGGAAGGACGGTAACGGTTTTGAGGCGCGCCCTTGCTTGGTGGCCGGGCGGATAATGCTCAACAAAGCTGCCTCGGCTGAGCCCCGGCGGGCAAAATGGCCGAGCATGCAGAGCTGGCTCAGAGCTGGGCCAAGACAAGCCATGGCTAAACCGCTAGTAAATAAACCCGCGTACGGCATGCGGCCACTGGGCTCATGCGCGGGCAGGGCACTGCAGCCTGGCAGGGCACATGGTAGGTATTACGTGCGTGGTAGATGATGCCGTGCTGCCGGGTACAGGCCTGGGCTTTCATGTGTGCCACGCTTGTTCATCACCCCATCTTTTGGGTGCGTGGTGAAAGGTGAGGGTGGAGGGTTCGGGCTTATGATGCAAACCCATGGCATGAACGCAAGTGACGGTCTGAGGTCTCCAGTGTCTCCTTTGAGATCAGAAGAACAACTTACTATGGTAGGGTTGGGTATGCTTGGGTATGCTTTCTCGCATCTTCGTAATACAGCACCACGCCATGCAAGCAAGTTGCCTGGCACATTGAGCAACATCCTGTCAGGTTTCCAGTTGGAGGTTGCATCGCTTCGAAGGCCCGGGGTGTTGCTTCCTTAGCCCATCGTCAGCACAATTGACCCCATCCAGATGTTTTGGGCGGGGGCTCTCTTTTGTTGACCCGGTTTGTTACCCCATGCCTGTTCTCATATGGGGATGAAGAGACGATGTGGTTATGCGTATGCAGCGAATGCGGTCGCCAAAGGCTTAAAGCACTTGCTCAAAAGAAGGGTTGCACAGGTCGTCACAGGTTTTGGCCGGACGGTTGGGTTGTGCTAACCGTGGAGACGCCGCTCTTGAAAGCGTTATCTCGATATGTTGGGAGTCCATCTTGAGTGGGAAGTGATGGGCGATCTCGGACAAACACGTTGCCCTGGCGCCTTCGTCAGTCCCGCGTGCTGCCGCGTGCTGCCGCAGGGTGGGCCCCATGACACGCGCGACCCATGCGGGGGCTGGCACACTCTGCCCGCCAACGTACATCGGTCGGGCATACATCAAGACGTAACATAGAACACATACTGTCGCAATGCTGCTGCGGAGGCACTGCGTCCAACCGAAGGCTGGGACAAGTTGAGAAACAATGAACTGAACTAAAGATGCCCCAGCCTGTTGCCTTCCGGCTCAAAGCTTACTTAGCAGTAGCTGTCCTGGTGGCATATGGTGAGCGTCGGTCGTGCGGACGTGAATGTGTGTGACCGAGCCCGCGCCGGGTTGCATCGGACGCTCGTTGCAGTGTATAAATAGACACGACAGCAACAACTACAGTAGCAAACATTCCTACCCCACGGGAAAGACGGGCCCATTCATTCGCGCAGCCTGGCCGAACCTCGCGATGGGCCCAACAGTTTGTCGAGTGCATATCAACGGGTTGGATTCAGGCTGGAAGAACACAGCATCAGTCCTGGAGCGAAGCCGCGCGCAGCGCAACGGCGTGGTTGGTGTGTTTCGGGGTCCCTGCTGGACATGGATGGCCCGGGGAGGCTCGGGCCGCAGCGCCGGGGTATTCGCGCTTCATGGTGTCTTCAAGTGCCTCACTTCAGTGCGTCTGCCGCTGCAGGTCAGGGGTCGGCATCCCTAGGGCCCTCGCCGCCGCCTCTCCCCAGGCCCAAGCCGCCCAGCCCCAAGCCGCCCTTACCAAAGCCGCCTGCTCCCCCGCCGTCACCTCCAAAACCTGTACCGCCTAGACCGCCATCGCCGCCTCGGCGACCTCTGCCACCCCCGCACCCGCCGCAACCTCTGCCTCCAAAGCCCCCGCGCCCGCCACGGCCACCCCTCCCGCCACCGTCTCCGCCACGGCCACCCCTCCCCCCACCGCACCCTCCATCGCCTCCTCGTCCACCCCTTCCACCGCCCCGACCGCCACCTCGCCCGTCGCCGCCTCGCCCGCCCCTTCCACCGCCCCGACCGCCACCTCGCCCGTCGCCGCCTCGCCCTCCCCTCCCGCCGCCCCGACCGCCACCTCGGCCCCCGTTGCCGCCTCGCCCGCCCCTCACACCGCCCCGACCGTCACCTCGGCCCCCGTTGCCGCCTCGCCCGCCCCTCCCACCGCCCCGACCGCCACCTCACCCGTCGCCGCCTCGCCCGCCCCTCCCACCGCCCCGACCATCACCTCGGCCCCCGCTGCCGCCTCGCCCACCCCTCCCACCTCCCCAGCCGCCGCCTCGCCCGTCGCCGCCTCGCCCTCCCCTCCCACTGCCCCGACCGTCACCTCGGCCCCCGCTGCCGCCACCCAAGCCCAAGCCCAGCCCTCCGCGACCATTCCCTCCTCGGCCGCCGGTGGCGATCACACCTTCGCCCGAACCGCCCTACGCAGCAATCCTAGTCCCGCCGGGCCCGCCGCCGCCCCCACCTTCCCCACCGAGGTAAGCCCTGTACGGCAGAGAGTGTGGCTAGCGACACATGCGGCACTTGCCATACGATACACGACCCAGGTGGCGTGCTTGGGGTTGGACACAGCCAGCTGACAATCAGACCGTGGCCGCGCGGGGGCTGTGAAGAAGGGAAGCAGTGGGGCAGACGGGCAAGCCGTTGAGAGGCTCTAATGACCTCCGGCGAGCTCACCCGTGCGGAGCCTGCTGGTTACGAAACGGCCGATTGAGGCGCTGCATCTCATTTATTGCATGTCTACCGTACCATTTTACTCCCAACCCTTGCAGGACTATACTCGACTTCCCGTACATCCAGTGCGCCCACCCACAGGCCACATGCGCGTCCACCACAATAAAGATGGAGCGGGCGGCCGAGACCCCAGGGACCAACGCCTCGGCAATCATTGAGATCTGCTTCGCGTACAAGATGTAGGTGCGAGGTTGTGATGACTGGATCCAGATGTGGATGATGGGGACACAGATCTGACATTACCAAGGCGGAGGTTGGGTGGTTGCACGTTTTGGGTCTGCGGGTGTGCCCTCTTACCAACTCGCGGCGCGGCGGCTGACGCGGGCGAGCACCCTCCGCATGTCCAGGGCTCCAGCTTTTCCCACCTATCCCCACTTGTGCATGTGCATGCGGGCATTGCAACTGCAGAGACTACGCCGCAAACCCACCACCGACGCCGGATGACCAAGGCTGCTATGGGCTCACGGCAAGTAAAAACCTCAAGGTGCGTCCAGCGAGGACGGAGCCGAGTGGCCATGGGGAGGCTGTTGGAGGGGCTCGTCAGTCCACCAAAGACAAGGGGCCGCTAGCTAGTGTGGGGTTGCCCATGCCCCACAACCGACCCCCAGCTGCGCCCTCTCGCATCCAGACGTCAGCAGGGCCATCCCATTATGTACCCAGTCGTTTTGATGGCTCGTCCTATCTACCAGCGCTTGCTGACGCCCCCGCCCTCGCCCCCTTGCCGTTGCGTTTGCCCCCCTGACCCCTTTCGCACAGGAGCTGAGGTTCCGCTCAAGTAGGCCCTTGCGGTGTATGGTTGGGTTGCGTGAAGAGGCAGCGGGAGTCGAGGGATCAGCGGGTTCGTTGGCCAACTGCTGCTGCGCAATCATGATCGAGGAGAGGACGAGCAAGGCTCCCGGCTTCTGACCGAGCCCCGCTTGCCTCGTCACGACATGCTGCATGCAGAGATGGCCGCACCAAACAGCTGGGTCGAGGTTGACGGCAAGCGCGAGAACGGTGCGTTCCGAACCTAGCCGCTCACACATACAGGACGGGGGTTTTAACGCCTTCACGACGTGCGGCGGCTGCCACTCCCTTGTCCCTTCACCTTTGCACGCCAGGGACGATATGGGACGCCAAGAAGCTCGTTATTCCACTCACTGGAAGGGTGCCTCTTGGCGGCAACGGCACCAGGGTCTGCCTTCGGTCAACCTTTCCGAATGAGATTGACAAGTGAGGTGTTCCGGAGGGTCGGGACCCCAGAGGTCGGCCAGGGAGGCTATGATGGCGCGCATGCCAAAAGGTGGGGTTGCGCGTGTCACTGGCAAACCCGCCGGACGACCCGTGCCCTGCCCCCTCCCGTATGCCGTACCCCCAGTTCTTTGAGCGTACGGGAGCTGTACTCGTACAACGTCAGCGTACCTGCAGGCGAGGGCAACTGCGGTGGTGGCCCAGGCGCAAAACCCTGCCTGTGGCGTGTTACCGCCTCTGCTTATCAGTACTCTTTGATCTCCGACGTGTTACTGCCGTGCTGTCCGGTGTGCGAGCGGTCCTACACACTCGCGCTTCTGGTCAGAAATTTCACTTGCAATGACACCAAAAGCACCAACCAGACCTGCAGTCTGACTGGCTCCTACTCGGTGCGTGTACGGGTTTCCAGCCTGGTTTCAGGGGCCGGGAAGTGCTGCTCGGTTCTGTCTCCTGCCTCGCGTCAGGCCGCCGTGCTATCTAGCCCCATCGATAAGGACTGCTGTGCCCTTCACCTTGTAGACGTGCCCGGTGGTCAAGCGCGGACTTACCGGATACAACTGCTACCGAGGCGCCACCACCACGTGTGGACTCCAGATTCCGACGGGGACCCTCCCCTTCAACCCCACGTACAAATCCATGATGGACACCTTTGGTAACAAGAACACGGCATCGGTAAGACAACAGTTTTCCTGGGACAGCTAATTGACAAGCAGGCTTTCAGAAGCCGTCGTACAACCCGCGCCGTACACTCCGCCGCACCCTGCGCAGGGGGCCTGCCAGAACCTGCAGTGCTCCAGCACCCTCACTTACAACTGGCAAGTACGGGGGGGGCAGACATTTAGCGGGCTGAACTTAGTGTGAAGCAGGTAGGCCTGTCTTCATCTGGCCCTCACTGCCCCCGCCCCTTGCAGGTGCACCAGGAACCTGACTCGCGCCTACGACTACTGCTGCTAACACTCAGCAACCCCGCCCGCCCGTCAGCTCGCTGTGAGGCGGTCCAACGGAGGGCCCGGCAGGCCTCCGCCTGACGGACTAGCCTTGACCGATGCAGCTGGGCCTCCCTGGGCCTAGCACGGCTAGCTGGACCTCCCTGGATCTGGCTCGGCTAGCTGGACCTCCCTGGACCTTGCTGGACCTCCCTGGCTGTCCAGGCAGGATCCTCAGCGAATGGAAAAGCCAGCGGACGGCTGGCATGGACGGAGGACCAAGGCCCCCGCGTGCTCGTGGGCGAACTTTTGCTTGGGGGAGTGGGGGAGTGGGGGAGTGGGGGAGTGGGGGAGTGGGGGAGTGGGGGAGTGGGGGAGTGGGGGAGTGGGGGAGTGGGGGAGTGGGGGAGTGGGGGAGTGGGGGAGTGGGGGAGTGGGGGACCGGGGGAGTGG
Organism: Edaphochlamys debaryana; assembly: GCA_016858145.1. NCBI lineage: Eukaryota > Viridiplantae > Chlorophyta > Chlorophyceae > Chlamydomonadales > Edaphochlamys > Edaphochlamys debaryana. Next base: position 230,369 of record JAEHOE010000148.1, read on the forward strand.
GGGAGTGGGGGAGTGGTGGTGGTGCGCCCGTCCAAGCTCCATCAGTTCCTTTCCGACTGGAACCGCAACGCCCTTTATGGCCCCCGGGTAGTGCACCTTCCTCGATTCATGGACTTGCGCCCATGGGCACGTCAGCTTGTCCTAGGTCGCTTGCAGACAGGCTGGGTCCCCGAGGCGGGCTTGTAGCAGCATTGGTTTGCGCCTCGGCTAACTGGTTGGGGATTGGTTTGCGCCTCGGCTAAACGCAGGCTCGATGGTGATCAGCATGTTGAAGTATGCTCGGAGCGGGCGAACTGACAAACACATGAGCTTAAGTATGAAGATGGCCGTGGGCAGTTGATAAGGACGATTCTTGGTGAAGCTGGGCAGGATGAGGTCGCAGCAGGAGCGCGCGGGGCTTGGGATGGCATAGGGTGCATGGGGCCGGGGGCAAGGTTGAAGTGGGGGGAGCCGCCAATGTGCTGGGCCCCGCCACTGGCTGCGCCCATGCTTGCCCACGATGCAAGCAGGCCTGACAAGCAGCGTACTAATGTCGGCTAGAATCGCCCAACGTAGTAGGGGACATGGGGATTGGGGAAGGCGCTAGCGGGCTGCGGGGTATGTGCGTGTCCTTGCTACGGGAGCCTGTGTCCTCCCTCGCAAGGGGCATGCATGCAGCTGGGGAAGGCCAACGGGCGGGTATGTGTGGGTCTATGTGTTGTTATGATACAAGGCATGCCGCCGGTTTGCATCTTGGGAGGAAGGAGGTTTGGGACACGTGGGGCGTAGGGCTGGTGGCATTCTGAGATGTGGGATGACCAGGGATGACCGGTGCCCGGTGGGCACCTGCGCCGGGTGCACATGCGGAGGTGACGGGCTCCGTCCCGATATAACCCGCCGTGGAGGTAATAACAGACCAGGGCCGGTGGCGACCGCGCGCGACGCGGCGATCCGGCCCTCGGGGCCAGGGCGGGCACGCGAAGGCCCGGGCCCTACCTCGCGGGTGTCGTGCAGCATACCTGCCGTGCCAGCTCCCGCCCAACTTAGTAACTTACCGAGGACAGCGTGGTGTATATGCATGGTATGGCTGCTGTTCATTTAATTAGACGCGACACTTACCAGTCGAGCCATACATTGCCCTTTGGTTGAAGACCGCTAAATTTACAATGCTTGGCCTATCACGCTTATTATCAACGAGTCTACTTCTTATGCTACTAGCAGTTACGACCTGCGGTGAGCATGGAGGTGGCTTGGTGTGACCTCGTATAGCGACTCCAGCACATAGACAGCATCACATACGCTAGGCGTCATCATGTGGAATTCTTGCTCACGCCGGGGGAGAACTGTCGCGGTCTGGGGTCTCATGAAACTGTCGCCGTCGCTTATATTGAGGGCGTGCGGAGCGAACGAGAATGCTCTACTCGGTCCTAGCTTTGTGGCTGCTGAGCGTGGCTGCTCCGTCTCTGACACGAACCCCCCACCTTGGCATCCCGGCCATCCGTTGCCGGGGCCAACCATGGCCAGACAATCAGGTGGCGTCTCAAGCCGCACTGCCGCCCAGCCCCACGCCATCAAAGCCACCCGGTCCATCGCCTAGGTGCGCTTCCCGGGGCTTCCCTTTGTCCGAACATATGCTACGCTACGTGCACGTTGGCGGGACCGGCACGCCCCTCCGCGTGGGCACCTCCCGAGGGCACCTCCCGACGGCCAAGGCTAACCCCCGCCACTTGCCCTCAGGTCACCCTCACCCCCAAAGCCACCACCGAGTCCACCAGCCCCCCCTAAGCCTCCCCCGTCGCCGCCAAAGCCTCCGAGCCCGCCGCGACCCCCGCTCCCTCCGGGCCCCCCCCCACTGCCGCCTGCTCCTCCCCGCCCGCCCCAACCGCCGCAACCGCCCACCCCGCCACCCAAACCGCCACAACCGCCCATCCCACCGCGGTCCAGCCCACAGCTTGCAAGCAAGCCTCCTTCGCCCAGCCCGCAACCGGCCAGCCCGCCCAGGCCCCCCAGCCCGGCGCCACCGTTTCCGCCGCCCCGGCCCATCAGCCCGGGGCCACCCACGCCGCCCCGGCCCCCGAGCCCCGGTCCCCCGGGGCCACCGATACCGCCACGCCCGGGGCCGCCGCCGCCGCCCCGGCCACCGAGCCCCCCAACTCCACCGCCTCCGCCGCGACCCCCGAGCCCCCCACTCCCAAACCCTCCGCCCCGACCCCCGAGCCCCCCGCTTCCAACCCCTCCGCCCCGACGTCCGAGCCCCCCGCTCCCAAATCCTCCGCCCCGGCCGCCGAGCCCCCCGCTTCCGAACCCACCGCCCCGGCCCCCAAGCCCGGGCCCTCCTACCCCACCACCCCGGCCCCCAAGCCCCAGACCCCCAACCCCTCCGCCCCGGCCGCCGAGCCCCCCGCTCCCAAATCCTCCGCCCCGGCCGCCGAGCCCCCCGCTCCCAAATCCTCCGCCCCGGCCGCCGAGCCCCCCGCTCCCAAATCCTCCGCCCCGGCCGCCGAGCCCCCCGCTCCCAAATCCTCCGCCCCGGCCGCCGAGCCCCCCGCTTCCGAACCCACCGCCCCGGCCCCCAAGCCCTGGCCCTCCTACCCCACCGCCCAAACCGCCGGGGCCTCCCAAGCCTCCAAGCCCTCGCCCCCCGCCACCGAGCCCCAAGCCTCCACTTCCTAGCCCGCCAAGCCCACAGCCGCCCAGCCCTAGCCCCAAACCCTCCCCGCCAAGCCCTCCACCTAGGTGAGCTGTACGGCATGCGTCTGGGCAGAAGCCTGTAAAGCTTAGTCCCTCTTCAAGATTATGCATTGTAACACACAGTTCAGAAAAATTAAATCGAGTAGGTTGAGGATGGTAGTGAACGTTTTCCTCCCTTGTTGCCGTCCTCCGCAGACCACCCCCGACTCCCCAGCCCCCCAGTCCCCAACCAGCTCCCCCGCCCTCGCCACGGCCTCTCCTGCCACCGCGGCCGCCCCGGCCCCCTCGGTCTCCGAACCCTCCACCCGTGCCGCCTCCGTCCCCTCCACAGCCTCCCCAGCCGCCGCCGCAACCCCCCACGCCCCCCGAGCCCCCGCAACCGCCGTCCCCGCCCCCCTCGCCTCCCGATCCGCCAGTGGCCCCGTCGCCCCCCGATCACCCAAGTGGTCCCCCACGCCCCCCAAGTCCCCCTCGACCGCCGCCCAGCCCGCCCATGTGAGCAGTCGTACCGCTACCGTACAATGTCGCCGCAGTACTGATGGCAAGCGCTGGGGCCTGCCCTCTTGTTCAGACGCTCCCAGCTTGGCGTTTGGAGGCCAATTTCTGGCCGTGGCTTGGAGGGAGTGGCGTCCTACCGGTATCAGTCTCTTTGTTGGGCCCCGCCCCATAGTCCGATGTCAACGTGTCTTCCCGCCATTGCCCGTTGGCCCGTTCTGCAGAGATCCGTTGAACAACTTTCCGTACATGCAATGCGCCTACACCTCGGCTACGTGTACGTCAAACTCGATCCGGATCCGTGTCCGGGAGCCCACCAACACGCCGAACATGTCGACGATCTGCTTTGAGGCATACAAGTGGGTGGCATAGGTGGTAGCTATGCGGAAGGGCGCAATGACGCCGTGGTTTCCCGCTGTGCGAATAGTGCGAGCGTACGACCCATCCTAGATAGAAGCCGCTCTCGACTCCCCCCATGTACAGCCGCTTTCCGCTGCGCGACTCCTCTCGCTCAGGCAAATGCGTTTCCCGCCCATGTTGGCCCGTCCATCCACGCAGGCTCACTACCACGCCGTACTTCGCGCCGGGCACCGACAACAGGAATTGCGCAGATCAGACTACTGCTGGATCCATCAAGGTGTGGCCTGGTATGACATGGCATGTCGAGGAGCGAGGGGGGGTGCAGTGGCTGGAGAACTGGGAGGGTCGGCTTCCGGTCCCTACAACGTGCATGCTCGTATCAGGGCTAGGGCGGTTAGATCTCGTTCGATTCCTGATGATATTAACGGCTCCTTTCCGCGATTCCCGCCAACCTTACTTGCCTTCCCCAGGAGCTTCGCATCCGTTCTAGTAAGCCATGTGTACGGCTAATACGGCAGGGTGTGGCGGACCAGACCGACCCGGGGCCTCCCGGTTCTCAGCCAATGGGAAAGAAGGAGAGAATGGGAGCAATAGGGCTAGCTCCTTCGTGTCGAACCCCACCTGCTTGCAGCCGAGGGCAGCCTACCTGACATTGCAAGCATCCGCCTGTGCGTGCAGACTTCGCTCTGCCAGACGCCTACGCCCTGCTCGACAACCAGACCGTGGGCGGTAAGCAGCGTGCCGCCCTTGCAAGATTGCAGCCGGGTTGAGCTAGATCTGGATCTGGATCTGGATCTGGATCCATGGTGTCCGTCGGAGGGATGCGGGGATGCTGCAAGGCTCGGGCGCATGCAGGACGGGCCCTGGTGGGAACAGGCGTGTGAAGCATCCGACCCCCCGGAAATTGAGCGGGCCTATCCGGTCCACCAACCATCTGCCTCCCTCCCGGCGCCGCCGCTGCCTTGCTTTCCCACAGGGTTCACGTGGATCGGCAATACAATTACTATCCCCATCAACCGGACCTTTCTGAACCACGTCAACCTTTCCTTCGTGGTCTGCTTGGTGGCCCCAGTTTCATTCGTCAAGATGCACCAGTGAGCAAGGCCCGGACGCTTTGAGGGCTTTGCCAGGGCACCGTCTTTAGCCTTGCTTGATGTACGTGCGCAAAGCTCCACGGCCCCTGTCTGGTTACATGAGTGCCCAACCATCCGCCCTTCGATGCCCCAGGGTTGATTCATTCCCCCTCGGATTGCTCCCTACCTGCCTCGTCCCCTCCCCCTTCTCCCCCAGATCGCTGCGTCAGCGTGAGGCCTACCACTACAATGTGACGCTCCCCCGGGGGGAGGGGCGCTGCATCCAACCCACGGACGGGAGCACGCTCCCGGACTGCATATACCACATGGAGAACTGGGAGTTTGATTACGCCTTCATTCCCGCCACAAACGCTAGCCTGCCGTGCTGCCCCGTGTGCAAGGACAGCTACTTCAACTGGTACCTCATCACAAACACCAGCAGTGAGTTTTCTCTTATCAATGTGTGCTTAGACACATCGCGTTGGGGGCTAAGATTAAGCTGTACGACGAGCGCCGTACGGGCAATTTTTCTAGACAAAGGTTCAGACAAAGGTTTGCGAAGGCGAGAGGCGAAAGCGAGAGGCGAATGCGATAGTAGCACGGGGGACTGGGACGCGCTGCGTGCCAGAAGGGGGAAGCATGTTGATTGGGCAACCTCCCCCTGTGCTGCGCCACAGGTATATGTCAGAATGGAACGGTGGACAACACGACCGATGTGTCCTGCACGCTCACAGGCTCTTTCTCGGTACGGTTGTACGGCTGTACGGCCGAGTACGGCGTGTGGTCGCGGAGGACTGCAACGGTTCCAAGGGCTGCCTGCTGCAGGGTCTGACGAGCTGTGCATGGGCTCAGGAGGACAAGCAGGACCTTTCTTACTGGTTTGACTGACACAATCTACCTTAACCCCTCGCAGACCTGCCCTGTCATCAAACGCGGACTTACCGGCTACAACTGCTACCGAGGCGCCACCACCACGTGCGGACTCCAGATCCCTACGGGGACCCTCCCCTTCAACCCCACGTACCAATCCATGATGAACACCTTCGGAAACAAGAACACGGCATCGGTGAGCGAGGACATACACCTACCACTCAACTGACGGCGTTGCCAATTCTGCGGCTGCTGAACCTTGCGATGTGGGGGGCAACGCTGACAGTCCCCATCGCACACGCCTCATCATACGCAGGCGGCCTGCTTCAGCGCGTGCAGCAACACCCTGACGTACAACTGGTCAGTATGGGCTGGCAGGCAGTGGGCTGGCTGCTCAATAACAGGCCAAACAGGACGAACCGACCGGGCACCGTAGCAATACCCCCGCCCCTTGCACCGCACCGCTCAAGTAAGCATGGAGAAGGCCGGCCCCTCACTTGGCCCTCATTGCCCCGCCCCTTGCTTGCAGGTGCACAAAGAACCAGACTCGCGCCTACGACTACTGCTGCTAGCACTCAGCAGCCCCGCCCGCCCATCAGCTCTCTGGATGGAGGAGCGAGCCTCGCTCGGCGCTGTCTTGTGGACACAGGCCGGCTTTGGACCCGTCTGTGGGGCTTGCCGTCGGGCCGGGCCTGGATGGCGTCTGGGCCACTGGCCGGTGGCACCGACCCATGGGTCAGGCCTTACTGGCGGCGGCGACTCCAGTCCGTGGCGTCGTGTGGCGAGCGGCCCCGACAGCAGGCGCTGTCTCTCGGACGCAGCAGGGCGGGGGCCGGGGAGTGGCCCCGACAGGCGCTGGATGGGCGGCTGGCTGGCAGAACTGACCTAGACCTAATTGGGGGGCGTAGCAGCCAGCTTGACATGACAGGCGGACCCTTTACTTTGCTAGATAGAGGGATGCCTCCGCTCGCAGGCATGAGGCCTTGAATCAGGCTGGGGCCTCAAGCTGGAGGCCCTGCCCTCGGCATAATGTTGCGGGGGCAACAACTTGAGGGCATCTGTCTACCGTGGAGGGGAGGGGGGCTCCTGCTGCGGTTCTTGATCGGGTGGGGGCTTGGCAAGCCAGGCCTGGCTTGGTGCCCTGAGGTTGTAGCGCTGGTGTGGGAAGGAACTTCAGAATGGAGTAGCGTTTCGTGTATGGGTCATGGCTCGCATGCATGTGCACACCCGTCTCTACGAATGAACGAGGTCACTGAAAATTGTCGTCTCGAGCTCGAAACTGTTGTTCTCACAGGACCAGCGCTTGGGCAAGTGTAGAGATTAGGCCTAGGTACCGTAGTGTGGATGACTGTGGGTGTCCCCAGTGAGTGGCCCAGTCGCCTTTGCAAATTGGCTTCCGGGCCGCCAGGAGAAGCACATCACGAGAGTTTTCGTTGCCAGCCGGTCTGTCCCGGCGGCTTTTACTAGCGGCCCCTTGCTCGCTTGTGGATGGGGCGTAGGCTAGCTCAGTGTGATGAGGGCAGTGCTGTGGGCTGCTGTTCCCATCCCGTGAGGCCGAAGCTAGCTAGGTGCAAGCATGGACAGGGCAACAGGCAGGTCATCAGACCGCGAGGGGTTGACTCTTGTAAAGCAAGGCTCGCGGGCGTGTATTGCGTTCCCGGCCCTCTCCACAGCAGCCAGCAGCAGGTCTTGCCACGACTCCACCCCCAGCCATCCTCATCATCATCGCTCTCTCCCCTCCTCTTCATCCGTATCCCCGCCCTGCTCCTCCTCCTCCTCCTCGTCGTCGTCAACCCAGCCCTTGCCGCCCCGGCCCGCGCCCTCCGGGTCCGCCACCGCCCGCACCACCAGCCCTAGGAGCTTGAAGGCTCTGCCCCCACGGCCCGGTGCGGTGCGCACCTGCACCACACACGTTGACGAGGCCGTCACCTGCGGGGGCGGAGGGGGGAGCGGGCAGAGGGAGGAGGGCACAAAAGGCGTGTGGCGAAGCGCGGCGGCGCGCGGTTGGCGAGTGGATGGTAGGCGAAGAGGTGAAGAGGGCGAGAGGCGAGAGATACTGTAACCAAGGGCCGCGTGCCCTAGCTAGCTGCTTGCTCCCACGCACTGACCGGGAGGCTACGGGTCTTGGGCACGCTCGAGTGGTCTCGCTGGAAGGAGTCGACCGTCACAGCCTGCGCATAAATGTGAGGATGGCGCGGGATGTATGGACAAACGGACAAACGAAAGAACACTGTACCCTGTACTGCAGTCTGATGTAACGTCTCAAACCTCTTGCTTGAAGCCTGCTGTGAACTAACCGAGCTCGGCCTCAACACGCTTGCCCCCTCAAGCACGCACGCACGCACCTCGCACTCGCAGCCCGCCAGGCAGCTGATCTCCGCCTCGCCCCAGCCCTCGTACGACGCCAGGTACGACAGCTCCAGGGCGGTTGGCCCCGTGGCCCCGGGCAGGCGCGTGTCCACCTGCAGCTGCAGCAGGGACCCAGGCGCGGCCGCCACCAGGCCTGGGGGGGATGGGGGGTGCGGCGGGCAGCAGATGAAGGTGAGAAGGAGGGTGGACGGTGTGACTTAGGAGGGCCCCTGCTGCCCCTCCGCACAATGCTCCCCTTGACGCTCGCTCCCCAGAGCCGCCAACCTTTTCCGCTTCCCGTTACTTTGCTCGCGTGCCGTAACCGCATAACGGCAACTGCCCGGCCCTTGACGCTCGTTTCCCTCACCTGGCCGCAGCCTGCTCCTCTGGTTGGCGTCGTGGTGCACCAGCGCCCAGCCCTCGGCCCGCACCACGGGCAGGTAGCGGGGGGGGAGGCCCTGCGCCGCGGTGCCGTGCGCCAGGTCGGGGCGGGCGAGCTCGCCCTGACGACAGGAGGTGGAAAGGTGGGGCGTGGGAGGAAGGGGTGAGGGGAACACGACGATAGAGCCGTGACTGGGCAAGCGGCGCTAGCGGCCCCAAGCCCGTCGTCCCGGCTAAGTCGGGATTAATCAGCCCTGAGGCCCTGAGTGCGGCCTATGCCTGCTGGATGGTGCCCATCCCCCTGGTCCACACACCTGCATGTAGCAGCGTTTGACAAACACCGCATGCCCGCTGGGGAAGATGGGGCGGGAGGGGATGGCCAGGCTGCGGCCGCGCGTGCCGCCGCTACGCCGCTTGGGGTCCTCCCCTTTGTCCCCCTCCTCCTCCTGGTCGCCCCCCCTCCCCTTGTACTCGTCCACCTTGCTGCCCCGTTCCCCCAGCGCCGCCTGTGCCCGCTGCAGCGCTGTCCAAAGGAGGTCCGCAAAGAGGCGCTTCCCCAACTGGTTGGGGTGGATGTGGTCCTTCATAAACTGCAGGGCCCGCATGGGTAAGGATTTCGGGGGCAGGTGGCAGGTGGGGGCAGGTGGGGGCAGGTGGGGGTTTGTGTTCGAGGGAGAGACGAGAAGGTGGCATGTGAGGGGCTGACATGCTGTACGTACGACAACTCCATGCAGAGCGTATGCATGTTGGGCACAAATGAAAGGCCAAACATGGGGGACTAGGTACCCAAGCTAGGTCCCGATTACGATAGAGCCATTCCAGACCTATGCCCGGCTGCCCAGCGCCATGCCCTCACTCACCTGCATCAGCCCCTCTCCCCACCTCCCTCTTGCTCACCGTGGACAGGAACTCGCATGCCGCCACGCCCTGGCTTGGAAAGTCGCCCAACTCCATGCCCCTGCGTGTAAACGGTGCGGCAGTGCATATGACCCTCGCCAAGCAATCTCAGCGCCCAAGAACGGTCGCACGTATAGCCCTCTCCCGCCTCCCTCGTCCTGCGCCGCCCTCGTTACCTGATCAGCAGGTCCCCAACTGAGATCAGGTTGATGCCGTACGTCTCGGCTGCGCAACACAGCACAACGTGCACCTCCGAATGAAGGGGAGGCATCACGCCCAAAGCCCTGATGCTGCTCGCCAAGCCTACCCGCCCTCTTCAGCCCCTTGCCACTTCTCATTCTGCTATGCAACGTGTGCCCCAGGCGCCCGTTCAAACCGCCATCCTGAAATCCAGGGCCTCACCGATCTTCTTCTGCTTCCAGGGGGTCCCCCAGGTCTTGGTGAGCTGGTGCTCAAAGCCCGCGGCCCCGGGGGCACACTCGGTCGCACACGAGCTGCGGTGCAGGCAGTCCAGCCTGGGTAGGGAGCGGGAGGGGGGGATGCGGATTGAGAGGAGCCCCCGCCCCCCATGCAACTGCTCCGTCCGCGTGCTACAGCTCCTCATACTCCTGCTCTTCATTCCGCGCTTACCTGGCGTGGTCATTGGTGTTTACGACGAAGGCACTGCGGGGGGTGGCCGTAGATGAGGTGGCGGGAAAGGCTCATCGGTCGCCTGAGATGAATGGAGAAACACGCCTGCACTTGTCCTAATGGGGACGCGCCTTGTCATCCCTCTTAAGGTGTCCATCAAAACCCCCCGGTCGTACAACGCCGTACGGTACCGTACCTGTTGAACATGATGACGGTGGGCCGGGCTGCGTGCGGTGAGCGCACTGCCGCCAGGCGCAGCAGCGTGGTGACCACCTGGGGTCGGCGAATGGACGGAGGGGAGGCCCGGCTGAGGCAGACTTGAAGCAAGGTAGGTGCACTGGGCGGGGTGGGGGTCAGTGGGGAAGGAATCGGCTGTGCAGCTGTACGGCATCGCGCATGACTGCCACGCTACGCGCAGATGGAGTCTCGCCTGCTCCAGGGAGGTCGGGTTGCCCGAGGCGCCCAGGTTCTCCAGCAGAATGAGATCCACGGGGTCCGGCACTGGATAAGGAATCAAACCAAGCAGTCAATCAGCGGCGAGTTCATGACACCAGGGGCAAACGGGCGTTTCATCATCATCAGGCCAAACGTCCGTGCTTGCACGCTCCCGCAATCAAGCGGGCCCTTCGTGGGACAGCTCCGTCCGCTCCCTCCTCCGACGACCCACCCGAGCTCTCGTAGCACCCCGCCAGCAGTGCCGCCAGCGACGCCGCCGACCGGCCCCCGTTGGCGAACAGATGGTCGGGTCCCGCCGCGGGCCATGAGGCGTTGAGGTCTCGCATGAAGAGCGTGCCCCAGCCCACCTGTCGAGGGACGTGGGAGGCAACGGGGGCAAGACGGAAGGTGGGGAGGCCGAGGGGGCTGAGAGGGGTGAGAGGAGGAGTGGCAGATCGTGCCCTAGCCCCCTGAGCAAGGAAGGCAAGGTGAGCAAGGAGGGGGTGAAGAGGGTTAAGGAAAGCGTGGCGGGTTGAAGCGAGCGTTGTGTGGAGGGCAAGGTAGGCGAGGGGGATGAGGGCTGAATGTGAGAGAGGAAGGCAATCATGGCGAAAGCCAGTCCATCACGCCCCGGGCGCCATGGAGTGCGTGCGGGTCTCGTCTGCACCTCTGCCGCGCGCCAAGCGTAAACACGGGTCCAGCTCCAACCGAAGCCCCAGCGCGGTGCCATGCCCTCCCCTTGACAGGGCCGGCTTAGTTGTTCTCCTTGTAAACTGCCCCCTGGCTGGTGTCCTCCAAGCCCCCCCCCGTCCCACTCACCTCCTTGCCCGCCTCACAGAACTCCGGCGGGTAGCCGCGGGCGTCGATAATGAACTGGGAAGAGGGAGAGGGAAGGGGAAGGGACAGGGACAGATGAAAGCTGAGAAGCGGTCACAGCTAGCAGGGCAACATCCACGGCATCTGCAGCTTTCCGTCTGGGACAGCAACCCGGGGCCCCTTATAGTAGCACAGATGTCTGTGCCAGTTCCAAGAAACCAAACCCGCCAGCCTCATCGCTTGCCTGCCGGCCCGCCTCCGTGTAGCAGCCCGCGTGGGTGGCGACCACGGAGCTGCCCCAGGCCATGACGCGGATGGCCGCACCCGAGCTCAGCTTGGCGAGCAGTGGCCGGAACTGTTCGGGCGTCTCCACCACCTGAGGTGGGGAGAGCGCGCGCGGGTGAGGGTGCGGCGATAGGCACGGGGGCGTCTTGCGGGGGTGAGGCGGCACGCCAAGGTGCGTCGGGCGCGACTTGAGGTTACGTTGTGCAGCCCGCGTACAACCATTCTGTTGATATCATCCAGTGCTGATGTGTTTTATACCGTTCAAACGGAGTGAAGACCGAGTCTGCCGGGCGCTCACCATGCCCGAATCCAGCATGCGCTGAGTCCAGAACGGCCGCGAGTCATTGTTTGCGGGTCCAGCATGTGTGCGTTCTCCATAAGAGAGCACGAGCAGCAGCGATAGCAGTCGCCCGCCCGCCACTCGCGCCATCGAGTCGCGCTACGGGTCTTCCGCAGCTCGGCTCTTCATCGAGCTCCTCAGTCGTTAAGAGGCACAGCTCCTAGATAAGATCTAGCCATGTGTCTGTGGTTGTTACTCGAGGGGTTTGTACATGGCTGGCCGTCGACATCGCTAGTTTACTGCACATGTGCTGAACGGTCGGAAGCAACCCTTGCTTTGAAACAGCTTGTGCGTGGGAAGACATTGAAACGTGCTCTGAGAGGCAACAAGTACGGCTGCGGGCGGTTGAGGGCACAACCGTGGGCAGGGCCCTTCACGAACGTCCCTCTCTCAAGTCCCGCCGTCGACGTTAATTTCGGTCTACCCATCGACAGGGCCTGGCAAGCCGCCAATCTCCACACTTAGCTCTCCACACTTAGCTCCCCAAATAATGCTATTGCCCTCCTGCTATGTTACCCGTTACGTGCATTGAAAGCCCCAGCGCGTCCTGGGGCGTGCCACCCGCATGCACCATGCGAGTTTTGAACGTTGCCGACGGCTGCCCCTAGAGCCCGCACCCCGACAACACGCCATGTTCTTCTTGCTTCCAACCCTGACAACAAACCGCTCTATGTTGTGCCTTCAGGAACGCTTCTGGCCACAGAAGACACCTAAGTGCGCAACCTTGCCGAACCATGCACATGCAATGCCTGCAGAGTGGTCAGGCTCATATCGGTACCATTGCCTCTCGAATCAACAGCTGCGACACCCCCACACACAGTGATCTGTCCCCAGAGAAGCAGAGCAGAGTCGACCGGCTAAGAAAGGCTGAGAACCTGAAGAGTTGCTACGGGCCCTCCAATCCGGCCCAGGCCGCTACCTAACAACCTCCACGACTCACAGGAAGAAGCAACCCCACCATTCGCCTAAGTGACAATCAATGCAAAGCGCAAATGCACACACCGGCCGACGGCCAGTAGGCCCATCGCGCCCCTGCCAACTAACCATCGACGCCCCGAGCTAGTTCGGTCCAACCCTGCTGTGGACGTCCAATTGCAAGACCGGCGGCACCAGCCCCATGCCTGATTGGCACAGCTCCACAGCCCTGCGCGCCTCTCCTTTGTACACGTCACCGCCCGCACTCCGGCATCGTGCTGTACCGCCAAGCCACTGCTGCCAAGCCAGACCCTGCGCCCGTACGGCAGATCCACCGCGATCCACTCAGTGCTCGTCGTACACCGCATCGTGGGCGCACACCACCGACAATGACGGCCGCCCCAGCTGCTGCGGCAGCCACACGCATGCCTCCCGGCACACGCCCCGGCACGCGTCCAGCCTCAACTCGGTCAGGTCGGGCAGCCCCGCCGCCGCCGCCGCCACGCCGCGCGCCGTGATGAGCGGCGCGCGTGACAGCTCCAGGCGCCGGAGGCCGGCGGCGGCGCCAGCCGCCAGCGCCGCGGCGGCGGCGGTGGCGGCGGCGGCAGGCTCCTGGGCGCAGGCCCACGGCGCCGCCGCGGCCGCCGCTAGCGCTGCGGCGCTGGTGGACCGAGGCATAGCGCGGCCCGCACACACGTTGGCTCCATTCGGACTGGAGCCGTTGGTGCCAGGGCCGTGCGTGACGTCGCCAACGTCGCCGTTGGCATGTGAAGTGATGCTAGTGGTGGTGGTGGTGGTGGTGCAGAGGGCGAGGTCGGCGAGGGAGGTCGAGATGGAGCACGTGACGGCGGCCTCGGCCACGTCAGCACACGCGGCGCACGGCGGCACGGGCACGCCGGTGGCGGCGCGGCCGCCGCGCGCCGCCGCCGCCACCGCCGGCGCGCACACGCCCAGCGCCACCTCCGCCCCTGCCTCCGCCTCCGCCTCCGCCACCCCCTCCTCCTCCTCCATCCCTGCGACAGCTCCGTCGCCGGTATCCAGACCGCCAGCGTTCCCACTGGACCCCGCTCCACAGTCGCCGCCAGCGCTGCCGCCGCCGTCGCTGACGCCAGCGCTGACGCCGCCGCCAAGCGACGCCAGGGCCTCGTCTGTGAGGTGCGGCGCCCCCGCCAGCGCCAGCTCCCGCAGCGCCGGCGCCGCCGCCAGCAGCCGCCGCAGCGCTGCCGCCGTCAGGCCCTGGCAGCCCGCCAGGTCCAGACAGGTGAGGGCGGGGAGCGGGGCGCACCTGCGGGGAGGGGGGCAAAGGGCGGGGGGGGGGGCGGGGGCGAAGGTACATGAGCCAGAGGGGGCACCCAGATGGTCGGGGCCGGGTCTCCAGTACGACAGTGAGCGCTGCTGAGGCAGGGGCATGAGCAGGAGCGCTGATGAGGCAAGGGCCAAGCGGCACGAGGCGGCAAGATGCGGGTTGGGCCACAAGCGGGCAGTGGTGGAGGGTCACGCGGCAGCGGGGGCTTTCGGGTGGTCCGCGCTCCAGGGAACAAGCAGCACGAGGGGTTCAGGCCCGCCCGACCCACCTGCCGTACGCCTGCTCCGGCCAGCCCTCGCAGCCGCCCAGCCGCAGCGACGCCAGCTGCGGCGGCGGCGGCCACCAGGCCTCCTCCTCCGAACCCCCGCCGTCGCCGGCACCTCCGTCGCCGTCGGCGCCGCCAGTGTGGCTGTGGCGCTGGCGGAACGACGGCCCGCCGCCGCCGTTGGCGAAACCGTTGGCGGCGACGGCGCCGCTGTCGGTGCTACAGCCGCTGCGCGTGCCGTCGGTGGCGGTGCCGCTGACGCTGACGCTGGCGGTGCTGCCGCCGCCGCCGCCGACGCTCGCCTCATCGTCGCTGTCCGAGCCGCCGCCGCCGCCGCCGCCGTCGCTGCCGTCGGCGCCGCGGATGCGGTGGTAGTGACTATGGCCCTGGTGGTGGTGGTGGTGGTGGTGCGCGTGGTGATGCCCGATGGGCAACGGCGCTATCTCATCCCCCTCCTCCTCCTTCCCCTCTACCCCGTCCCCGTGCTCCGGCCCCGCCGCCGCCAGCTCCGCCGCCGCTGCCTCCGCCGCCGCCGAGCCCGGCTCCGGCGGCGGCAGGCAGCCGCCGGCGTCCATCCGCAGTGCCGTCAGGGCCGTGTGACCCGCCACCGCCGCCCACGCGCCCTCGCCCTCCTCCAACGTCAGCGCCCGCAGGCCCGGCAACCACGCCGCCAGCGGCGCGCAGCCCTCCTCCCACGACTCCAGACTCAGCCGCGTCACGGCCGTCAGCGCCAGAGGCAACACCCCCGCCGCCGCCACCGCCACCGATAACCCCAATCCCTCGCTGCCGCCCGCCTGCTCCGCATCCGCATTCGCATCCCCAGCCGAAACCACATCCACGCCAGCGCACAGGGCGGCTGCCGCTCCACCGCCGCCCTCCGCCATTACCGTGTGTCCGGTTGCGGGTCCACGCTGCGGCGACACGCGGGCCGTCTGCGCCGACAAAACCACGAGCGCCGGGCACTCCGCCAGCCCCGCCACCACCTCATCCCCCAGCGCCATCTCCAGGTGCAGCCGCCGCAGCGCCGTGAGGCCGGGCAGGGGCGCGAAGGCGAGCGCGGCGCGGTGGCCGCTGCCCCACAGGGCCAGGCGCGTGAGGCCCGTGAGGGCGTTCAGGGAGGCGAAGCCCGCGGTACTGACGGTTGCGTCAGAGAGCTCTAAGGAGCGGAGGGGCGGGCCCGCCGGGAAGCCGCGCGTCTGGAAAAGAGGGAAGGGGGAGGGTAGCAAGCGGGAGCGGAGGTGAGGAGTAGGAAAGGAGCGGACGGTAGCGTCAGAGAGCTCCAGGGAGCGGAGCGGGGAAGCCGCGCGTCTGGATGGGTGGGGGGACGGCGGGGGCAGAGGGTTCGCGAGGTGGGGATGAAGGTGGTTCGAAAGTAGAGGCAGGGAGCGGTGGGGAGCAGAAGGCCGTGCGGATGTGGTGCTGCTTCGGGTGGTCCACGCACAGCCCAACACGCTCCCGAAGCCCCCGAACCTCGCCCCGCCTCCTCCTTTCCCTTGTTACCAGCCCCTGCCCGACTTCGGACTTTACCTGCCGCAATCCCCTCCCCATCCCCCTCCCCATCCCCCTCCCCATCCCCCTCTTCCTGTCCCGCACCTGTAGCCTCAGGTGGTCCACGCACAGCCCAACACGCACCCCAGGACCTCGCCCTGGCCCCTCCCGTCCCTTGTGATCACCCTCTATCCCCCTCGGACCTCCCCTCCCTTTCCACCGCCACACCCGTCCCGCACCTGTAGCCTCAGGTGGTCCACGCACAGGCTCTCCAGCTGCCCCAGGCGGCCCAGGTGCGAGAGGGACTCACACGTCAGCGCGTGCCGCAGGCCCCGCACCGACAGAGCGCGCAGGCCCGGGCCCAGCGAGTCGCACAGGCCGCACAGCTGGAGGGCGGGGGTTGGGGAGGGCAGACGGAGACGTGGGAGGCTGAGGGCAGGAGGAGAGATGGATGGGGCGCCACGAGGTTGGCCTTTCGACGAGCGCAGCCGCGCACCATCCCGCGGCTCTCGTCCAGGCCCCGCATGCCGCCTATCCGGTCCCCACCCGCACGCAGGCGGCAACCCGCAGGCCGCTCCCGCCCCCGCTCCCGCTCCCACCTGCGGCCCCGATATGGGCAGGCGCGTGAGGTGCAGCTCCTTGAGGCCGGTGAACGCGCACTCCAGCTCCTGGGGGGGAAAGGGGGCGACGGACGGGGGTTTCAGGGGTGCAGCCAGGTCCAGATTGCCCCAAACCAAGCTGCCCTCAACCTTTGCCCACATTCATATGAGCCTGACAGCTCACCGCCTTCAACAAGCTTCCCATCACCAACCCATTACGCCGTGAGCACGGCCACCCCCCGCCCCAACACGGCCACCTCCCCCCTGCTCGCCTGCAGGCACCGGCCCAGGTCCGAGCACTCGGCGTGCCGGCCCTTGTACCCGTGCTGACACCGGATCTCCAGCCGCTCCAGCCCCGGGCACGCCAGCCGCAGCGTCTGTAGGGCCGACAGCAGGCCGTCCCTGCCACTCAGCCGCACGCCCCGAACGCGCCGGCCCAGTCGGCCGCTCTGCTGCCGAAGGGCGCTGAGCAGGCGGTGGCCGCAGTCGGCGTTGCGGGCGTTGAAGTCCAGGTCGATGGTGGGGGGCAGGTGGGAGAGGGGCGGCGGGGGCTCCGAGAGGAGGGCCGTGGCGCGGAGGCGGGGCAGGCGGCAGGCCGAGGCGCAGGCCGCCTGGGCGCGGGAGCAGGTGACCCGGAGGGCCTTGGCGTCCTGGGGAGGGGAAGGGAGGAGGGGGCACATGGAGGCAAGGGGAGATGAGGATGAGAGGGGAGCAGCAGGAAGGTGCCGACTCCTGGACTCAAGGGACGCAATCCCCGTGCGAGGGCTCTGATGAGTCCAGCCAGCCGTGTGGAGGCCCTGCGCGCAGCCCCGACCGCAGCATTGGCCCACCCCCGCCCCAGGCTGTGCACAGGACCGTGCCGCTTGCTGAGCCTCCCCTCTAAGTCGGGGATGAGCTTAAGGGCCTGAGCCGCTGGACAGGACCTCGCGAGCGCACACGCACCTCGGTGGAGAGTCGGCCGAAGAGGGCGTGCAAGAACGGCTCCGGCAGCGACACGAAGCGCGCCGGCTCCACGGGCGCCGGGGCCACAGCTCCCGAGACGTCAGGAGCCATCCTAGTCGCAGTATGTGGTGTTTACAGGCAGCAGCAGAGCCCCGTGCGGTCGCACTCGGCGGCGTTGTGCAGCTTCGCGCCTCCGCGTCAAGCCTCCGCCATGCAGTTTGGTTTGGCTTTGCGATACTAAGGTAAAGATACGGCCACAACGGGGTGCAGGGCCGCTTTCGCGTGAGCGCGCCGCATCGGGAGGGCAAAGTCAAAGGCTGAACGGGCTGGCTGGAGAGACGTCAATTGTGTGATGCGGGTCTTTAATTGAGGCGCGGAGTATGTATTTCGGCGGGGCTTGCGAGCCTGTGTCCGTTGCAGTGATGCGGAGCCCGCTGGGCTCATGTCGAGACAGCTCGACGCTGCAGCTGCCGTTTGCCGTCAATGTCTATGCTACGGTCATAAATGAACTAGATTGCGCTACGTGCCTGTAAACGTGAGACGATGCGGCGGGCGCTTGGATGGCTGCTGCCGGGGCACGCTGCTGCAGCGGCGAGTCGTGGGAGCGCCCTAGAGCTACTCTGGTAGGTCTGAAAAACAAAGGGCGACCTGCGTCGCTCTCACGCCTGGCCATCACCAGCCCAACCATCAACCCTCGCCCGCGCTCGCGGGGACTTGGCGAAGATATCGGACGGCAGCTAAAGTGACGGTGCCGCAGCGCAGAGGGGCCCGGGGGCCCGTTCTGGTCTTGGGCGTGCCCCTCCCCATCCATCCGCTCCATCCAGCAGGCCTCCGGCAACCCCCGCAAACCCCACAACTTACCTTGCCCGAATCTCCCCCGCCCGCATTCACCCCTCCCGTAGTCATGACGCGGCTCCAGCTTGGCTTCTGGCAGCCAGGGACGCAGCTGTGGGCGCCGGAAGCCCGCCCGTGCTCGGCGGCTTCCGACGCTTCGGCTCCTTGCCCAGCTCCCAAGCAGCAGCAGGCGCCCCTCCGGCCTCAGCACAGAGCTCCTTCCCCCTTGACCAGGGCCTTGGATCCAGCACGGAATTGGGATCCAGCGTAGAATCTGGATTCGCTGGATTGGGAGGCGCTCTCCAAGGCCCCAGCTCTAGCTCGTCGTTCCTAGCTAGCGTGGGCCCCACCCCAGGCGGAGCCCCCTCCATCATCGACGAGGCGGCTCGCTCCGTGTCAGCTGCCTCGACCTCCCTCGATGCTTCCCCCCTCTCCTCATCGCACGCCGTAACGCCATCACAACCCCTGCCCGTGTGGACGGACTGCCCTCCCGCATTGGGAGGCGGGGGCGGAGGGGGGCCCGGGGAGGCCCTGGAGTCGGCCATTGCCGCCTGCTCGGCCGCTGAGTCATCCCCGCTGGGCTCCTTACTCATGTCCAGCGCGCAGCACGTGGCCAACTGGTACGAGCTCGTCCACTCTACGACAGGTGCGCCCTGCCTGCCGTGCAGCGGTTGGGTTGGGCTTAGTCACGGCGGGGCGGAGTCGCTGGACTGCGCCCGATTGCCCGTACTAGTGCCGCCCGCTACAGCCTGCCGCGGCGCGTCGTCTGCCTGTCGAGGCCGCATACTGCATACACCCCCCTGCAAGCCCGACCACCTCTGTGTCTCTATCCTTTTGCTACCGCCGCCCCTTACCCCAGCCCCACTTATCCCACGCCCCCCCACCTCCCGCCCCCCTCCCTCCTCCCCCTGCCCCCCCCCCAGGCCTCCCCTGGGTGGCCTCCATCCCCCTCACCACCTTTGCGCTGCGCCTGGCCTTGCTGCCCATATCCATGCGCCAGGCGCGGATCATACGCACCAACTTCTCGCTATACAAGGTGGGGCGCACGGGTTCTGGCTTTCGGGCTTTCGCGCCTTCGGGCGTAACGATCCCATGGGCAGGCCGGCTTACACGAGCAGCCCCTAGCGGCCCCTACCTCAGGCCCCTACTCAGGGCCTTTTAGTCATCCTCACATCTAGGTTTTGGGTGCTGGTCGTGATGGCCTGCAGGAGCGCCACTGGCTGGACACCAAAAGCTCCCTCACACACGAACCCCCCTATCGTCCTAGACATTGCTTTCATTGCCCCCTGGAACGCGAGCGGTCAGGCATGACTAATATGTGCGCCCGCAGAACACGTGGACCCCCTAATCGTCCTATCTCGCCCTTGCAGGAGGCGCTTGCGCTGACGGACGAGCAGGAGCGTCAGCAGCGGGAGGCTCGGGAAGCCCTGTCGGCGGCCGACGACACGGCAGCGCGCATGCGGCCGTCCGCGTCGGGCCCGGCTGGGCCTGGCTCGCCCTCGCCCTCCCCCGTCTTCCCCAGCCGCAACAGCGGCGGGGGCGGGGGCGGGAGCGCTGCGGGTGCCGGCAGCAGCGCTGCCGGGGCCACGCCCTCGGCCTCTGCGAGCCTGTCCACCTCCGCAACCGCGGGCCCAGCGTCGGACCAGGCCCAGGCCCAGGCCCAGGCCCAGGAGGCCCAGGCCCAGGAGGAGCAGCAGCGGGACCTGGCTGCGCGGCTGGCCCGGTCTCAGGCGGTGCTGGCCAACTTCAATATGCTGAGGGCCAAGCTGGACGTGCCGCACCCCGTGTGGATCCTGGTCAACCCCCTGGTGCAGGTGGACGGGTCGTGGCTCGTGGGTGGGCGGTGGGCGGGCGCTGAGTGGGCAACGAAGCGTGGCTTGGCCACGGCTGTGTGTGGCCCAGGGCTGCCCACGTGCTCGCTACGGAAAGGTCCAGGGGTTGGTGCATGCGCCCCACTCCCGCGCTGCCCCCATCCCGCGCTCCCCTGCCCTGCCCCGCCGCAGATCCCCGTGTTCGTGCTAGTCAGCACGTCCCTGGGCATGATGTGCAGGTGGGCAAACATCGCTAACTTCTGTGGGCCGCCCGCGGGCGTCGGGTCCAGAAGGGGACGCGGATGCGATCGATGCGTGTCCGTTTCAGCAAGCATGGTCCATTGTTCCGCCGCTTCAGCTCCTGCCCTGCTTTTGCCTGCCCTGTATAGGGCTCCCTGGCCCGGGCTGGCTACGGAGGGCGCGCTGTGGTTCCAGGACCTCACGCTGCCGGCAGTGCTGCTGGGACCGGGTACGTTCGGGGGGTGGGTGCGGGGAGTGGGTGGGTGGGGCCCATTGCGGCGAAGGGGTCTGTGGCGCCAGGGCCAGGGCCAGGGCCAGGGTGTTCCGGGTCGGAGCTGAGCAGGGCTGACGGCCCTCAGCCTCAAGCCTCTAGGGTCCGTGGAGCTGTGGGGTTGCACCGGTATGGGGCCCTCTGTGGCGACGGGGTCTGCTGTGCCTGTCGGATCGGTATGTGTCCGCCTGTCCCGGCATGGGGATGGCTACGGGGCGCGGGGGGCTGACGTGCGCACGTGTTGTGGAGAGCGGCCGGGGTCCCCAGACCCCCCAGTCAGGCGCGTCCCGTTCGCCCCGCTCTGGGTCTGCTGCGTGGTGCGCTGTGATGTCGTGGCCTGTCCCGGCATGGGGGTTTGTGCGGTGAGGCGTGTGTGTGGTGAGCGGTGAGCAGTGCCCCAGTCGCGTCCGGGTCACCCCGATTACGGTTAGGGGCGTGGTCCGGGTCAGTCATGGCGGCTCTCGTGTAGATGAAGCGTAGGAGCCCAAGGGGAAGGCCGGGGCAAGTGGCCGGCGGGGCCTTTCCCCTGTGCTCCTACGCTTGATCTACACGAGCTGTCATGACGGACCCGACCCGCATTGCCCCTGTTTACAGCTACGGTACGGACGGGACCAGCCGACGCGCCTGGGCCCAGAGTACGGCAACAGTGCTCCACCCCCTGCACCCCACTCTGCCTCCCTCCTCCCCACACACCGCACCCTCCCGGACCCTCCCACCCCCTCCCCAACCCTCCCAAACGCGCATCGGGCTCGCTGCCCGCCGCCGCGAACTTCAAGACGCCCGGGGAAAAAAACCTCCCAAACCCTCCCGGACCCTCCCAAAACCCTCCTGCCCACAGGCGGCCTCACCGACTTGGAGTCCGCGGCGCTGCCCATGGGCCCCGTGGGCCTGGCCCTGCCGCTGCTGGTATACGCCCTCACCATGACGTCACTGCGACTGGGCGTGGGCGCGTCGGGGATGGCGGCGCGGGCGGGCGCCGCCACCAGCCTGGGGGCGCCCGGGGGAGCCACTGCGAAAGCCGGCGGCGTGGAGGACACGGCACTGGGTGAGTGCGCGTGAGCAAGCCTACAGCTATGGTTATGTTTCAACAAGCGGCGGCGGAGGCGGAGGCGTGGGCATGTTTTAGCCAGCACGGGGGCGCCCAGTTGCGAGGCTGTAGGTTGTGGGGTGTGTGGCGTGGGGGGGTGGCCAGCCTGGAGGGCCGACTGCTGGGGCGCAGGGTGGTGTGAGGACACGGCAGTGGGTGGTGGGCGGAGGCGGGGGCATCCTCCCGTCGTGCTGCCGCTGCTTGGCAGTTTTGTGGAGACTGTTGGGGTGTGCTACCGTACTTCGCGCCCACGCCAGCGCAGGCGGGGGCATGCCGTGGGCACCCCTGCTGGCTGCTCACAGGTGGTCGCGGCCAGTTTCTATATCGCTCCCCCCGCAGGCGCCTTCCTCCGCGGCCTGCCCCCGCTGCTGTACGCGCTGACCACGCTTAACCTGGTGTTCAAGGTGCAGATGGCGCAGGGCGTGCTGGTGCACTGGCTGGGCTCGGCGGGCTTCACGCTAGGGCTGCAGGTGGGCGTGGGGGGGCTGGGGAGTGGGGGGGGGGTGAGAGGGCTGGGGCTGCAGGTGGGGGGAGGGGGGAGGTGGGGTGGTGGGTATTTTTTCGAGCGGGAAACGAAACGATACGATGGGGTGGTGGGAGGAAGAAGTGTGTGGGGGGGGGGGGCGCTGGGGCTGAGGGGCTGGCGGGGCTTCGCGCTGGGGCTGCAGGTGGGGGGAGGGCTGGGATGGTGGTGGGAGTGGGGTCCAGTGCGGCTGGCCGGGCCTAGGGGCTGGCGGGCGTTCAGGGTGAGGCTGCAGGTGAGGCCTAGCGTTGCACAGGTGCCTGGAGGCCCCCACACCCTTCACTCCACCTGAGCCCATCCCTACCCATTCCACCCACCCTACCGACCTCCGCAGATGGCCCTGCGCGTCCCCGCCCTGCGCGAGCTCCTCAAGCTCAACCGCGTCACGGGCACCCCCTCCCCCCCCTCCTCAAGCTCCTCCTCCTCCTCCTCCTCCCTCACCGCTTCCTCCTCCGCCTCCTCGGCCTCCCCTTCCTCCGCCTCCACCTCGCTTCGCTTCGCCGAGCTGCCCTCCGACCTTGTCGACCGCGTGGCGACCACGAGCGACCCCAACATATTAGTCATCATGGGCGCGCAGCTGTCGGCGCGGCAGCAGTGAGTCATGCATCTTGAGCGCGCCTTCGGACGCCGCCATGCTTGGGCCGGGGGCTCGCGGTGTGTTGACGACGGGCCTGTTCACATGGGACCGCGGACCAGGGTTGGTTCGGGGTCTGGCTCGTGTTGCCGTGCACTGCTGGCAGTGAAGCTGACCCGAACCCTACCCAGGGGGGGGGGGCTGGCTGCATCTGGTCCGCCGCGGTTCGACCCGAACCAGACTTCAAACCAGACCCAAACCAGGCCCATGTAAACAAACCCAAAGAGCCCCCGGCTTGGACCCCCGGCACGACGGGCGCTCAGTTCTGCACGGGGGCCTCGCTGTTGCTGCCGCTCGAGGGGCCTGAGCCATTCTTGCTTGGCTCTCGCATCGGGTCCCCCCGAGGTGTTCAGGCCTCGCCTCCCGCCTCCCTTCCCCCCACCCGCCCACCCCGCAGCTACCCCGCGGCGCTCCACTGCCTGCGCAAGGCGGTGCTCCTGCGCCCCGGCCACACGCGCGCGCACTACTCCATGGGCCAGGTGTACGCGCTGACCAGTGAGTGCAGTGCCAGGGGGGGTGGGGGGTCGCGGGGTGGAGGATGAGGGCGGAAAGAGGAGATTGTGTGCGGTGTGCTGCGTGACGCTGCATGAGGTGGGCCACAAGACTCCATTACGCCGGGAAGGGCGTGTGTGGAAGGGACGTGTGAAGGCCTGCATCTCTTTTCAAGGCGGGCCCAGCCCACGAAACTGACCAGCTTTTAGCACTGTACCATGGCCCCACCTCCCCGTCCCCCGCCCTTCCTCCTTCCCCTTCATACCCCGCCTCCCCCACCAGACGCGTGGCCCGACGCCGAGGTCTCCTACAAGGCCGCCGCCGAGGTGGCGGAGGAGGGGCCCGAGCGGGGCCAGGCGCTGTACTGCGTGGGTACGGCACTGCACGCACAGGTGTGTGCTTGGTTGGGAGTTGGGAGTTGGGGGTTGCGGGCGCGGAGGGTTAGGCGCTCCTGGCTGCATTGCGACGCCAGTGCTGCTTTCGCTTTCCGTCTTTGCCCTGGCCTTGCCTTCCATACACTGAGGGATTGATGGGCCCTCGCCCTCCTCTCCTTTCATCTGTCCCTTACTCCCTTCCCCTATCTTAGCACAAAAACGTTTTACCCATCCCACATATGGCTCTCTTGCACCCCCTTCCCCCACTTCCCAGGGCAAGCTCAGCGAGGCAGTGGAGGCGTACCGCGCCTCGGACGAGCAGTGGCCGGGGCAGGTGGTGGTGCCGTACGCCATGGCGAATGCATTAGTCATGGCAGGCCGTACGGCAGAGGCGGCGGAGGCGGTGGCCACCGCGGAGGAGCGGGATGCGGCCACGCCGGGGCGGCCGTTCGCGGCGGGTCTGGCGCGGCTGAAGGCGGGGCTTGTGCGTGGGGAGGGGAAGGATGGGACAGGGAGCAGCGCGGGGAGTGGGGATGGGAAAGAGGTGGGCGGGGAGAAGGCCGCGGAGGTGGTTGGTAAGGAGAAGCAGGCGTGAGGGTCCAAGGCTGGACGATGATCACGGAAAGGCACAGGGCATCAGCAAGGCATGGGGCGGAATGCGGGCCAGAGTCGGAGCAGATAAGGACGGCGACAGAGTCTGTAGTGCGCCAGGGTAAGGGGTAGATACTAGTGGACGACTGCATTGAGTGGTTTGCAGGTGTTGAGAGGGACCGCAGCTGTACCTGCTGTACCGAGGCTGTACTAGGCGACGGTCGGGGCCTGGCTTGGGGATTCGGGCATAGCCCCCGCGCTGGCTTGGGGATTCGCAGGATGGTCGGGGGAAGGGCTGACACGACTGGCCGGCTCACGCCTTGGCAGAAGAGTGCGATGAATAGAGCTCCCGAAGATTCAGTGGACAGGGTGGCCGTGGGCACAGGCAGGCGTCGTTTGCACGATCAAACGCAGCGAGCGGTAAACGCCACTGTCGCTCGCTCTTTACGCCCCTCACAATACCGCCCGCTCTGCAACACACAGCGATACTTCCACGCAACAACAGCACTCTAGGATCCGAGCCTTGCTTCGCGACCCAGCGCGAGCTGCAAACCACCGGCCAAAATGGCTTGCCCGCTGCCGGCCCGCGCAGCAGCGGGCCACGTTTGCGCCACAACTAGCGTTTCTAGTCCCGTGCGAGCATCGCCCGCGCCCTGCGTTTCTGGGCATCAACGACGAGGTGGCTGTGCAGGTGTGTCCAGTCGCGGGCTCTGAACCCCGCCCTATTGCTCAGGCGCATTGTGATGGGAAAAACCCTGCTGCGCTGGCGCCAGCTGAGTCGACTGCTCGCAAACTTCGGATGCTTCTGCCGCATTGCGCGCAGCGCGAGCCTATGGCGAGGCGCCCAGCACCACCACGTCCACCAGCACCAGCGCGGAGTCTCCCCGTGGCCTGCTGGGGAGCATCCGCATAAAAGTCAACCCGCCCAGGCCCACCTCGGCTCCCCCAGCCCCGCCATCCCTCATCCACAGCCCCGCCTTCGTGCAGCGGGAACTCATCAAGCCGGTGAGCTGCATGCTACTACCAGGCTCTGTTCACCGAGTGAATACGATGGGAGCCGCTCCCTGCGCAGCCAAGTTGCTCTAACCCCCCGGCCCCTCCCCCGCAACGTCGCTGCAGGGCGAGGTCGCACCGGGGCCCAGTGCTCCCCCAGCCGTCACCGAGCGGCCACGGGTATCTCGGGACGAGAGCGACGGCGAGCGACCGGGCAGCCGCCTGGCAGAGGTGATCAAGCGGTGAGCCGGGGCAACTTGGCAACTGGGCTGGAAAGGTCGCCGACGTGCTACACACCGGCTGGCGAGGGCCGCCTCAGGCCCGACGGGGTGAGCCCCGGGCAGGGCTTCTTACACTGCGCTCCCAAACTCTCCCCCTCCCCTTCCCGAATCCTCCCCCCTCCCTCCCCTCCGCCCAGCGTTGACCGCAGCCTGGACGAGCTGGAGCAGAAGCCGCTGCCCCTGCAGCGGGAGATCTACCAGGCCTCACGCAGCCCCGTGGGGAAGGCCACGGGCATTGCCCTGGAGGCGGCTGCCAAGGTGGGGAGGGGCTGGGGAGGGGGGGGGTTGAGGAGGGCTGAGCGGGGGGGGGCAGGGAAAACAGGGTCGGGGCGGGCCCTGGAGGCGGCGGCCAAGGTGGGGAGGGGCTTGGGAGGGGGGGGGGATGAGGAGGGCTGAGCGGGGGGGGGCAGGGAAAACAGGGTCGGGGCGGGCCCTGGAGGCGGCTGCCAAGGTGGGGACTGGGGGAAGGGGGTGGGAACAAGAGGGAGAGGCAAGGCGGACAGTAAAGGCTGTGCTGGCGCGATTGGGCGTTGCATAGGCGGGCAAGGGAGGGCACGGGAGGTGGCCCTGGGTGAGCAAGAGGGGCGGGGGGTTCGACGAGGGCTGGCTTCTGAACCCTTACTTTCTTACTCCCGCCCTGCTTCTCCAGGTGACTGTGGCTGCCACCAAGGAGGCGGTCAAGGTGGCGGTGCCCATGGGACAGTGAGTGGGCCCCTGGGGGGTGCACGGGGGGTGGGGGCTTCACATGTAGAGTGGCCCACCGCTCAGGCGGTGGTAGCGAGCCGCAGCGCGCCAACCGCTCTCCCCGTTCGGGCTTGCTGGCTGCCACCAAACCTCCCTCTCCCCCTCCCTTTCCCCCTCCCTCTCCCCCTCGCTCTCCCCCTCTTCTCCCCCCCCCCTTACCCCTAGGTGGGTGCTCAAGGAGGGCGCCAAGGCCGCCATGGCCCTCATGCAGCGGGCCATGCAGGAGGCAGCGCGCAAGGAGGTGGAGGGGGGCACGGGCACGCGCCGCATCAGCGTCAAAAAGAAGCGGGAGGACTGAAAGACGGGGAAGGAATGACGCGGGGGATGGCTGAAGGAAGGTAGGCAAGGGTCTGTGGCCCTACGAGGGACGGATGAAGGGAAGAGCCGGAGGGTGGAGCGGCCGCGTGGAGCGGACTGGCGGAGCTGCGGCCTCGGGGGGCTACCTCACGGAGGAGCCGCGTACGCGGAGGCACGGCCGCTGGCGCCAGCGCTGATGCTGAGGCGGCTGGGGCATGGAGCCGCAGCCTGGGGTGGCACGTGGAGCGTGTATGTGTTCACGGAGGCACGGCCGCTGGTGCCTGAGCCCAGCGACGGCGCGTCGGAGCTCCGTGGAGGAGCGGCGGCTGACCTGCGGAGCTGCTGGCCCCTGGCGCGGCGGCGGGGCATCGCGTGCCTGGGCTTGCTGAAGCGAGAACGGGCTGGCGGGGCTCTGGGACAGGGCCTGGTCCCCCAGGGGGGCATTGCGGGGCACGGCTGAGGCGACGGCGGCTGAGGCGGACGCAGGGCTGCCAGCCATCTCCGAGGAAGGGGGGGACAACACCGCAGCAGCAGCGGCCGCGGGGAAGGCTGGCGGGGCTCTGGCCCAGGGGGGCGTTGCGGGGCACGGGGCTGCGCCGCTGGGGCGGAATGGGTGCACAAGCACTGCAGCCAGAGGGAGCCGGCGCTGCGGTCGCTTGCGTTGGCGCAGGGAGGGAGCGCTGGGGCGGACGCAGCCGGCGGGAGCTGGTCGCTGGCGAAGAAGTACGGACGGAGCGCTGGGCTGCGGCCGCCCCGATCCCTCCCCAGGGCCTAGTACGGCAGCGCTGGGTGGAGACTGGGTAGCTGCCGGGGCCCTGACTGCGCTTGTGTGGAGGAGTGCCGAGGTTTCGTGGTGAGTCGGCATAAAGCAGCCGGCAGGCTGCTGTGACGGACCGGGGGCGGGGCCGCTTGAGCCGATAGCCGTGGCTGGTCGGGGCGCGTCTCTGTCGGGGTTCGCGTGTATTGTCGTGACCCGTGGTCTGGATAGCCATTAGCGGCGCATGTTGTACTTGAAGCGAGAGAGTTGATAGGAAGATGCCGACATGAAGAATGCTCCGTAAAGCTGAGGGAGCGAGTGTCAAGCGCTGGTTCCAGCCCGGGGGGCAGGGCGGAGGCAAAGCCCTCGGGCCTGGCCCAACACCCGTTTTGCGTGAGCGCGAGACGACGGTGGAAGAGACGGAGAGGGGCGGTACGAGCTGTGTCTGTGCTTTGCAGCTCATAGCGGGGCGATGCCCCTATTTTGCTCCTGATCTATGTGGACACGGGGGCAGTCCAGAGTCGCGGTACGGTCATATACTTGGTTTGCCTGGGGTTTTGCCACGATGTGTGGCAGCTCTTGCGGCTGGCGTGAGGGGGTTTACGTATTACCGTAGTTCGTCCGCATTATTGTGGACGTAATTTTTGGCGGGATGGCGCCCATGGTGGTGGTTGGATGGCGACCGGTCGGGAAGCGGTTAGGGAAGGCTTCGGGAGGGCGTGCCTCCTGAGGTCGCTCGCTATGCAACGAGGTCAACACCACGGCAGAACATGTTTGGTGCAGAGCCCACCCCACCCTCAAAAGGCCTCAGCCCCACCTGGACCCGCTTCGAACGGCTTCGGACAACTTTGCAGTGCTCTGGCGAAAGCCCTGGTTGCATGGTCACCGCGTCATTGCGGGTTGCACCTACCAGTCCCCGATTGTTCGGAAAGGAACCTGGGTCTGCACTTTGCTGGCCTGCTTCTCGCGTCTCCTTCCCATGGACCCTCCAGGCTCCAGCAGCGCAGTCAGGAGCAGGAGGAGCGGTAGCCGGTAGGCAGCTGGACACGAGCACGGGGGGCTGGATCGCGCTGGTGGAATCGGGGGTCCGATCTTCGATGAGGAAAACTGAGGTGAAGATGGGGCGGGGCGGGGTGCAGGGGGTTGGCGGGCTGGGCCACGCCGACCCGCGGGCGTCACGCCGGCCCCCGGCGATCCGAACCCTGGGCAGCATGCTGTCACTGCATAGCCCACCTTCATATACTGCAGTATGCATCCGTTGTAACCAGATCGCTTTGGGACCTGCAGAGCCCTCGCTCGAGGCGGCATTGCACGGGATAGCGCGCAAACCCGATAGCGTGCTCCTGTACCATTGAAGGGCACGACCTAGCGACCGATAAGCTTACCGGCATGATCTAGCTGTATAGGCGCGCGGACGAGCGCGCAACTCGCGAGATGGGTGTGCCGGGCTTTTTCGCCTGGGTAAAGCGGCGCTATCCTTGCGTCGCCAAGTACATCGTGAAGAAGAATGACCGCTGGGATGACGCTGACCAGCCGGCGGACATGCTGTTCGTTGGTAAGTGTCGAGCGCTGGGGAGGGCGGGAGCAGGCACCCGGCGGGCACTCTGGGCGCTCTGGGAGAGGAGGGAGAGGCTTGAAGGAGGGTTAAACAGAGCAGTCCTCCCCACCTCTTCGACTCGTACGCCCCCATCAAACGTCAGCTGTGCGTAGGAGGAGTGGAGGGGGGGTCAGCGACAGGCAGCCCACACCTCTTGGGGTCCTGGCCCAAGGGCGTCAGTTGCAGGCAGCCTATGCAGTGTCCCAATCCTGGGTAGCACGTGCAGTGTGGGTTGCACGTGCAGTGGAAAGAGTGGACACGGATGTCCACCCACAGGCCCAGGCTCACCCGGCTCCAAACAACACTGCGGCCAAGCCGGCCGACCCCCCCTGACCTCCCCTCCCCTCCCCTTTCCTCCCAACGTCCGCGCCCAGACATGAACCACATCATCCACAGGTGTGGCATCCACGGGAGTGGGGAGTGGGCAAAGGGTCAGGAAACAGCTAGGGGCCTGGGGCGGGGCTAGGCAGAGGCATACCGGGAAACGGCTTTGGAAACGGCCTTGGAAACGGCGGTGGCTACGAGCACACCCAGGGGGTGTGGGGGCGCAATGCACTGCTGCACAGCCGCCCCATGAGACAGGGCCGCGGGCCTCATTACCGGCGCCCAGGGCTCGCCCAGGGCCACAGGGGCATCCGCGGGGTGGGGGGTGGGGGGGGGGTCGTGGAGGAAGGGCCGTCCACCGGTTGTTGGTCAGGCACACCGCTGCCACGTACGCCGTGCCGGCCCTAGATGGCGAGCCAACGGCGTTGATGGCCGTTGTGTCCAACTCGCACCTCGGCACGTCCACCCAACGCGGCGACGCCGAGTCACCTGAGCTAACCCCTGGCACTCTCTCCCTGCGCACCTCCACATGTCTACCCAAACCGCCCAACGCAAGCCTAGTCACCTGACCTAACCCCTATCATGCCCCACTCTTCCCTTCTTTGCTTGGATCCCTCCGTCCAGCTGCACCCACGCCGCCATCGCCCGCGAGGGGGTGCCGTACGACGATGACTCAGCCTTCGCGCGCATGGAGGCGTACCTGACCGCCCTGCTGGAGGTGGCGTCGTCGGGATCCGGATCCGATGGCGACCAGGATCCCGCGCCGGCCCCTTCTGGATCCGGATCCGGATCTGGACCTGGATCTCAGCTGCGGCTGCTGTTTGTGGCAGTTGACGGCGTGGCCCCTATCGCAAAGATGAACCAGCAGCGCACGCGCCGCTTCCTTTCGGCCCACGTGGCCGAGGTGACGGAAAAAGTCGGTGAGCGGCAGCGAAGGGACACAGCAGGAGGGTGGGGTGCGTGGATGTTTAGCAGGCGGGAGGAAGGAGGGAGGGGTCACGGCCATTGAGGTTACGGTCGATTGTGTGCTCCGGGGCCGGCCGAAGAGAGGGCGGGCGGCCTACGGTGGGTTGGGGAGCGAGGGGCGGGCCGATGGCCACCTACCCCCGCCCTCTCACCAGCGCGCATCTCTCCTGTGCCTTCTCTTTGCGAACCCTCCGTGTGCCCCCCGCGTGGCCCTCACTGCTGCTCTGCTCCTCTCCGTCTCCTCAACCCGTACCGTTATGCCCCCCCCCCGCCCCCCCCCCCCCATCTAGGCCATCCAACTTCTAGATCTTCAAAGATCACCCACCGCCCCCCACCCCTGTCCGCCCACCCTAAACCCTAAACCCTAAACCCACAGAGAAGGAGGTGCGCTCCGAGATGGCCTCTCAGGCCGGCGGCGAGCGCCACATCCCCGATTTGAGCAGCGGCCGCTTCGACCCAAACATCATCTCACCCGGCACAGAGTTTAGTGAGTGCGGGCTTGTGTTCAGGGCTGCTCGTTGAATTAGCTGATAAATATGCGGGCTTGTGTGAGTCATGGTGCTTCCGGCGCCGCGCGGGCTGTAGCCCAAGCTGCCGAGTCGGTGCAGCACGCAGCCACGCACGAGTCTGCTAAGTTGAGAGCACCAGCCCCTTCTCGCTCTCCAGGCATCATAATCAGTACGCAAGAGCGTGCGGTCCTGTGTGTCTTGCGAGCTGCCACCCCCGGGCTGCTGACCTGTTGGCCTGTGCACTCTATCGTAGTCCTGCCTCTATCGTAGTCCTGCCTCTATCCTAGTCCTGCCTCTATCCTAGTCCTGCCTCTATCCTAGTCCTCTACCTACAGAGGAGGCTGCCCGTTCCTGCAGAGCATGCGGAGCGTGCACAAGCAGCGCCCGTTCCCGCTCATACCCGAGTGTGAGGCCGCCCCCTGACCT
The DNA here is from genome assembly GCA_016858145.1 of Edaphochlamys debaryana. NCBI lineage: Eukaryota > Viridiplantae > Chlorophyta > Chlorophyceae > Chlamydomonadales > Edaphochlamys > Edaphochlamys debaryana. Next base: position 261,236 of record JAEHOE010000148.1, read on the forward strand.
CCTCCACGCTTCCTACCCTCCCACCCCCTACCCCCGTTGCACTTGCATGCCCAAAGCACCCCAGCGACCTGCCGGTCTGTTACCTGCGACTTTATAGTGCTTCGGGATAGCGTTCAGCCGCCGCTGCCTACGCCACTTTCAGCTCCAGCCTCAGCGCACGCCTCTTCCGCGGACACCCGAACCTATCATGGACACGCTGGCGGTATGTACCTTCTCCGGCAATCCCACTAACCATTCGACGCTCTCCCGCTTATCAGCTTCAAACACCCCCTACCCCCCCCCCCCTTCGCCCCAGTGATGCACGTGGCGGCCCGCATCCGATCCATGCTGGCGGCACGGGTGGCCTCCGACCCGCGGTTCTCCAACCTCAGGGTGAGGGCGGGGTGGGGTGGGGTTTGGGGTGGGGTTTGGGGTTGGGGCTGGGGATCCGATCTCGGGGCTACGACAGGGGCGGTGGCCGGCCTCCCCACACCACGTCTAGCCGTCCTACTCCCCCCCTCCTTCCCCCCCTCCTCCTTCCCCCCCCTCCTCCTTCCCCCTCCTGTCAGGTGATTGTGTCTGACGCCTTCGAGCCCGCTGAGGGGGAGCACAAGATCATGCGCTTCATCCGCCACCTGCGCACACGGCCCGAGTACGACCCAAACACACGCCACGTGATCTACGGACAGGTGGGCTTGGGGGTTAAGTAGGGAACTGGGGCAAGACACGGGGGTGGGGGGTAGAGAGACGGGGGCTGGAGGGCGAGTCCCCTGATGGTGGGGCGCTCACCATGGGTTACAACTGGTGGGGTCTGCTCAGTTTTGGCAGTTGGAGCCATGCTCCATCCTGACGATTATCCGGCCCGATGCTGGGTTGCCAGCTGCTCCCTCTTGGATTGCCGCCTCGCGGCTTGTGCCGCCATCAAGGCATGGAGATGCGGGCTGGCAGCAGCACCTATGCCCGCCCACGTGCCCACGTGGCTGCACTGACTCCCCCTTTCCCCTTACCCCCCTCCCCCCCTGTCAGGACGCCGACCTCCTCCTCATATCTCCCTGCTGCTCCACGAGCCCCACGTGTGCATACACCCCCTTCCCCTCCCCCCCCTCCTCCCTCCCCCTCCTCCCTCCACCCCTCCCCCCCCCCTGACAGGACGCCGACCTCCTCCTCCTCTCCCTCCTCCTGCACGAGCCCCACGTGCGCATACACCCACTTCCCCTCCCTCCCATCCTCCCTCCCCCCCCTCCCCCCCCCCCCCCCCCCTGACAGGACGCCGACCTCCTCCTCCTCTCCCTCCTCCTGCACGAGCCCCACGTGCGCATACACCCACTTCCCCTCCCTCCCATCCTCCCTCCCCTTACTCCCTCCCCCCTCCCCCCCTGACAGGACGCCGACCTCCTCCTCCTCTCCCTCCTCCTGCACGAGCCCCACGTGCGCATCCTCCGGGAGGGGCACCTGGACGCACCCCCGACCGCCGCCGCTGCCCGGGAGAAGGCGGCGGGCGGCGGCAAGGGCGGATCCGCAGCGGCTGGATCCGGATCTGGAGCAGCTGGATCTGGATCTGGATCTGGGCTCGCGGTAGCTGGATCTGGATCTGGATCTGGGCCCACGATAGCTGGATCTGGATCTGGGCCGGCGGATCCGGTTTTTGAGGAGGTGGACATCAGCGTGCTGCGGGAGTGCCTGCAGTGGGAGTTTGCGGAGCTTTGCGGTGGGTCCCCGGGGGGGGGGGGGCGGGGAGGGCTGGGTGTGGGTGCGGAGGACGACGGAGGAGAGAATATTACCGGTATTGTAGTTCAACTATAACACTACGAAATGGGGCCGGGTGGGCCCCTTCCGCTTGCCGGCAGTCAAACCGTGTGCCCTCCGCCTGCACCCCAGGCGCGCCCGACGGCCGGCCGCTGCATGTCGGTCTCGCGGACGACGATTCGTCTTCTGAGGAGGAGGCGGAGGCGGAGGCGGGTGTGGAGGAGGCGGCGGAGGCGGGGGAAGAGGCAGATGAGGATGTCGAGGAGGGGGAGGCGGAAGAGGGGATGGAGGAGGGTCAAGAGGACGAGGCGGGGACGAGCGCACCTGCCGCCGCGCCCGCGCCCGCGCCCATGCCCGGACCCCTGATTGCTCCACTCGGCGGCACCCCGGCGGCGGCGGCAGTGACGGCGGCGGCAGCAGCACCCCTGGTGTCGGTTGCATCGCCGCCGCCGCTGGCCCTCCCGCCGCTCCCGCCGGCCCTGGCTCTGGCGCTGGGCCCAGCGCGGATGACTGCGGCCGCGGCGGCGGCGACGCCGCTGGTGGCGGCGCCGCCGAGGGTCGTGCCAGTGGTGGTCCTGCCCGGGGCGGTGGCGGCGGCGGCAGCGCCGCCGGCGGTGGTCAACCGGTCCCTGCCGCTGCCGCTAGCGCTGCAGATGGCCCAGCGGCACGCGCCGCCGCCGCCGCCGCCGCCGCCGGGGGCGCTGCTGGTGCCGCCGCCAGCGGGCCAGCCGCCGGCGGCGCCGCTGACGCCGACGTCGCTGCCGCCGCCGCTGGCGGCGGCGGGGCCGTCGGGGTCTCTGGACGAGCCGGCAGGCCCGCCAACGCCACCGTCCTTCGCCGAGCCCCCGCCGCCGCTGCTGGACCCCGCCGGCGCCGCGGCGTCGGCGGCAGCGTCGGCGGCTGTGGCAGCGGCGACGGGGCGTGCGGTTCCGCCGCCTGCCGCAATGAGCTCCGCCGCCGCTGCAGCGGCGGCGGCGGCAGCCGTGGCGGCAATGACGGGACGGCCGGTAGCGCCGCCAGCGCCCGCCGCTGCCGCTGCTGCTGCTGCCCTGCCCGCAAGACCGGACTGTACGACGGCTGCGGCGGCGGCGGCAGTTGTGGTGACGGCGGCGCCGCCAGCCCGGCCCAAGCCCACGTGCCGGGGGTGGTGGCCGCTGTCGCCCCACGCGGATCTGACCGCGCCGCCGCCGTCCTCCGCCATGTACAGATCCGCCTCTGGATCCAGCGTCGGATCCCGATCAAGATCTGGCCCCCTCGGATCTGGAGCCGGATCTGGATCTGGATCCAGGCCTGGGGCGGCGCCGCCTGCGCCGGATCTCAAGTTTGACTTTGAGCAGGTTCTGGAGGACGTGGTGGTCCTCACCTTTTTGGTGAGAGAGAGCTCTTGAAAGAAGAGAGAGGGGGATGTCACGAATACACGGCCTCTACCGTCCCAAGGAGTCGGGGCCGAGCTGAGAGGCATTCCCTACCTGCTCCTTCCATCCGCCCCATCCCCCCCTGTCCGAGCCCCTACCGTCCCACCTTCCCAAAGTCCCTGCATCCCTCCTCCCGCTGCCGTCCTCCCAAACCCCCTCCGCGTTACCGTGCGTCCTGACACCTCGGACTACCCCTCGTGACTACCCCCCGCCCCCTCCTCCCCTCCCCCCATCTCCCCCCCTGTCAGGCCGGCAACGACTTCCTGCCCCACGTGCCCTCCATCGACATCTACGACCAACCGTCGGGCCTGGAGCTGCTGCTGGCCGCCTACAAGGCGGCGCTGCCCGACATGCGGGGCTGCATCACGCAGGTCGGTTGGCGGTTGGGTTGGTTGGTTGGTTGGTTGGGGCGGCTGGCGTTTATGACGGTTGTCGGCGATGAGGTAGAGGCCAGGCTCCATAACGTCATTTGGTCGGTGGGGATGAAGGGGTTGAGGGATGTTTCTAGCTAGCCACCTGCCACCTGCCACCCGTTCATGTCACCGCCCGACGAACTAACGGTAAGCCTGGGGGCTGACATGACTAATTCTCCTCCTCCCCCTCCCCCCCTCCCCCCCTCCCGCCCTCCCCCCCTCCCCCCCTCCCCCCCTGTCAGGGCGGGGGCCAGATCAACTCCACCCGCCTGGCCGCGCTGCTGTCCCGCCTGGCCCGGGACGAGGAGGCGGCGTTCGCGAGGAGGGCGGTGGGTGTTGGGGGGTGGGGGTGGGGGGGGCTGGAGGGAGGGAGATGGGATACGGAGGGCGGGTGGGGGTGGAAGCTTGAAGGGAAGAGGGGCTGGAGAAAGCCAGGAGACATGTCGAGCGTGCTTTGGCCGCTCCCCCTTGCTCCCATGATCGCCACAAGCCGTGCGATGACCTGCGCCATGCATCCCCGGAACCTGGCTCTCTCAAATGAATTTAACTCTGGCCCCGTGTCCCTAACCCCCCCCCCCCCAGGAGCACCGGAAGCGCATGCACCAGCGTGTGCAGGTGGGGGCGGGGCATTTTGACAGCGCGATATCCTGAACCCCGGCATCTGGGCTTGAACTCCTTACTCCTTGGGTTCCTGTGCACGGCGCACCTCCCGCACCCCCGGGCGACGCCGCCGCCCACCTCTCGCAGGCTGCCTCTTCTGACGCCGCCCCCCACCTCTCTCTCAGCCCCGTTATACCCTTACCACCGGGTCCCCCTGCCCCTCTCCCCCATTTGTCCCTAGGGCGATGCCGCTGCCCGCGACGCCGCCTTCTGGGATGCCGCCGCCTTCCCCCTCTGTTCCCTTTCATCCTCATGCCTCTCCCCCTGCCCCTCTCCCTTGCTCCCCCCAGGGGGACGCAGCGGCCCGCGACGCCGCCACCGCCCCGCACCGTGCCCCCTGCCCCCCATACTGAGTCATACCTTTCCCCTGCCCGTCCCCACCCACCACAGGGCGACGCAGCGGCCCGCGACGCCGCCTTCTGGGATGCCGCGGGCGCTCTTATGGGGTCGGAGGGGATCAGCGTGGGGGAGCTGCCGCCGGGGGTGGACCTAGACGAAGGTGAGGTGGGTTGGGGGGTTGGGTGGGGGGTTGGGGGGTGTCTGACGCTGAGCGGGGGTTTGGCGTTCAGCTGGGGTGCAGGGCAAGTTGGGCAGGTGGTACTGCAGAGGGAAGGGAGAAGAGGGAGTGGATGGCGCCGGGGGTGGAATTGGAAGAAGGAAGAAGCAGGCGGGTGGGGGGACGCGGCGGTGGGATGGGTGTGTGTGTGTGTTTGGGGGGGGAACCTGATTGGAGATTTCGCAATGAGGCCCCACGTGGGCAGATGGTTGGCCGTAGGCGTAGGAAGGATGAAATGATTGGGCGTTGGAGGGCCTCTTTCATCTCCTTGCTTCTTGCTTCACCCTGCCCTTGCCTCCGTGTCGTATTCCCTCTCACTTCGGCCGTTTTCCCCCGACCTGGCCGCGGCCCGGGTGGCGCGGGTTTGGTCTGGCCCCCTTCCACCCGTCCCTGCCCTCTTCACCCCATTATCCCTCACCATCACCCCTTCCCTCTTTGCCGTTCGCGCCCCAGTCCGATCCCTCCCCTCTCCCTCCCCCCCTTACCGCTTGATGTTTCCCCTCTCCCTCCACCCACCCAGTCCAATCCCTCCCCTCTCCCTCCCCCCCTTACCGCTTGATGTTTCCCCTCTCCCTCCACCCACCCAGTCCAATCCCTCCCCTCTCCCTCACCCCCTTACCGCTTGATGTTTCCCCTCTCCCTCCACCCATCCAGTCCAATCCCTCCCCTCTCCCTCCCCCCCTTACCGCTTGATGTTTCCCCTCTCCCTCCACCCGCCCAGTCCTATCCGGCCTGGCCCTCTCTCCCGAGCTGGCCGTGGCTCTGGGCCTGGACTGGGCGCTGCCCTCGTTCGACGTACGGGCCGCCAGCGAGCCGCAGCTGCGGGCGGAGCTGGCCAAGCGGGTCAGCACGCGGACACAGGTGCGTGTGTGTGCTGACCCTGATTATATAGTCGCTAGCCCGAGAAAGTGGAAAGAGCAAGACCCAGGCTGCGCGTAGATGGCGGCTGTGCGTGTGTGTGTGGGGGGGGGGGGCGGGGGGGTTAGAGCTTGGGCCTGGGCTTGTAACGGTCGGTGCGGATTCGGCCGTCAAGCAGCGGGTCTGTGCATGCGGGTCCGTCCTGACTGGGTTCATGTGGGTCCAGGTAAACGCACTGAGCCTGCCTCATCCGTGCCCCCTCCCCTCTTCCCCCCCCCCCCCTTTCCCCCCTCAGGAGCGGGTCATGGCGGGTGACCCCTGGGCCGCCGACCCCTGCGCCATGGGCCTCCCGGGCTACCGCACCCGCTACTACCTGGCGCGGTTCCCGGAGGTGGAGGCGGGTGAGAGGGATGTGTGTGTGTGGAGGGGGGGGAAGGGGAGGGGGAGGGGGAGGGGGAGGGGGGGGGGGAGGGGGAGGGGGAGGGGGAGGGGGAGGGGGAGGGGGGAGGGGGAGGGGGAGGGGGAGGGGGGAGGGGGAGGGGGAGGGGGAGGGAGAGGGGAGGGGGAAGGGAGGGGGGGGGAGGGGGGAGGGAGGGAGGGGGGGCGCTGTGTCTGGGTTCTGCTAGGGGCTCGGGATGCGTGATGGAATAGTTGATTCCCGGGGTGCAGGCATAGAGCGAGGGCATGGAGGGGTATAAGAGTTATGGGGGAACAGCGTTAGGCCGCCAACCTCCACGCCACGACGATGTTTACTTGTTGGAAGATGCTGGAGCGTTTCTGTTGTTAACCGCCCCAACCAACTGCCAACCGACAGGGGGTGACGTGGACAAGATCGCTGCGCGGGCGGTGCGTGCCTTCATGGACGGGTTTGCCTGGGTGTACAGGTGGGTGGGGAGGGGGAGAGCGGGGGGGGCGGGAGGGGGGGAGGGTGACTTGGCCGCACCTCGTCTTCCTACCCAACCACACACCACCCTCCCTCCTCCTTACCGTCTACCGGGCTTCAACTTGTTTCGAGCAAGTACCGTATTTAGGGTGCACCGCGCACCAAATGCTTGGCGTCCCCGCTAATGCGTTGCCTGCGCCTCTCCCGACCCCGGCCCCCAGGCACTACAGCCTGTGCGATGTGGAAATGGGAAAACATTCTCCCCGCCATCCGTTCCCATAACTCCTATCCGTTCCCATAACTCCCATCACTCCCCCCAGGTACTACAGCCTGGGCCCTGCGGCGCTGGACTTCGGATCAGGGGAAGGCGGGGGCGGGGGGGCTGCTGCGGACCCACACGCGGGCGCTCCCGAGGGCGCGTCCTGGACCTGGTGGGGTGGGGTTGGTGGTTGGTGGTTGGGGGTTGGGGGTTGGGGGTTGGGGGTTGGAACGGGGTTGGGGGTTGGAGTGGTGTGCAGGGGCGGTTCTGGACCTGGTAGGCTGGGGATGGGGAGCTCGGGGTGGGTCTGGGGCGGAGTGGAATTGGTACGAGGGCTTGCAGGAAAGGGGAGCAAGCGGTGTGTGTGTGGGGGGGGTGCTTGTCCTTGACACCACTATCCAAGCTGCCCACGGCCGTCCCTTGTCCCTCCGCCCTACCCCCCCCCCCCAGGGCGTACCCCTTCCACTACGCCCCCCTCATGCAAGACCTGGCCAACACACGGGTGCAGGTGGGGGGTGCCCCCAGTAGCGCTAGCTTGCCTATCCCTTTCCCGTCCTTGTTCACTTGACGATAGGGCAGCCTTTCCACTCGACGATAGGGCAGCCTTTCTCCCCGCCCCCTGCCAGACTGCCCCTCACCCCCACCCATACCCCCCTCTCTGCCGAGACGACGCTCTCTGCTCGCAAGAGCAGAGTTGCGGGTAGTCGCCGACCAGAGATGTTGTTGCACCTTGCTGGCCTTGCTTATCGCGTACCTCGTCTCCCGTGTCTCCTTTCCCCCTCTCTCCCCTCTTGCACCCCCCCAGGCCCTGGCCTTCCGCGGCCAGCGCCTATACATAGATATCCAGTCTTTTTTATTCAGCCCCACGCTTTACCGCTTTCATTTGGCCAAACTTTTTTCACCCTCTCTCCCCCTCTCCCCATCCACCCCTCCCCCCTACAGGCCCTGGCCTTCCGCGGGCAGCGCCGCTCCCGCCTGGCCTCCCCCCCCATCCCCGTGCGCCGGGAGCTGCCCGACCCCGCCACCTGCCCCCCCGAGGACTGGGCGCCCCCCGGGGGGCCGGTGCGGCCGCTGCTGCAGCTGCTCTGCATCCTGCCGCCCAGGAGGTGGGGCGGGGGGGCGTGTGTGCGGGGGTGGTGGAGTGTGAACTAGCCGTGTCGGGACTGAAACGTACAGGAGGCAAATGTGTGTAAGCTGCAGCCAAGGAGGTGGGTGCGTGTGGGGGAGTGTGTGTGGGGCGCACGGGTGGCGTGCACTGCAACAGCGATTGAATTGGAGCAGATAGGGTTTAGGAACTAGCCATGTCGCGCGACCGACGGAGGAGGCGGGTGCCGAGGAGGTGCGTGCGCGTACGCTCTTGCGTGGACAGAAAACCCAGAGCAACAGCAGTATCGCCCAGGAATAGAAATGCAGTTCACTCCGCTGATTGAGTCTGTGGATGCCCTGCGCGACTGAAAATGTGCAGGAGGCAAATGTGCGTTGTGTGAGACCCTTGGTGCACTCTCCTGCCCCCCCCCCCTCCGCAGTGCCATGTCCGCCCTCCCCTCCCAGCTGGCCTCCATGCTCCTGATCGCCCACGAACTGAGCGACGACGAGGAGGAGGGGGCGGAGAGGGAGGGGGGGCACGGGGGGGAGGGGCACGAGGGGGAGGAGGAGGAGAGGGAGCACGGGGGCGGCAGGGGCAGGGGCAAGGGGCACAAGGGCAAGGGCAAGGAGGCGGAGGCGGGCCGCGGCAGAGGCCGCGGCGGAGGCGGAGGAGGCAGAGGCGGGCGCGGAGGCAGGGGCGGCCGCGGCGGCGCTGGCTTCCACGTCCTCATGTCGGCGGCGGGTGAGAGGGGGCGTGGGAGCGGAAGGGAAGTCTAGAAAGGGAGCAGAGCGGCGGGAGATGGGTGGGCCTCTTTTGCATAGCTCTGTCCACCCTCGTTCTGGTGTTGCTGTTCGGGATCACTGTCTTTGTTCCCTTCTTCTTTATAGCCCCTTGCCTCCCACAACCGCGACTGAAGACGATGACACATCCCACAACAACGTGAACCTAGCCCCCTTTCCCGCCCCCCCCCCCCCCCAGACCGCATCGTGGGAGGATGCCTGCCTCGATGCCGCAGTGCATGTGGATGTGTATGTCCCCTCCCAACCTTCCCGGACCCCCCCCCCGACCCCCCCGACCCCTCCTACCCCCCCCCCCCCCTTCCCCCCCCCCCAGACCGCATCGTGGAGGACAGCCCCGATCCCAGCAGCGCCTCCGAGGGGGAGGGCGAGGGGGCGGGGGCGGGGGCGGAGCAGGACCCGACCAAGTGGGGCAGGTGAGCCGCCACTCGCCCGGCCTGCGCCCCCTTGCATCCTGCTCCCACACTACAAGCCTCAGCCCCGCTGTCATTCTACTTCGCCCGGGTCCCGTGATCGCTCACGTGCTCGCAGCCAGCATTTGGGCCCTCCCCTCCCTGTCAGCGTCATGCCCCCACCCCCACCCGTTCTCCCTGACATCTCTCAATCCTTTCCCTTGCCCCTTCCTTTCTCCCCCCTCCCTCTCCTCCCCTCCCTCCCCCAAGGTTCGGCCCCTCTGGCGGCTCCCTCGGCGCCCCCTGGGGCTGGGGCCTCGACCCCGGCGGGGCGCTGAGCCTGCACCTGCTGGCGCAGCGGGTGGCGAGGTACTTCCCGAGGGACGTGCCCCCCCTGGTGGACGTGAGCGGTGGGTCCTGAGAGGGGGGTAGAGGGGAGGGGGGTAGAGGAGGGGGGGAAGGGGAAGGGAGAGGGAGGGTGGCGAGGTACTTCCCGAGGGACGTGCCGCCGCTGGTGGACGTGAGCGGTGGTCCTGAGAGGGGGGTAGAGGGGAGGGGGGTAGAGGAGGGGGGGAAGGGGAAGGGAGAGGGAGGGTGGCGAGGTACTTCCCGAGGGACGTGCCGCCGCTGGTGGACGTGAGCGGTGGTCCTGAGAGGGGGGTAGAGGGGATGTTTGAAGCTGATAAGAGGGAGAGCGTGGTTAGTGGGGTAGAGGGGAGGGGGGTAGAGGAGGGTGGGTGGGAGGAGGGAAGTGCCCACCCCGGTGGACGTGAGCGATGGGTTGGTGGGCGGGAGGGGGGGAGGGCGGGAGGGCAGGGACCAGGGAGGATGATGAGGGGAAGCAGAGGACTGCAGAAGTGCATGGGCCGGTTGCGCGCAGTTCCAACGTCTCGCCTTCCTCGTCTGGCCCCTCCCTCCCTCCCTCCTCTCCCCCCCCTTCCCCCCCAGGCAAGAAGCACTTGCACACAGCGGTTGTGCGGCTGCCCTTCGTTCGCCCCCAGCTGTTGGCGTCCGTCATTCAGGAGGGGCTGCGGGGGGGCATGGAGCTGAGCGGGGAGGAGCAGGTGTGGGGGGGGGGAGGGGGGCCAGAGGGAGAGGGAAAGGGCAGGGGAGGTTGCCCGGGGTGAGACGGTGAGACCAATGGTTTTGACCCGCCTTCCACCCCGCTTGGACGATGACCTCACCCAGCGTCGTGTTTACCGCTTCACCGCTCCTCCACCTTCCCCGACGGCCCCGCAGAGCCGCAACCGGCTGCTCGCAGCGGACCAAACAAGTCTCCGTCTCCCCTCCCCTGACGTGCCCCTCCCCCGACGTGCCCCTCCCCCGACGTGCCCCTCCCCCAACGTGCCCCTCCCTGACCTGCCCTGACGTGCCCTTTCGCCCCATTGCCCTAACCGCAGAGTCGCAACAGGGTGCTCCCAGCGGACCTGCTGCTGCACCCCGCCCTCTTCGCAGCCGCAGCCGCCGCCGCCGTCGGCGCCGCCGCCGCCGCCAGCCCGGACGTCATCGCCTGGCGGCTGCTGCTGGGCCCGTCGCCGCCGGCCCTGCCGCCGCCGCCGCCGGGTGACGCTGCGGCGCCGCCGCCAGCCCCGCCTCCGCCCCAACCGCCGCCGCGGCCGCCAGCGCCTCCGCCGGGGCCCGTCATGGGGGGGGCCCTGGGGCTCCTCCTGGCCAAGCGGGGAGGGCTTGCGCCGCCGCCACCAGTACCGGCGGCGGCGGCGGCGGCGGCACCCAGGCCGCCGCCGCCGGGCCCGCCACCCAAGGTCATCCCGCTGGACGTGGCCGGCCTGCCGGTGGCGTCAACACAAGCCTCGTTGCTTCCGGGTAAGGGGGTGGTGAGCTAGAATAAAGTCAAAACCCCCGTTGAAAGTTGGGATGTGGGATTGATGGGGCAACCTGTGAACGTTCACTCCCGCCGGGGTAGATCCAGGGGTGCGTACAGACGCCGTGACTGCCCCGCTGGCGTCCTTATCACCGTCCTTACCCCTTTGAGCGTCCTCCCCTTTGAGCGTCCTCCCCCCCTGTCGCATTTCCCTCATCCCTCCCCCCCCCCCCAGGCGCGCAGCCCCCGCCCCCCCGCGTGGACCGCCCCACCTGGCGGCGGCTGGAGGCGGCGGCGGCGCGGGGGCGGTCCTACGCGGAGCGGGTGCTGGGGCTGGCGCCGCGGGGGAGGGGCGGCGGGGGGCAGGTGCGGTGCGGGCGGTGGTGGGGGGTGCAAAGGGGGGGACGGGGCGTCAGGGGGTGAGCGGGGGGCACGCACCGGCTGAGGTGCTCGTTCGACGTGGAGCGTTTGACGTACCCATTGCCTTGACGTGGCTTACCGGTAACTCCTCCCTTCCTCTCACAATCGCCGCCCGTGGCTCCCCACCGCAGTTCGCCAACCGCGGCGCCAACAACCCCGCCGCCCAGTCCAACGCCTCAACCGTGGGCGGCAGCGCGGAGTACATGTCGTACGGCGGTGGCGGCAGTTATAACGGTGGTGGCGGTTTTAACGATGCCGGCGGCGGAGGCGGCCGCGGCTTCCGGGGGAGGGGCGGCCGGGGCGGCCACGACGGCGGCGGGGAGGGTCGGGGCCGCCGGGGCGGAGGTCCGGGAAGGGGCGGCGGGGGCCGCGGTGGTTACGACGGCGGGGACGGGTACGGCGGAGGCAGGGGAGGAGGATACGGTGGCCGGGGTTACGGCGGTAGAGGCGGGAGTGGAGGGTACGGCGGCGGCGGAGGGTACGGTGGAGGCGGGGGATACGGAGGCGGGGGCGGGGGTTACGGGGGACGAGGCGGAGGTGAGGGTGGAGCGGGTGGCCGAGGCAGGTCCTCTGCCCAGTACGGTCGGGGCGGTGGGGGCAACGAGCGAATGGCGGGGGGGCGGTAGTGCGTAGAGTCCGGCGACGCTGGAACCTGGAACCTGCATACGGTACGGATTGCTTCAATGGAAGGATGGTGTAGTTCCAAAGTACGGAGAGTCTCCGCCAGGGCCAGGGATGCGCCGCCGCCGCCCGCCGCCAGCGCCGCCGCCGCCACCGGCGCTGCGGTGCGTGGTTGCACCGCGCAAGGAACCCGCGGTGTTTGAAGGAGGGCGCAGCGGTGGCGAGGCGAGCGCCCGCGGCTCCCAAGGGCCCGGCACATACAGCTGGTGGCCCCACCGCCCGCTCTGCCGTACGTACCCCACTCGGGCCGCGGAGGGCCCGTGGCCGGGGCCGCCGAGTGCGCTGAAGCGGGCAATCGATGGCTGGGCCTGGTGGCCTGGTGCCCCAGCGTCACGCACCCCCACTGACCAAGCGCTTCGCTTCGTTGTTTTCTTCTACACCCCCACTGACCAAGCGCTTCGCTTCGTTGTTTTCTTCTACACCCCCACTGACCAAGCGCTTCGCTTCGTTGTTTTCTTCTACACCCCCACTGACGTACGTACGTAGCACGTCAGCGCCGCGTCCCTGGCGGCGCTTGCAAGTTGCAACCCGTTGGTGGGGACCCGGCGTCGCCACTCGCCAGCAGCGCCTGGTTTCATCAAGATCCCCGGGGCCCTAAGCCGTCGCCTGCGGCGCCCGCGCCTCCTGCCCTCGGCCATACCCTGGCTTTGCCGGAGCGAGGCAGGCGCACGGGCTGGCGGCGGGTCGTGGGGTCGTTGAGCCGTACGTACCCGATACGTGGGGTTACCGTACACACTGAATGCCTTTTCGGGTTCGGGAGCTGGTGGTGGGAGTCAGGGGCGACACCTCGTAGGAGCCGCATGCGTTGCAGAGTCAAAGCTGTCTCTGGTGCCCTGTGGTGCCCTGTGGCGCTAACATCATGATGCCCGACTCCGAGACGATCCGCCAACCTCCACTCAAGTCTGCATAGTTTGCGACCCACGCCCTACGCCCAGTCGCCCACGACAAGGCGCTTCGCGCTACTTTGATGTCATTGAACCCCCATTCAGCCTCCGTCAGGCCGACCCGGCTGTGGGCTGCGAGCGTTGACGGGTGGGCGCACGGTGAAGGATGGGGCGGGAGGCGGGAGGGCGTTGGGCTGGAAATGCACTTTGCTGGCCTTGCTTTTCGCGTAACCTCGTCCCCGTTTCCCATTCTCCCTAGGTTGGAATGCGGAGTGGCGCGTACCGGTAGGAGGGAGGCACAGCGGTGTTCTTTGTACCGGGATGCATGTGGGGGCCGGGCGGGGCAGCACTTTGGAAAAGGATGCTGGCACCAGGGCCGTGGATGGAGTGATAAAAGGGGGGCAGCAGCGCGGGGAGTCGCAAGGCAGTGCGTGCGTGCTTTCATTCGCCCAGCGACGTGCACGCAGCGGGTTAGTGTGGAGGTGTGTCCCTCGACGTTCGGTCGGAGGTGTGGAGGTGTGACCTCATGACCGTGGCCGACTCAGATCAAGCGCGCTGAACACAGGGCCGAGACTTCTGCACGACTCTTGCAAGTATTAAGCCCCGAGCTGGCCAAGCGCCCGCCAACAAGGATCGTCCAATTCCTCATCGCTGATGATTGGGCCTGGAAACACATCAAGAGTACATGCAAAACGCCGCACAGCACTTCAAAGCTAGCTGCACAAAAAAGAGCCCTCCGTTTTTGGCGCGATACGCTTTAAAGGCAGTCATCGAATACCGCACGCACGCATGTGAGCGTGCGCCATTTCAGCACTCCACACACACTGATCAGGCTTCTACAAAGCGACGAAAGTGAGAAAGAGTCGCAGGCACGGTGAGCTCAAGCCGCGAAGCATGCGCCTGTGCGCCACCGCCTCTGCTGCACAGCAGGCCGCCGGCAAGTCCTGCCTACTTTATCGACTTCTAATGGACTAAAATCGTTGATCCCAGGGTTCCGGCGTGTTCAGGAAGGGCCGGGACGCAAAGCGCACTACGGGAGCGGTGACATGTCTGGCCCGCCGCTGTGCCTGATAACCCCCCAGGTACTCCGATGACTCGTAAACCGCAGTACGCTATGATCGCCGCGCTTGCGGTGGCGATCGCCCTCAGCGTCGCCAGTGCCCTCCCGGCGGAGCGGCGCGAGTTGCCCGAATATGCAGGCTGCAGCAAGGACCTCGGCTTGTCTCTCAACCGTCTGACATCCTGGAAGGTGCGGGATGAGTCCCGAGGGACTTGCTCGAGGGATGCGTGCCGCCGCTGAGCATGCGTGCATTCACGAATGCTTGCGACATGCGCCCGTGCCCTCCGCCTTGAACCCCGCAGACCGGCAATTGGTAAGCCTCGGAGCAAACAAGCTGCAATACTACGGTGCCGAGCGTCTCGACACGTCAGCCGTCGCTCGAGCGAGCTGTCTGGAGCGGCGGGGTGTAACAACAACAACAACCGTCCCTAGATCTTCTCCGCGTCCCCCCTAACAATCCTTTTCACCCACGTGTTACCATTGCCTGCAGGACCGCATCTGGGTCGCTCGGCTCTCTCGAGTATGACCCCTTCTTCAAGCTGGCCGCCGCCATCGAGGGCCAGGGTGAGCGTGGGTGAGGAGGCCCGCCGCCCCTGCCGCTGCCCCTGGGTGCGATGGGACGCGCGCGGCGTGGACCGTCCCCCCTTTTGTGTTGGTGACAACGCAGCGCAATGACTTATATGACTAGCTGCGCTGCAGACCTGTCACCGCCTCTGTGCAGAAGTGAGAGCCCAAGCGAGATCTGTAACCCTGAGCTTCACAGCTAATGGCACTCCCTCGCATGTACCGGTATCGCTCGATCGGCTGACCGCCCCTCTCCCGCAGATCCCCTCTCGCTCCTGATCGTCAACTACCAGGACCCCGCCGCCCCCTTCATCCAGCACCGAATCCTGGTGTCCGGATCTGCCGGCGAGGATGACACGTACGGCGACCCCAACAGGTGCGAGGGGGTCTCATCCTGCATGATGAGCGGTGCGAGTGAGGCACGCTCGCGCTCTGGCACACGCTGCTCCCCCCCGCCGACGCTGCCGTGACTGCCCCCACTCTGTCCTCACGCTGCCACCACGCTGCCCCGACGCTGCCCCCCTCGCCGCCCTTGCCCACCCAGCGTCACCGTCCACAACGGCTACGCCGCGCTGGTGATGGACGGGGTGGACGAGTTCACGGACGGCTGGCTGCGCATCTACCACATGGCCTCGGGTGGGTGCGTGCGATGCGGTTGATGCACGGGGCCTTCTAGGGGGTTTTAGGGTTTTAGGGTCTGAAGGGCCGCTTGATGCCGTACCATCCATCAAGTGAGTGTGTGTGTCTGTGCTGCTGAGCGCCGCGTGCCAGGCGGCGACAGTGACTTGTATCTTCCGCACAAGCATGCATGGGGCGCATGCAGCAGCTCGCTGGTTGAGATAGACGCGCACTGAACGGCGCGCGGCGGCCCCTCGCTCTCCCCACGTGCGTCTCACCGCATAAGGCACCGTGAAGCGCTCGTGCGTGACTGTCGTCGTATCACGATGCCGCACCTGCCCCAGGCTCCAAGGTCGCGGAGCAGCGCCTGACTGGCTGCAATATGCCCGGGTCCGTGGCGTGGGCGCGCGACGGCAGCCGCCTGGTCATCGCGTGCGAGGGCGAGCCCACCTCCCAGGCAAGGCCGCGCGAGGGGTTGGGGCTGCAAGCATGCACAGGAGGGCAGACCCTTTGGGCGGCACGCGTAGCCTGCTGGAGATACAGTACCGGAAGCCGGGACTGCAGGCAGGGGCTGGTCGGGCGCGCGCCGGCGGCGGCTCACGGGGCTCGGTTAGTTCATGTCGACCCCCAGCCAGTCCGGGTGGTGGGTGCCTCCCTCGCGCATGACACGCTGGCACCGAACCCAACCGCCCGCTGGTCCCTCGCTTGATCCCTCGCGCATGCAGGACGATGAGGAGACCGGCAGCGACCCCAACCAGGGGGAGAACCGCAACGGTGAGGGGCTGCGTCCGCGAAACCGGCTTGACCGCCCTAGCTCGCTCGTGGCCATCCGCCCTCCCACCCACCCTACATCCTAGCAATTGCCTCTCCATAATACCCCTTGCCTGCTCCCCGCCAAACCCCAGGCATGATTGCCATCGTGACCACCCGGTGGAACTCCTTCACAGCTAAGGACGCGGACTGCCCCTCCGTGTCCTTCGCCTTCACCATCAAGATCCTCGACTTCCAGGCGGTACGTCTGCCGTACGGCTGTACGTCTTGACCTGCGCGGCTAGCGGGAAGGGTCCAGGCAACCCCTGCTTTTCCACGCTGCATGCAGCGAAACGCCCGCCTTGCTGGCCATGCCGCGTCCCGCCCCACTCTGCACCCCACCCTTCCCCCAACCCAACCGCCCCCTCTCCTATCCCCTACCTTCCCCTCCCTTCCTACCCCCTTGCAGTACTTCGACGGTCTGTCAGCGGCCCAGTACGACAGGCTGCTGTCCAAGGGCCTCCGCATTGACCCGCGCCTCACGCAGAAGACCGCAGGTGTGTGCTGGGGGGGCATCGCTGTCGTCCTTGCGTGTCTGACTCTGTATCGGGTGTCTGAGTCTGTATCAGGGCATCGCTGGGTTGGTGTCGCACGCGGGCGGATGCATGGACGAAGCGGGCATCCCGACCCAAGGCTACCGCAGTACCGCTCCCAGAGGTCATGCCGTACATTGCACTGTCGACCACGTTCCTTGAGGCTTGTGCACCCCCTCGCTCGCTCGGCCCTGCTGCCTGCCTGCAGCCAAGGACATTGAGCCCGAGACCGTGGCACTGCCCGCGGACCCCAGCAACCTGCGCGCCTTCGTCACGCTGCAGGTGCGTAGGGGAGCGTGGGCTGGGGGCTAGCTTTCTTGTGGGGAGGTAGGAGGCCCTGTCTATCTCACCCACTGATCAGCCTGTGCGTTACCCCATTCCTCGATCTGAAGCCCCTTACCTCGCCAAAACTCTTACCGCAGGAGAACAACGCCGTCGCGCACATCGACCTGACGCCGGGCATGGAGAGCATCAAGGCCATTTGGCCCCTGGGCGTCAAGAGCTGGGCCAAGGCCAAGATTGACGTCAGCGACAAGTGAGATGCTGCATCTGAACTTGAATCTGAGTCATCTGGAGTTCAGTGCATGAGCCTTGGGTCCTGTCACGCGTTGTATCCCAGCCCTGCTCCGCATCTCCTCCTCCCCCCCCACCTGGCCGCATCTATCCATCCCGCCCACCAGGGACGGTGTGAACCTGCGCACCCACGAGTCCCTCGTGTCCTGGCTGCAGCCCGACACGGTCGTACACGCAGGTGCGGTGCCGTACACGTGCGGCGCAATCTATCTGGATCCTGTTTCCCGCCAAACTCTGAAGGTTTAGGGGATGCCAGCCACTCGCAACGCAGCTCATCCCACCCCCCCCTCAACCCCCCTCATCCCCCCTCTGCTCCCTCTCTCCCTCTCTCCCATCTCCCCCTTCCCTCCCTCCCTCTTCTATTAGTCATTAACAAGTTCCACTTCCTGTTCCTGGCCGCTCCGTCTCCCCCATCCCTCTCCTCCCATCACCCCCTCATCCCCTCTCTGGCCCCTCTCCCCCTCTCCCCTGCCCCCTCTCCTCCCTCTTCTATTTGTCATCAATACGTTCCACTACCTGTTCCTGGCCGCTCCGTCTCCCCCATCCCTCTCCTCCCATCACCCCCTCATCCCCTCTCTGGCCCCTCTCCCCCTCTCCCCTCCCCCCTCTCCTCCCTCTGCTGTTGCTAGTCATCAACAAGTTCCACTACCTGTTCCTGGCCAGCGAGGGCGACAGCAAGAGCGAGGTGCTCCGCGTCAAGGACCTGGCGGGCGGCCTGGACCCAGAGGCCTTCGACCTGCCCGCAGACCTGGAGGTGCGCGTGCGGGCGGGGAGTAATGGGGGGGCACGCACGTGGGGCTGAACGAGCGTGCGTGCATTCATGCCGTACTAGCTGTGTATGCCGTACAGCTGTGGCTGCTGCTTGCTTTTGGGGGCGGCTGGTTCGCCGTGCAAGGTGTTGAGCGTCGTGGGGAAGGGAAGGGTTGGAAGGCTGAAGTGGGGCGCGCCTCGTTGGGGTGGCATGGTCGACCACGGGGTTGGTTGATCCATGCCGTACCTGCCGTACCGTGCCGTACAGGACACGGGGCTGGGCCGCCTCCACGTGGACCCCCTGTTCGGCATCAAGGGCGGCTACAACGCCAGCAAGGCCTGGAACCAGCAGGGGCCGTACGAGAAGCTGTACGCGTACGGCGGCCGCGGCTGGGCCATCATGAACGCAAAGACCGGTGAGTCAGGTTATATTGCCGTACGGTTAGGTACGACACTTCAAGAAACCGGGTGACGGGTGATGAAGGCGCTGGCCCCGGGGCGTCGCCCCGATGGCTGGCTGGAGAGTCCGGGTTGGTCACCAGGAGCGAGGTCTCTCGCTCGGAGGAGTACCAGGCACTCCTTCTTACAGCTCTCCGAACAGGGGCCTGCCTCGCCCACGCTCAGGCCGGGTGTCTCTTGCCCCCTGTTGGGCGCCTCTACAGCTGCCCCTGACCTCACGTGCCGCACCCCGCCCGCCCGCACGCCGCCCCCTTCTCGCATGGGCCCTGTGGCCTGCAGGCAAGATGGTGTACGAGAGTGGCGGCGAGGTGGAGACGCTGCTGTCCGAGCTGGCCGAGACCAAGGATTGCTTCAACTGCGACCGGTGCGTGGGGCGGGCAGTGCGGGCGGGATCGATGGGACTCGTGTCCAGAGCCAAGGATCGGTACCTGGCCGAGTACCATACCTGGCAAAACTCGACTTTATAGACTCTTGAACTAGAGTGCGGGGGGTCGGGGCCTCTGCCTGACACTCGAGTGAGGGGCATGGAGGGGCAGGAGAGGGGGACAGGAGCGATCCGGGGGTGGGAGGGTAGGAAAAGGGTAGGCAGGGGAAGGCAGGCGGGCTCAGAATGGGGAGGGGCTGAATGAGCGGAGCGTGATCGCAACAGGCGAGGCGGCGAGCGAGCCGAGCGACCCGCGACCCCCGCCCGCTGCACCCCGCGCCTTTCCCCTCCTCGTCCCCCACCCCACCCCACCCCCACGCACCCCCCCACCCTCCACCCCCCAGCGACAAGAACGAGGCCGACGTCCGCTCCGACGACTCGGGCCCCGAGTGCGAGACCGTCGAGGTCTTCAGCGTCGGTGACAGGTGAGAGGCCAGCGTGGCCGGGCCTCCATGTGAATGTGGGGGCATGATAGATGCGAACAGGGCAGGTCTGGTGTGGGCCGCGGACAGTTTCGCTCCTTGGTGGCGTGCAGGCCGCCAAGGCCCGAAGGGGGATGTGTCGGACTGGCGTGCCAGCCGAAATGGCCTACTTGTTCCGTCCACCGCCCCGCAAGGGTCGTTGAGCGAGGGCGGACCGGTGCCGTCACACTACCGGTACTCGCACTCTCACCCTCCGTCCCACTTCTTATCTTGCATACCTCCTCCCTTCCGCCTCCCCCCCTCTCATTCATCCTCCCAGGCACTACGCCGCTATCGGGATGGAGCGCCAGGGGTGAGGCGGGCGGGCTGGGGGGCCGGGGCAGCATGCAGGGAGTGGAGGGAGCGCGGACCGCACCAGCCCGGGCCTCAGGGCTACGGCCCAGCCTCGGAGAGAGACAGAATGCACTCCAACGCGTCTTCCTTCCTTGCTTGTCAGTAGCCTCCTGGAAGCTTGTCAATGCTTGTGTGACAGGAGGACCGTTCCCCAGTCTGATCTGCCTTGTCCTCGCTTGCCCCACCCCATCACCCGTCGTCAGCGGCATGTTCGTCTACGACGTCTCTAACCCGCGCAAGCCCACGGCCGCCACCTTTGTCTACAACCGCGACTACAGCCCCGCCGCCACCGACGCCGCCGCCATGGGCGACCTCAGCACGGAGGCGGTGAGCGGGGGTCGGCGGGGGCAGCGCGAGCGATTCTGCAGGACAATGTTTTTATATTACAAGGGAGCAGAGGAAGGAAGAAGGAAAGGAGAAAGGAGCAGCGCGGAGATGCGGCGGGGGGCAGAAGGAAGAGTTGCAAGGGAGCCGCGTGCTGCAGGGGCCACGTACGGTCCCTACTCGAGCCCCCCTGTCCGACCCCGTGCTGAGGCGGACGGAGGCCGCCGCCGGCTTGCGCGAGCTCGCTATCAGGTTGAGAGTGGAAGCTGCGTTGCGAGTTGCATCCCTGCTTCGCGTCTCACGCCTCGGCCACCGCCCCCTCTCCCCGTCCCCCTCCCCCGGCGCTCCCCCCATTCCCACCCTCGGGACCACCACGCCCTCAGGTCAAGTTCGTGCCCGCCTCCGCCTCCGCCTCGGGCCGGCCGCTGCTGCTGGTGGCCAACGAGGTGTCCGCCACCCTGGCAACCTGGGAGCTGGGCGAGTGCTAGGCGGGCGGAGGGGCAGACGGGCGGACAGGTTGCGCGCTTGAGAGCATGTTGCGGAGTAGAAGCTTGCTGAGCCAGCGGCTGGGTGAGTGCTGCGCATACGTGCATATAAGCCTGGCTCTGCCGTTCCCCCTTTGGTTGTTGGGCGGAAGAGGAGGCCGGCCTCTTTCAAATAAATCCCGTTGCCCGGGGCCCGTGGGTCCCTGGCACGGCACCAGGGTAGGGCTGATCGAGCCCTCCTTAACCATTGTTGAGCAGACGGGGTGCGTTGGTTTATTTTGCTAGGTATCGACGTGCGGGTTTGCTTGCGCCCCGCAACGTGCTTCTTGATTCATGCGGCGGGCTTCCACGCATCCGTGGCCAAGGCTTCCGGGCCACCCCATTCAGGATCAGTGCTGGCGGCTGCCTTTGCAGCTGCAATGTGCATGTGGCACGAATATACGGACCAGAACCCGCAGGCTTACGTGAGCCCCATCCTGCTTTCTTGATTAGGTCTTGGAGCTGCTTAAACTTAGGAAAGAGGAGTCTCTGGAGTAGGGAATGAGCTCGGGCTGTGTGCACAGCCGGTCGGTCGATTTATGGATGACGGCTGCTCGTGTTTGCCGGATGGGGTCTGCCAGCTCTTTTGTGCCATGATTCATTTCTACTGCTGGCTGGAGATGACCTGTGGTTTTGCGCGCCATTCAAGGTGGCGGCAGGGTAGTAGCAAAAAAGAGTACACCATAAACACGGGGTGCCTCTGCACAGGGCATACGACTGAAGCAAGAGTTGTTGTAAGCTCTTGCCCCTATCTGACGCTCCAGTTGATCGATAATGTCCGCCCTCCGTGTAGTGCTAGGCAGCCCCAACACTTGCTTTGTGTAGTACGCGAGGGCTTTGCCCTTGACCCCCCAACGTCCAAGGGCCCAAACCTCGCCCGCCGTGCCCAAAGGCAGTCAGCCACATGTGCAGTTCGCATTGACAACCACGTTCATATATCCATGCGTTTCTATGGCACGCTAGATATATATCCTCAGCCTCGCTTCCCTTGCATAGGTCTTTACGATGCGGTCATCTCAGGTGCCCATATGCCCTCTGAGCCTCATCCCCAGCGCTGCCGGACGCGGCTGCGGGCAACGCCGAAGCGGGCCGTCGTCCCAAACCCGCCCCTGGCCCCATGTTCCCGGTCCCGCCCATGACCATGCCCACACCCGCACCCGCAGCCGCACTCGCACTCGCAATCCGGCCTTGCGCCTGCCCCCCAGCAATCATGAATATGTGCCGGCCCTTGACGATTGTACGGGGCGGTACGCCCACCTCTTGCCCCCGGTGGCCGCTGCTCCGAGCCACCAGCGCCGCCAGAGCGTTGGCGGTGCCGCTTGCAGCCTTGGCGGCGGCGGCGGCGGCGCGGCTGGCGGCGGCGGCGGCCGCGGCGGGGCCGCCCTCCCTGGCCGCCGCCGCTGTGGCCTGAGCCCGGGCGGCTTTGGAGGCCTCCAGGGCGGCACTGGCCGTTGCGAGGATTGCGTAGTTCTCTGCTAGGGCCAGGGATGCGTCTTTGCCTCCGATGCCGCCGCCGCCACCGCCGCCGCCGCTGCCACCGCCGCGAGCGCCGCTGCTGAAGGAACCGCCGCTGAGGGGCGTGGCACCGCCTCGCAGGGACTGTGAAGTGAAGGAGGGCGGGGCGGTGGACGGTCGCGAGCCCGCGGTACCCAAGGGCCCCGCACCGCCGCCGCCCGCTCTGCCGTACCCCGCTCGGGCCGTGGCGGACCCGTGGCCGGGGCTGCCGAGTGCGCTGAAGCGGGGCTGCGTGCCGCTGGGGTGCAGCTTGAGCGGAAGGTCCCGCACGGAAGCGACACCGCCGCCTCCGCCAGCGCCGCGTCCCTGGCGGCGCTTGTTGAAGCCCGCCGACGGCGAGCCGCCTCCGCCAGCGCCCGCGCTGGATAGGGCGCCGGCGGCGCCAATGATGGCTGCGGAGCCCAGGCTGACGCCGCGACCCGGACCCAGGATGGACTTATGGCCGTACAGTGCTGCCGTACCGGAGGCCGCGCCCGCGGAGACGGCCGCCGCTGCGGCGGCCACGAACCCGGCTCGGGGGCTGAGGTTGGCGCCCGGGACCGCGGGGGCGACCACCCATGTGGCCAGCTGGGGAGGCTGCCACTGGCCCTGCAGCTCCGTGCCCTCGCCCGCCGCCTGCTGCTCGGAAGCGGGCCCCTGCCCTGCGGCTGACGAACCAAGTCCGTGGAGTCGGCCGGGCAGGTGGACCGAGGCTTCGTGGCTTGAGGGGGCGGCCCCAGGGATTGAGGTGCCGCCATGGGTTGAGGTGCCCCCGTGGGCTGAGCTGCCCCCGCGGGCTGAGGCGCCGCCATGGGTTGAGGTGGCCCCATGCGCCGAGCTGCCCGGGTGGCGGGGAGCACCGCCGTGCGCCGAGGAGCCCGGCGACTCCTCGCCGTACCGGGACCATACGGCCGCGGTACTGCTGAAGCTGTACGGACCGTGGGGTGAGGCGCCTTCGCCAGCGCTGCCGTGCTGCGGAAGCGGAGGAAAGGGCCGGGTCATCGGGGGTTTGGTCAGGGGACGGTCAGGCCGGCATAGCCCCCATCCTTGCATGTGCATGTACGGTGGCACCAAGCATGCTGCGCCTATCCTGCAGCCCTCATCCTTGTACGGTGGTACCAAGAAATGACTGTCGACTTTTGCCGAAGCCTGGCCGCACCTGCTGCCTCCTCCCAACCATCACCGCCAAAGCGCCACCGCCTCCACCTCCACCTCCACCTCCACCGCCGCCGCCGCCGCCGTCGCCCATTCCGGCCGGCGCCGTGCCCGGGCGGTCACGATGACGCGCGCTGTCCGGCCCCCACTGGTTGGCCTGCTGCTCCTCCCGACTGAGGTGCAGCAGCTGCGGCGGCCGCCACGCCCCCGGCGGCGACGCTCCCGGCGACGGCGGCGGCTGCGAGCCCGACAGGGGCGAAGCGCCGGCGGTGCGGTGGCGAGCGCTTGCCGAGCCCGGCGGCGGGCCTCGCCAGAGGATGCCGCGGCTCGGCGCCGAGCCGGCGCCACGCCGGCCGCCGGCGGCGGCGGCGGTGCCGCCGCTGCCGTCGGAGACGGTGTTGACGCCCCAGCCCACGCGGCGGCCCGAGCCCGTGCCTGGCGACGTCCCCGTCGCCGCCAGCAGCAGCGGCGGCGGCGCCGTCAGTGACGCGACGCCCGCCGCCAGCGCGGCGGCGGCTGAAGCCGTCGACGACTGAGGTGGCGGCGGCGGCGGCGGCGATGACGGCCAGGCCGCTGCCGCCGCTGCCGCTGCCGCTACCGCTGCCTCAGGCATTCCTGCCGCATCGCTGCCGACACGAGCCCCTCCGGTACCGCTGGTCGCGGCTGCGGCTGCGGCTCCGGCGGCGGAGCCGCCAGCACCCACGTCGTGTGCCGCCCAAGCGCCGCCGCCATCGACGTCAGCGGTGTGCGATCTGGGATCTTCACCACCTGCCATCTCCTCCTGCTCCCACTCTTCATCGCTGCCGTATTCCCTGCCGCCGCCGCCGCCGCCTCGGTGGGATATGGGGGACGCCGGCGGCGGGCTGGGCAGACCCCCGTGGGCCTGCAGGTACTGCAGTACGGAGGTGCCCCAACTGAAGTCAACCAACGGCAGCAGTCGAAGGGGCACGCGCGGAAGCAACCGTCGCGCCACGTCGTTCGTACGGTCCGCCTCCGCCTCAAGCCGAGCCTGCGACTCGCCGTCGGTGTCGGCGCCAGCGCCGTCCGTCCAACCGCCGCCGCCATAACCGTCACCGTCCGCTGCACCCTCACCCGCCCGCGCCCTGCTTCCAACCGCCACCGGCGTTTCGGGCCTCGATGATGCCACGCTCCGGCCAGTCCTGTCGTAACCGTCGTTATAACCGTCGCCGTAACCGCCAGCATAACCGCCGCCCCGTTCGCCGTCCGGGAGCTCGGGCTCGTGATCAATCACGAGCACATCGGCCACGTGCGTGGATTCGTGGATTGCAGATTCCCCTGGATCCAGGTTCCGAGGCTCGTCCCGATCGGCGGCGCCGCCGTAACCCGCGTCTTGGCCGCCATGCTGATCGGCCGGTGTCGCCGCCGCCGCAGGGTCTGGGCGTGGGGGCGGCGGCGGCGGCAGGTGTGGCGGCGGCGGCTGTCCCCTGGCGGAGTTCAGTGCTGACGCCGACGGCGTCGGCGGCACCGCCAGGGAGGGGTAGCCCGCGTGGCCCCACCGCTGGGAGGCTCGGGCCATGCTGAACCCCCCGACAGAGGCCAGGCCCCGAGCGGCGGCGACGGCGCCGCCGCGGGTCGGGCTCCCGGAGTCTCCCGGAGCAGCCGCCGTGGATGACGTCGCCGGTTGGGTGCCGTAAGGGCTGACGTCGGCGGCGGTGGAGGCCGGGGCGTTGGCCGAAGAGGTGGCGTCGGGCGCAGCAGATGCAGCGGCGGTGGCGGCGGCGGCGGTGGCGGCGGGCAGGACTGGGGCGGGGCGGAGGAACTTGTAGCCCCGGCCGAAAGGCAGCGCAGCCACTGTCGTGGGGGCCGGCGGCGCCCCTGCCAGGCCCAAGCCGTCGCCGTCACCGGTGCCGCCGCCCCGCGCCTCCTCGCCCTCGTCTCCGCCCTCCGCGCCGCTGCCCTCATCCTCTGCCTCGCCTTCCTCCGCTTCATTTCCCTCCCCATCCTCCGCCTCCTCCTCCTCGCCGTCCTCCTCGCCGGTTTCCGCCCCGGACTCGCTCCCGCCTCCGCCGCCACCGCCGCCGCCGCTAGCGCCGTTCCGGCGGCGGAAGGGGTCCGATTTTGTCGGCATGGACTTGAGCCGTCGCGCTGCCGATGCCGCCGCCGGGCTCGCCTCGATCCTGCCCAATGGCTTCCTCACGTAAGCCTCGGCGGCTGCCTGTACGACACCCCACGGCGTGACGGTTGGGTCCGAGTCCAGATCGAGGACTGCGGGGTGGTCCGGCATTGAAACCTGAATCCAGTTGGCGGTTGGTGAGAGCGGGCCGTCCGGGCTGTTGCCGTACGGGGCGTCGTTGTCGTGTGGCCGGTCGGGGGATTGCACGAAGGCGGAGGGGGATGCGGGGTGGGTTTCGTGCCGGTGTGCGTAGCGGTTGCGGGAGGGGCTGGTGGGCGAGGGGGCGGTGAGGGAGGCGATGGAGGGGGGCGGGGGCGGGGGGTCGGGTACGTGGCGTGGCGGGCTGCCGTTGCGAGGGGGCGAGGGCGCCAGGGCTTGGGCTGAGGCGCGGAGGTCAGCCGCGAGGGTGGGCGCGTTGAGCCTCTGGGGGTACCAGGAAACAGCAAACTGGTTCACAAGTGGGGCCATGCGGGGTACGAAACGTTCCTCGTGTTTGACAAACACTTGACAAGAAGAACAGAAACGGTAAGACGCACAGTCCCCGGTATCCATTTGCATCCCCAGCACAGCCTATCTATGTCAGCCAGCGGTGTCGCTTCGCTCTCTGCCCCGTCCGCTCACCCGCAGGCTGTGTCCCCTCAACAGCCGGTTCCTGCGCGCCACCTCCCCGCGCTCCCGGGCCGCGGCCTTCACCAGCAGCAGCATCTTGGACTCGGCCAGCACGCGCAGCTCCTGGGGGCAGGAGGGGACGGGGGGGAGGGGTGAATCGTGTGTGTATGCGCGGTCGTGTGGGGTGCCGTACACGCAGCAGCATCTTGGACTCGGCTAGCCTTAGCACGCGCAGCTCCTGGGGAGGCGAGGACCAGGGGGGTTGCTACGGCGCAGAGCCCAGAGCCCGCACCACTGCCCCCCGCATCAGGGCCCACAGCTCTCGCCCTGGCCCCGCAGCCCTCCAGTCTGCCAGCCGACCATGTTATCCCGCCCGTCCCGCTCCAGCCCCGCAGTACGCACCCTATCTGCTTACCCTTCCCCCCATGTTATCCCGCTCCACCCCACATACACACCTCGAGCTGCGCCGGCGGGCAGAGGCGCAGGAAGTGCGCCCTGCGCAGGCGGTAGAGCTGCACGTCCGTGGCGGTGCGGATGGAGGCGGTGCGGCGCCGCATGTTGCCAAACACGCTCTGGGGGCGGAGGAAAGGGGGGGGAAGGGAGGAAGGGAGGAAGAGCTAAGCGTTGGAAAAGCAACACGTGTGTGGTTGAAAAGGGGCGCAGAGGCCGGTAACTTGTGCGCAGCAGAGGCCAGAGGTAAGCGCCCCCGAGGCACTCACCATGTCGCCGATCAGGTGGCCCGCTTGTACGGCAGCAACCTGCGTACGGCATACGACGTGCGACAGTCAGGTGAACGGATGCCACCTTGGTTGAGCGCCGCTACCACCATGCCCTCGAGCGCGCTGCTTGCTTTCCAATGCCAACCTGTTCTCCTTCCATTTCATCCCGAAATTCCCCCCTCCGGCTCCTGCCCCCGCCCTTGCCTGCGTGGTTCGCCGCGGGTCGGTCTCCGGGGGGCGATTGGTAGAGGGGTGCCAGCGGGGATCAATCACGATGTGGCACCTAGGGGACGCAGGGTCAAAGAAGTCGTATAAGGCATGAATAAGTCACAGCATTCAATCCCGCCACATACACGTGAACACCACCACCGCCGCCACCGCCACAAACAACGCCCCTGCAACCACCTCGGCCCGGCCCCACCTGCCCGACGCCACGGCCCACAGGCACTCCGCCGCGTCCCCCTGGCGACACAGCACCTCCCGGGGCCGGAGGGACTGCAGGGAAGGGTGTGCGGGCGTGGGAGAGGCACGCGAATAACTATCTGGGCGTCTCGTGCGATTTCAACCCCACACGCTCTGCTTGCTATGTGCCGCGTCCCCCACTACCCAGCGCAATCCGCCCGCACTCATTCGCCCACATGTGACAACCGCTTCGGGCCCACCCAGGCCCACACGTGTCGTACCACGGGGAAGAACACGGGCGCCAGGCGCTCCACCACCCGGCGGGGCATGCCCCCAATCACGGGGAGGCTCTGGAGGAAGTCCACCTGGGGTCAGGGGCAGAGGGAGATAGGAAACATGTCTGGGGTGGAGGTAGAGATAATGGCAGCGGAAAGGGATGCGAGATGCAGACTCTAGCGGGCCATGACATGGGCCCCCCAGGGGCGGCAAGTGGGCCCGTAAACCGGTTCCCAGGGGCGCTTGCCTTTGCATTGAACGCCGCCCTCAGCGGCGGGGCGATGGTTTCGTTGAAGAGCTGCTTGGGCACCCTCAGGAGCACGGCGGAGTCTGACACGACCTGGCCGGGGCGGTCAAAGAGGCGAGGGCGGAGGGCGGGGAGAAGCCGCGGGGGAGCGTGAGTGACGATAGGTACCTGGGAGCTTCACCAGACCCCATGTGACCTACCCCACCTCCATGAGCCATACTGCAGGCAGGCAGCCAGGAGGCGCGATGCGCCTTCGTTCGCCCGCCTAGCCCCCGCCCCCCAGGAGCGGTGCAACCCCATCGACCAACGCCCCCAGCAGTGCAGCCCCACAACAATCCCAGCCAACGCCCCACCGTTGCGCGGTAGGGCCGGCGGATGCCCGCAAGAAGGGGCTCCTCTCCCGCCACCTCCCGGGGCCCGTGCCGCTGCAGAAGGTAGTCCTCTGCAGGGTCACCGAGGAGGGTAGAGGGGCAGGGCGGCGAGCGGCATGACGGAGCCCGTTCTGACTGGGCGCTCTCCTCCGCTAGCCCCCTCCCCCTGCCCCGTCTAGGCTCCCGGCCGCTTGCCCGGGCAGAACCAAGAGCGAGGTGCGCACGTCCGCTACCCTGATCCCTTTCTGCACCTCAACCGTTGCCCCAAGCCCCAAGCTCCCTTCACAGCCTCACCCTCTCGTGCTTCGCCCGTGCCGTCCCCCGAGGCGGACGCCCTCCGGTGGCGCGAGGAGTAGCTGGACAGAAACACGTCCCCGGCGCTGCGGGAGCCCAGGAAGCCGCTGGCGGCCCTGCACATGGGCAAATAAGAGCAGGGCGTGTGACTCGGAGCTTACACCACGAGCATCTTGCGGCACTTATATATAGAGCGGCGGGCAGTGCATTCCATGGCACCACCCAGCTCGCATACCCGTGCCTCTGTCTCCCTCAGCTCTCTTGACCCCCGCAACACGCACAGCGCCTAACCCACGTCCCAGCCTCCAAGCCGCGCCCCATTACGCCTTCACGCCCCACCTGCTGGGGGAGTGCGAGCCCCCCGCGTGGTGGGACTGGTGGCCCCCCGTGTGGTCCGTCAGCGCCAGGGCCCCGTCCAGCACCAACAGGCAAGAGTCGGGCACACCGCCCTGCTTTTGGACCAGAGAGCCCTCGGGCAGCCGCTCGCCCGTCACCTAGTGGTGGTGGAGAGGGGATAGGCGAAGTGGATGGGGGGGAGGGAGGTGGAGTTGGCGCGGAGCGGAGCGGGGGGTTGAGGCGGTGTGGAATGGCGTCGCCCACCTGCTGTGCCAGCTGCGTGAGCGCCACGCCCCCCGCGTCGCGTAGCTTTGGGAACTCCGCGAGCAGAGCGGCGATGGCGGCGACCTGTGCGTTGCCGGGCGTGAGGCGGGTTGAGGCGTGGCGGGAGGAAGACACGGGCATGGGCGGAGGGGACGAGGGGGTGGACGAGGGGATGGCCGAAGGGCCATCGGTGCCGACACATCCCTTTTGTCCCCGTCGCAATTTCTGCCCAGTTTCAGCAGTTACCTGTTCCTGTGTACGCGCCTCCGGAGGCGCCAGCAGCCACGCGGTCGCGTTCGCCAAGCGGTCATCCGTCCGGACTCCGCTGACGCTGGACACGACCTCCCGCATAGTTACAAGTGTTTCCCTAGTAGCTTGGGCGACGACTGGATGGCCGCGGAAGGGCCGCTGCTGCGGGGCAGCATGGCCCTCTTCGAGTTGCTTATCGCGGTTTCATGGCCTGCAGCCTGTAGTGATGCTAACGTATGTGTACACAAGCTTGCTATGCGTGCAATGTCAAAGTTGTACTAAGTCTCTACATCGGTCAACTCCGCAGTGCCGTGGGGTCCCCCCGCAAGCTGGGAGGGGGAGATGCCCTGGTAACTGGCTTAAAGGGGGCTTGGCCGACGGCGGGAGGGGGAGGTGAGGGGGGAAGGAAGCGGCGTGCAACGCGTCCCTACAACGGCCTTCGTGTCGGTGCCTATGGGCGGAGGCCCCGGCCCCCGGGCGCCCCGGAGAGCGTCCGTCTCATGATACAACTGAGCCGACTGAGCTTTGGTCACAGCGGTCTGACGTCACCAAATGGCGTTCCTCGTGCGTGGAAGCGTGGTGTGACGTTTAGTCTGACCCCTGGAGCAGTCTGACCCCTGGAGCAGTCTGACCCCTGGAGCACCGGCGGACCGGCTGCGGTCGGGAGACCTGTCGAGGCTGGGCTTTTCGGGGCGCACTGAGCTCCAGGCTACCGTCCAGCGGAGCTGGAAGGGGGAGGGGGGGTGGAATGTGGTTGTCGGGGTAACGGCAGCACAGCGGGCTGAGTTTCGGCGCAGGGCGAAGGAGGTGCGGGTGGTGAGCGGGGTGGTGGTGACGCCCTACCTCAACGCGCTCGGCAGGGCGCTGAGGAAGGAGCGGAAGCCTATCTTCGATGAGCTGCAAGCCAAGGGCCTGGTGCCTCGCTGGTTTAAAGGGGCGGATATCCTGTTTCGTGAGGGGGGGGGCTGGATGCGGCAGGGGTACCCTTAGGGGATGGGCGGTTCTATGGCCCAGTTACGGGCGGGGTCAAGCCCCAGGCGGTTGATGGTCGCGCTTTGCGCAGTTCTAGGTCTTGCAGGAGGCAAGGCCTGTGGAGTAGGCCGAACGGCCGCAGCGTCCAGCGCTGTGATTCTTTTGAGGATCCTTCATTGTAAACCCGAGGACTGGAGCACCGTCGAAAATTGGGATGGTGGCCGAATGGGGGCTTTGGGTGGCGCATGTCGGCATGTGAGGCCGTGTGACACCTCATGCTCCGCTGCCTCCGATGCCAGGATGCCAGGCGGTACTGTTCTGGCCACAGCTCGTCATACATGAGGCCCAGGACATGAACAGCGCGGATGGAAGGTAGGATGGAGGGTCCACGAATGGCCAGTGGACAGGACCCAAGCCCCGCCGAGCAACGCTGCCGATTCACGCGCGCAAGGCAGTAGCGCACACGAAGAGCTGTCGATTGGCCCGACAGCGGAGGAAAACGGGTTACGCTGTGGCCACGTACGGGGGGTCGGAACTTTCCTGGGGTGGCGTACGAAACTGATGTTTTTACCCCCCCCCCCCCCTGACCCAGCAAGGGCACGCGCTGACACCCAATGTCGATGAACTCACAACTGCACGGTCCAATCCCCCGCCCACTGAAGCGGGCCATGACATCATGGGTATCGCCTGGCCCCTGCACCGCCTGTGTGTGGCCCCATGACTGGATGAGGCAGGGTTAGAAGAACATCAACGAAGCGAAGCGCTTGGTTGTGGATGAGGCAGCAGGGTGCTGGGCTGCTGGCAGAGCACCGTTGTCTGGCCGATTGAGGAGGCTGCGACTGTAACACGCTGCTACTGGTCATGGCGTTTGAACTGGACACGCAGGGGTGGAGGGCCTTTGGGTATGTACGGGGCCAGACACTGAGCAGAAGAGGGGTGGAGGAAAGGGGTGAGCTGCTGAAGAGCTGGTGTCACCTTGGCTCGTCAGGAAGCGCCCAGCCAAGATTCTTCGTATTTAGACGTGAAGAGCATTGAGGCATCCTTCTGGCAATCATTTAGTTGCATGTGGACCGAGCCGGACAAGCACACGAGGAAGCCAACAGCACGTCACCTCCTTCCACCTAATCCAATTGAGTTGCGGGTTGCTAAAGCGTGTCAGACACGCGCAGGCATGCAAACCCCTCGAAAGCATGTGCACAACTCATGCATACCGGTATATGTATATGTGCATTTGAGTATATAGTATCTGTGCCTCCCTCCTTCAAACCACCCTACCTTGTCCCCGCGCTACCTCACATTCTACACATGACCTCCCGACCACTTTGGCGGTCATGGTCCCCACTATGCACAGTGTCGTACACTTTTGAGGCGGCCGCGGATGTCGACGCAGACCCTGCCCTGGGATGCTCTATCCTATCCCTTGAATCAAAGTCACTCAACGGGCATGCTTGGCTTAGGCTTAGCCCTTAGCATGCGGTGACGCCCCAGTGGCACGCCAGGAAGATGGGGGGGGGGCACTGGTCGAGTTCTTGGCGCCGCCCACGCGCGCGGACATGGTAACGTTGGTGCCCTCAGCGCCCGGAATGCCGGTGATGGTAGCCGTAGGGAACTGCGGGCGGCGGAGACGGGCGCAGCGAAGGGATAAGGGTCGGCAAGAAAAAAAGGCAGGAGCGCGAGGCGCCTTGCAAGCAGCGAAGCTTCAGCGCACCACGCGCCTTTAGCTGCAACCTGCGGCGGCGCTGTTGATGCAATAGGCCCAGACCAGAATGCGAAAGCAACATGGTGTTTGCTCTTGCGCACACCCCGCAATGCGGGCCCCTGGCCTCCACCCGCCCACGGCAGGCTCTTACCTGGCCGGGGTTGACGTTGGGGATCTGGTTGTAGCTGGCGTAGAAGTGGGCCTGGTCCACCACGGCGGTGACGTTGGCGTTGTTGCGGATGAGCAGGGAGCAGGAGGCGGACACGAAGGTGGCGTTGACGGCGCGACTGCGTGGGGGGAGGGGGGTGGGGTGGGGTGGGGTGGGGTCGGGTGGGGTGAGGTGGGGTGGGGCTTCACTCCTTGTGGGCGGCTCGGCAAGGATTGGCGCCGCATGGCTGGCAATGCATGCACTGCTGCCGTACTCACACTTGGATGATGACGCCGCCGACGTCCCAGCCCCTGCGAGGGTCGTTCTTGGCGCAGCCGGCGCAGCCGAAGGGGCCGGCGGCGATGGCGGTGGCGGTGGTGGCGGTGGTGAAGGTCGTGCCGGACGCGGGGGTGGTGATGGTGAAGTAGCCGCCCCACCTGCGTGCATGCACCATGGTACACGTTGCCTCAGTATCGTCGGGAAGGGCAGGGTTGCTGGCAAACAATCAGAGAAAGTGCGTATTGTTGGGACACCTGGCCACCGCTCTATGAGACACGGCACCCCACAACACTACTTGGCCAGACCTAGCCCTATCTACTAGCAGTGGTGCGGTTGGACCCAGTAGACCGGTGTGGGAGGGGACTCACTTGACATTGGGGTCGGTGATGATGTTTGAAATCGGGTTCCAGGTGAAGAGGGGGGACGTCTGGGACACGGGTGCGCCCGTGGTGAACTTGAAAGTGGGCACAGTGGTCCCCGGGGGAGCCTCGCCGGTGGTCCCTGCGAGTCAGGGAAGCAGGGGACACGGGATTAGAACACAAGCGGTGGTAGGTGCTATTGAGGGTACCGTACGGAAGCGCCTCAACATGTCTTCCATGCAGCTTGGAGCGCCAAAACGCAGCGAGCGGTGGCACTCACGAGGAGCGGCCCAAATGGTGTCGTTCCCGCAGGCAGGCGGAGATGGAGGAGGCGCCAGGGGCGGAACCGCAAGGTTGGGGGTGACGGGGCCGTTGGGAGGGCTGGGCGGCGGGGGACTAGGAGGCGGGGGAGGCGGGGGTGGGGGAGGGGGGCTAGGAGGAGGGGGGCTGGGCGGCGGAGGCGGAGGAGGGGGGCTGGGCGGCGGAGGCGGAGGAGGGGGCGGAGGAGGGCTCGGGGGAGGAGGGCTAGGAGGCGGGGGGAGGAGGGGGTGGGGGGAGGGGGGCTGGGAGGCGGCGGGCTGGGAGGTGGAGGGGGAGGAGGAGGAGGAGGGGGGCTGGGGGGAGGGGGGCTCGGGGGAGGAGGGGGAGGCGGGGGCGGGGGCGGGCTGGGCGGAGGGGGGCTGGGCGGCGGAGGCGGGGGAGGGGGAGGGGGGGGACTGGGAGGAGGAGGGCTCGGGGGCGGAGGGGGAGGCGGGCTGGGAGGAGGAGGGCTCGGGGGCGGAGGAGGAGGCGGGCTGGGCGGCGGCGCGCAGCCCGTAATGGTCACCGTAAAGTCGCAGACGCTGCCCAAGTCCCCGCAGCCGCCGCCGCCTGCGCAGCAAGTGCCCGCCGGCTCGCAGTCGTTGTTTCCGTCGAGGTTCCCGTCGTGCATCTGGGGACACGGACAGAGAGCGAGAGATCAAACAGGCAGCGCGCGGAGCACACGGACACTGGGGGTCCGGCGGGGGTCAGGGAGGAGGGGCGGCGCTACCGCTGCATGAGCTTTATCTGGCCTGTGGGTGTATCTCAGTTTGACGGTTCGCAGGGACGCAACCACGCACCCCAGCCGACCGAGTTGCTGAGGCTGCTTGTGCGCCCCGCCCCGCCCATCCACTTGCCTGGGCCTCGAAGGTGTAGACGGTGTTCAGGATGTAGTAGCTGACCGTCGACACTTCGTTGCAGGTGTTGCCCGAAGCCTTGCCGGCGGGGCAGGAGCCGGTGTCCAGGCCGCAGGTCCCGGGGGCGAACTCGCGGCAGCAGAACCACCTGGGGGCGGGGGCGGGGGCAGGGACGCGACGGGTGAACAGGGAGTGAGCTGTCTCGAGTCAGACGTTGACGTCACGTGACGGGCGGTGGGCGTAGCGGGCACACATGGCGGTGGCGGATGCATGCTCGTGTCGTAAGTCCCGCCCCCAGGCAGCCCACCTACCCATGGGCCCCGCCAGACGACCCTCCCACTCACGAGACGGTGGACCCCTTGCAGCTGCCCATGTTGACGGTGACATAGTTGTGGGTCGAGTTGTAGTAAGTGCACGTGGCGGTGACGCACGTTGCCAGCCTGCGGGGAGGAGGATAGGAACGTGGCGGGGCGCTCTCGTCAGCTGGGGTCAACGACCGCTGGCCGGTATTAATCCCTCGAATGCCGTATGCGGATCACGGGCAACGGCACTAAGCTGGGCGGGGCCCCACCGCCCCCCACTGGGCGCGCGGGGCCCCGCCGCCCCCCTGCTGGCGGGGGGCCCGCCGCCCCGCCCCCACCCAAATGCGAGACCCTGACTCACTTTGAGCAGTTGAACGAGCACTTCGGCCCGCCCTGCGTCAGCTTACGGCCGGAGTATGCAGGGAAGTCTGCTGCGTCGACGAGCTCGCCCTTTTGCTCATGGAGACCACGGCGAGCCGTCGTCCCGATGGGGGCGCTCGCGAGTGTCGCCACCAGCAAGGCGACGCCAAGCGCTGTTCTGAGCCTTGGCAACATCGTGAAGCGCTCTTGTCGCTTCGCAAAGCTGTTGGCCAAGGCGCCAAAGGAGCACGCACGGCAATGCCCTGTGTAGTGGACGGCAGACGGCCAGACGAACGCAGGTCACTACGTTGTGAAGAGCTGGCGCTCCGCGTCGGCCTTTGTAGTCACCCAGCCGTTCTTCATTCGCCTGCAATCAGCTTGCTGCTGAGCCGTTTACGTTCCGTCGCAACTGTCGCACCCTGCGCTCCCGCTACACCGTGCCACACCTAGTGCACCACGTGCACACTCCGAGTCCGATCACTGTGTGCAACCTGCGCCGTTGACGCAAGCAATGAGCCTTGCTCCATGTGTTGCTCCGACCTCCCACAAGACTGTGGTGGGGCGCACTGAGCTGATCGGTTAATGTCCCGTCGCACTATCTATGTGCCCCCGCAACACCACAGCTACACCGGCCCAACACCCGAACACACCCAGCCAGACCGGGCCATGTCAGGGGGGGGGGCGAGGGCACGAGCTTGGAGAATGCAGGTTGCTGTGAGGGGGGGCCGCCATGCTGCCGCCGCTTGGGGGGCCCCGGGGTGTGCTTTGGCAAGCAGCCATTTTGACGCCGTTCATGGGCAAGCAAGTCCCCAGCGCCTGGATCGGGGTCTGCGGGCTCGAGCTGCGCAAGCGAGTGGATCGTGCTACGCTGAGGGCACCATGCACACCCGCCCCAGTCAGACCGGCGGGAGACAGAGCCCCCGCCCGTCACCCCTGGACATGTGAGCAGTGCAGGAAGCCGACATCCAAACATAAACTCGGACCAGGGGCAGCTGAAGATAGACGGCCCTTAACGGCTTTCATGCGCACAAGGTTTATGGGCGGTGTAGCGCCGGCGCAGACAGTGTGTCAGTGCGGCGTGCCGGGGGTGTGCGTGTGCCCCCAGTGAGGCGCAACTGCAATGCCACGACACCCGGGCCAGCCAAACCAGCGGTAAACGCACAAGCAAGTCGGTGTTGGCCTTACTTGATGAAGCTGGATAAACGACTGAACTGGAGTAGCTATGGGGCATATGTGTAGGGTTGTAGGCCCCTTAGATCGTAGAAACTACGACTACGTATTATACGTAGAATGATACGTAGAATGTAGATGAGGCCTCGCGCGCTTCTACGCCCTATCTAAGCCCTAAGCGGGGGACGGCCGGGGGTTCGGGTTTGTGTTTCGCATGCCGCGCGTCTGTAGGCAAGCAGTTTCGCGCTTGCAAAGCAAACGTTGAAGTCTTAACCTGTTTCAGCTACTTCCACAAACACGAGCAGCACCGAGCAGCCCCCCGCTGGGGGCTACAAGTATCAACCCCCCGCTGAGGCTTGGCCGCAGGCCCGTGTTGCTCCGCTCGGGGCAGGGCTGCGGGAGCCGTGTCGCACGCGCTTGGCTGGCTGTATTTTGTGGAGGCGGCGACGGCGACTGAGGCTGAGGCCGCCAGCTTGTGTTGCCCTGCCCCGAAGTACACCTTGGGGTAGGACAGCACGGTTTGAGGGCGCTTCTGGCTTGTAGTTGTATGGAGTCCCATGCTTCCTGACAACCTTTCTGCACACCAAACAT
Organism: Edaphochlamys debaryana; assembly: GCA_016858145.1. Lineage (NCBI taxonomy): Eukaryota > Viridiplantae > Chlorophyta > Chlorophyceae > Chlamydomonadales > Edaphochlamys > Edaphochlamys debaryana. The sequence continues at coordinate 297,129 of JAEHOE010000148.1, forward strand.
GCTGGACACTTGAACAGACTGTGGTCGTGCCGTCGGCAGAGTTTCAGCTCAAACGCCCACGTGACCGTAGCTCTCCGGAACGTAGTGTAGGAAAAGCGGAGGAGATTACCCCCCGGCACCCACCGTCATCCGTCCGCGCCCAGGCGAAAGTTGCTTTCGCGATTTTTCCCGAGCAGCCCAATGTATTGTGCATGAATAGCCGTTGTAAAATCGAGACTTGACCGTGGGGTCTGCGCGTTTACTCGGCGGTCGGCATTCAATGTACGCGAGTTGCGAAGGGTGGGCAGGAACGAAAGTTATATGGGCGAAAAATACGATTAAGAGTGCAGAAGGCGTCCTCGCAGCGGGGGACGCTTTATACTGGCCGCCGCCGGGATTTGGGAGTCGCTTCTTTCGCCGCGCGATGCACATACATGCGTTGGAGGGGGCAGTGGGAGGCGTGCTCGGCTGAGGCAAGTCGGTGGGGGCCGCGTTTGGAATGCATGGGGCCGTTTCGACGACGACCGGCTCCAGCTTTCGTCGCCCACGTGCACGACGGTCGGACTTGTTGAAATTTTCGGCCCTGTCACCTCTTACCCAGTCCTACAGTCATGCGTTGGGGGGGGGGGCATTGGGAGTCATGTTTGGCGGATCCACGTCGGTGGTGGCCTCGTTTGCATTGCATTGGGCCGTTTCGTCGGTTCGCGTCCCCAGCGTTCGTGCCCTCATAGCACGTCGGTCCGACACTCCAAAGTTGTGTCTCCTTTCCCGTCTTACCCAGTCCCACAGTCTGTCCCTGAGCAGCATCGGGGGGTTACTAGTTTGCGTCGCTCATATGCAGGTCGGTCCAACTTGTTGAAATGGTCGGCCCAGTGACCGCGGTGCCTCTCACCCCCCTCTCACCCAGTCCCACAGTCTGTCCCTGAGCAGCATCGGGGCGGTGGCTGGGGCGCACCAACTTGTTGAAATGGTCGGCCCAGTGACCGACCGGGGGACCGACGGAAGTTGTGTCCCCTTTCCCCTCTTACCCAGTCCCACAGTCATGCGTTGGACAATGAGTCCAACATGGGCGACATGAGTCCTTACAGGGCGTCCTCGCGGCTGCGGACGTTTGTTAGTGGCCACCGACGCGATTTGGGAATGTCCTTCAGTCGCCGCGCGACACACATACATGGGTGCGGGGGGTTTGTGGGAGTCGTGCTTGATTGAGGCACGTCGGTGGTGGCCGCATTTGGAGTGCACGGGGTCGTTTCGACGTGCTGCGTCGCCAGGGTGTGTCGCTCACTTGCACGTCGGTCCGTTGTGTTGAATTCGTCAGCCCCGTCACTTCATACCCAGGCCCACCGTGATGTCTTGGGAGGGGTACTGGGAGTCGGCACGGCGGGTGTGGCCGCTTTGGCAATGCACGGGGCCGTTTTGCCGTGCCTCTTTTTCCGCGGTCGTCGCCCACTTGCATTACCGTCCGACGCGCAAAATATACGGGTCTCCCTTCTCCCTATCCAGCCCCACAGCACCTCCTGAGGTGCATGTATTCAGTCCTATGCGCAGTTTTCGTTCGGGATGTTCTTCGTGTGTGGCGGCTCGGCGACTCGTGGCGCCGACTGTCGTACGTAGGCACGCCCGATTTAAGTTGCCAGTTTGGTGGCTATGCTGTTAATGAATTGATACCCGCGGTTCATATCACCCGAAGCCACGTCAGTTCTCGCGATGCGTTAGACCGCGCCAGAGTGTGTGCAGTGTAGCGATGGCCCTTCGGATGTCTGCGAGGTGAGTGATTGTTGCCCCGGTCTGCACTATCCATCGTTGTTGGTAACTCATCTGTATGCCGTTGTTCAGGTCTGGGAAGGCATGGTGGCTGCTGGCTGCGGATGTCTGCCAGGTTTGTGAAGTGTTGCCTCGCTCTACCACATGCATTGATGTCACTAACGTAAAGGTGCATTATTGTTCAGGTCGGCGAAGGTTCCGCGGTCTGAGACTGCTGATGGAGGATGAGGCTGCTTTCCATCCACCTGGGTCTTCGCGATGCATGAATGTGTTGCAAGAGCGCCGTTCCAGGGTGAGGGTGGTTGTTGTGATTTCTGGGACGCCCGATAGCAACACGGGTCGATTGGCGGCGACTTGGGTGTCACTGCTGCCTGGGCCCGGCCAACACCGCGGTTATTAGGACAAGTCGCTTGAGTTGAGCGCTTAGCGCCAGTCGTCAGGCGTGCTAAGAGGAACGTACAGGTCACGAGAGGCCAAGACGGCGTGAAACAAGCCGCGGGGGAGCGTATTGCAAAGCAACAACAAGCAGGGAGGGAGCGTGTTGCTCTAACCGCATTGGCTGCGTGCCTCGTAACCCAGCCCCGTCCCTCACCGCCGTGCCCCCGGGCGGCTTGGGAGCCCAAGTCGCGATGGGTGCCGAGGGGCCTCGTCCAGCCCCGTCCCTCACCGCCGTGCCCCCCGGGCGGCTTGGGAGCCCAAGTCGCGATGGGTGCCGAGGGGCCTCGTCCAGCCCCGTCCCTCACCGCCGTGCCCCCCGGGCGGCTTGGGAGCCCAAGTCGCGATGGGTGCCGAGGGGCCTCGTCCAGCCCCGTCCCTCACCGCCGTGCCCCCCGGGCGGCTTGGGAGCCCAAGTCGCGATGGTGCCGAGGGGCCTCGTCCAGCCCCGTCCCTCACCCGCCGTGCCCCCCGGGCGGCTTGGGAGCCCAAGTCGCGATGGGTGCCGAGGGGCCTCGTCCAGCCCGTCCCTCACCGCCGTGCCCCCGGGCGGCTTGGGAGCCCAAGTCGCGATGGGTGCCGAGGGGCCTCGTCCAGCCCCGTCCCTCACCGCCGTGCCCCCCGGGCGGCTTGGGAGCCCCAAGTCGCGATGGGTGCCGAGGGGCCTCGTCCAGCCCCGTCCCTCACCGCCGTGCCCCCCGGGCGGCTTGGGAGCCCAAGTCGCGATGGGTGCCGAGGGGCCTCGTCCAGCCCCGTCCCTCACCGCCGTGCTCCCCGGGCGGCTTGGGGAGCCCAAGTCGCGATGGGTGCCGAGGGGCCTCGTCCAGCCCGATCCCTCACCGACCGCCGTGCCCCCGGGCGGCTTGGGAGCCCAAGTCGCGATGGGTGCGAGGGGCCTCGTCCAGCCCCGTCCCTCACCGCCGTGCCCCGGGCGGCTTGGGAGCCCAAGTCGCGATGGGTGCCGAGGGGCCTCGTCCAGCCCCGTCCCTCACCGCCGTGCCCCCCGGGCGGCTGGGGAGCCCAAGTCGCGATGGGTGGCCGAGGGGCCTCGTCAGCCCGTCCCTCACCCGCCGTGCCCCCGGGCGGCTTGGGAGCCCAAGTCGCGATGGGTGCCGAGGGGCCTCGTCCAGCCCCGTCCCTCACCGCCGTGCCCCCCGGGCGGCTTGGGAGCCCAAGTCGCGATGGGTGCCGAGGGGCCTCGTCCAGCCCCGTCCCTCACCGCCGTGCCCCCCGGGCGGCTTGGGAGCCCAAGTCGCGATGGGTGCCGAGGGGGCCTCGTCCAGCCCCGTCCCTCCACCGCCGTGCCCCCCGGGCGGCTTGGGAGCCCAAGTCGCGATGGGTGCCGAGGGGCCCTCGTCCAGCCCCGTCCCTCACCGCCGTGCCCCCCCGGGCGGCTTGGGAGCCCAAGTCGCGATGGGTGCCGAGGGGCCTCGTCCAGCCCCGTCCCTCACCGCCGTGCCCCCCGGGCGGCTTGGGAGCCCAAGTCGCGATGGGTGCCGAGGGGCCTCGTCCAGCCCCGTCCCTCACCGCCGTGCCCCCCCGGGCGGCTTGGGAGCCCAAGTCGCGATGGGTGCCGAGGGGCCTCGTCCAGCCCCGTCCCTCACCGCCGTGCCCCCCGGGCGGCTTGGGAGCCCAAGTCGCGATGGGTGCCGAGGGGCCTCGTCCAGCCCCCGTCCCTCACCGCCGTGCCCCCCGGGCGGCTTGGGAGCCCAAGTCGCGATGGGTGCCGAGGGGCCTCGTCCAGCCCCGTCCCTCACCGCCGTGCCCCCCGGGCGGCTTGGGAGCCCAAGTCGCGATGGGTGCCGAGGGGCCTCGTCCAGCCCGTCCCTCACCGCCGTTGCCCCCGGGCGGCTTGGGAGCCCAAGTCGCGATGGGTGCCGAGGGCCTCGTCCAGCCCCGTCCCTCACCGCCGTGCCCCCCGGGCGGCTTGGGAGCCCAAGTCGCGATGGGTGCCGAGGGGGCCTCGTCCAGCCCCGTCCCTCACCGCCGTGCCCCCCGGGCGGCTTGGGAGCCCCAAGTCGCGATGGGTGCCGAGGGGCCTCGTCCAGCCCCGTCCCTCACCGCCGTGCCCCCCGGGCGGCTTGGGAGCCCAAGTCGCGATGGGTGCCGAGGGGGCCTCGTCCAGCCCCGTCCCTCACCGCCGTGCCCCCCCGGGCGGCTGGGGAGCCCAAGTCGCGATGGGTGCCGAGGGGGCCTCGTCCAGCCCCGTCCCTCACCGCCGTGCCCCCCGGGCGGCTTGGGAGCCCAAGTCGCGATGGGTGCCGAGGGGCGCTCGTCCAGCCCCGTCCCTCACCGCCGTGCCCCCCGGGCGGCTTGGGAGCCCAAGTCGCGATGGGTGCCGAGGGGCCTCGTCCAGCCCCGTCCCTCACCGCCGTGCCCCCCGGGCGGCTTGGGGAGCCCAAGTCGCGATGGGTGCCGAGGGGGCCTCGTCCAGCCCCGTCCCTCACCGCGGTGCCCCCCGGGCGGCTTGGGAGCCCAAGTCGCGATGGGTGCCGAGGGGCCTCGTCCAGCCCCGTCCCTCACCGCGCGGTGCCCCCCGGGCGGCTTGGGAGCCCAAGTCGCGATGGGTGCCGAGGGGGCCTCGTCCAGCCCCGTCCCTCACCGCGGTTGCCCCCGGGCGGCTTGGGAGCCCAAGTCGCGATGGGTGCCGAGGGGCCTCGTCCAGCCCCGTCCCTCACCGCCGTGCCCCCCGGGCGGCTTGGGAGCCCAAGTCGCGATGGGTGCCGAGGGGCCTCGTCCAGCCCCGTCCCTCACCGCCGTGCCCCCCGGCGGCTTGGGAGCCCAAGTCGCGATGGGTGCCGAGGGGCCTCGTCCAGCCCCGTCCCTCACCGCGTGCCCCCCCGGGCGGCTTGGGAGCCCAAGTCGCGATGGGTGCCGAGGGGCCTCTGTCCAGCCCCGTCCCTCACCGCCGTGCCCCCCGGGCGGCTTGGGAGCCAAGTCGCGATGGGTGCCGATGGGGCCTCGTCCAGCCCCGTCCCTCACCGCGGTGCCCCACTGGGCGGGCTTGGGAGCCCAAGTCGCGATGGTGCCGAGGGGCCTCGTCAGCAGTCCCAGTCCCCTCACCGCGGTGCCCCCCGGGCGGCTTGGGAGCCCAAGTCGCGATGGGTGCCGAGGGGGCCCTCGTCCAGCCCAGTCCCTCACCACCGCTGTGCCCCCGGGCGGCTTGGGAGCCCAAGTCGCGATGGGTGCCGAGGGGCCTCGTTCCAGAGCCCAGTCCCTCACCGCGGTGCCCCCCGGGCGGCTTGGAGCCCAAGTCGCGATGGGTGCCGAGGGGGCCTTGGTCAGCCCAGTTGCCCTCACCCGCCGTGCCCCCGGGCGGCTTGGGAGCCCAAGTCGCGATGTGTCCGAGGGGCCCACCCTTCGTCCAGGCCCCGTCCCTCACCGGCCGTGCCCCCCGGCGGCTTGGGAGGCCCAGATCGCGATGGTGCCGAGGGCCTCGTCCAGTCCCCGTCCCTCACCGCTGTGCCCCCACCCGGCGGCTGGGAGTCCAAGTCGCGAATGGTTGCGAGGGCCAAACTCGTCAAACAGAGCCCGTCCCTCACGCGCCGTGCCCCCCGGGCGCTTGGAGCCACGATGGGTGCCGAGGGGCCTCGTCCAGCCCCGTCCCTCACCGCGGTGCCCCGGGCGGCTTGGGGAGCCCAAGTCGCGATGGGTGCCGAGGGGGCCTCGGCCAGCCCCGTCCCTCACACGCCGGGCCCCGGGCGGCTTGGGAGCCCAAGTCGCGATGGGTGCCGAGGGGCCTCGTCCAGCCCCGTCCCTCACCGCCGTGCCCCCGGGCGGCTTGGGAGCCCAAGTCGCGATGGGTGCCGAGGGGCCTCGTCCCGCCCGTCCCTCAACCGCCGTGCCCCCCGGCGGCTTGGGAGCCCAAGTCGCGATGGGTGCCGAGGGGCCTTGTCCAGCCCAGTCCCTCACCGCCGTGCCCCCCGGGCGGCTTGGGAGCCCAAGTCGCGATGGGTGCCGAGGGGCCCTCGTCCAGCCCCGTCCCCTCACCGCCGTGCCCCCCGGCGGCTTGGGAGCCCAAGTCGCGATGGGTGCCGAGAGGGCCCTCGTCCAGCCCCGTCCCTCACCGCTGTGCCCCCGGGCGGCTTGGGAGCCCAAGTCGCGATGGGTGCCGAGGGGGCCTCGTCCCAGCCCGTCCCTCACCGCCGTGCCCCCGGGCGGCTTGGGAGCCCAAGTCGCGATGGGTGCCGAGGGGCCCTCGTCCAGCCCCGTCCCTCACCGCCGTGCCCCCAGGGCGGCTTGGGAGCCCAAGTCGCGATGGTGCCTGAGGGCCTCGTCCAGCCCCGTCCTCACCGCCGTGCCCCCGGGGCGGCTTGGGAGCCCCAAGTGCGATGGGTGCCGAGGGGCCTCGTCCAGCCACGTCCTCACCGCCGTGCCCCCGGCGCTTGGGAGCCCAAGTCGCGATGGGTGCCGAGGCGCGAGGGCCTCGTCCAGCCCAGTCCCTCACCGCCGTGCCCCCCGCGGCTTGGGGAGCCCAAGTCGCGATGGGTGCCGAGGGGCCTCGTCCAGCCCAGTCCCTCACCGCCGTTGCCCCCGAGGGCGGCGTTGGGAGCCCCAAGTCGCGATGGGTGCCGAGGGCCTCGTCAGCCCAGTCCCTCACCGCCGTGCCCCCCGGCGGCTGGGGAGCCCAAGTCGCGATGGGTGCCGGGGGCCTTGTCCAGGACCCAGTCCCCTCAAAGCCTCGCCGTGCACCCCCCCGAGCGGCTTGGGAAGCGCCCAATCGCGAATGGGTGCCGAGGGGGCCTTCGTCCAGCCCAGTCCCTCACCGGCCGTGCCCCCGATCGGCTTGGAGCCCGAGAAGTCGCCGATGGGTGCCAGAGGGCCATCGTCCAGCCCAGTCCCTCACCGGCCGTGCCCCCCCGAGGCGGCTTGGGAGCCCAAGTCGCGATGGGTGCCTGAGGGGCCTCGTCCAGCCTACGTCCCTCACCGTCGTGCCCCCGGGCGGCCTTGGGAGCCCAAGTCGCCGATGGTTGCCGAGGGGCCTTGTCCAGCCCAGTCCCTCACCGCCGTGCCCCCGGGCGGCTTGGGAGCCCCAAGTCGCGATGGGTGCCGAGGGGCCTCGTCCAGCCCAGTCCCTCACCGCCGTGCCCCCGGGCGGCTTGGGAGCCCAAGTCGCGATGGGTGCCGAGGGGCCTCGTCCAGCCCCGTCCCTCACCGCCGTGCCCCCGGGCGGCTTGGGAGCCCAAGTCGCGATGGGGGCCGGAGGGGCCTCGTCCAGCCCAGTCCTCGTCGTGCCCCCGGGCGGCTTGGGAGCCCAAGTCGCGATGGGTGCCGAGGGGCCTTGTCCAGCCCAGTCCCTCACCGCCGTGCCCCCCGGGCGCTTGGGAGCCCAAGTTCGCGATGGGTGCCGAGGGGCCTCGTCCAGCCCAGTCCCCTCACCGCCGTGCCCCCCGGCGGCTTGGGAGCCCAAGTCGCGATGGGGTGCCGAGGGGCCTGTCCAGCCCGTCCCTCACCGCCGTGCCCCCGCGGCGGCTTGGGAGCCCAAGTCGCGATGGGTGCCGAGGGGCCTTGTCCAGCCCAGTCCCTCACCGCCGTGCCCCCGGGCGGCTTGGGAGCCCAAGTCGCGATGGGTGCCGAGGGGCCTCGTCCAGCCCAGTCCTCACCGCCGTGCCCCCCGGGCGGTTGGGAGCCCAAGTCGCGATGGGTGCCGAGGGGCCTCGTCCAGCCCAGTCCCTCACCGCGTGCCCCCGGGCGGCTTGGGAGCCCAAGTCGCGATGGGTGCCGAGGGGCCTCGTCCAGCCCAGTCCTCACCGCCGTGCCCCCCGGGCGGCTTGGGAGCCCAAGTCGCGATGGGTGCCGAGGGGCCTCGTCCAGCCCAGTCCCTCACCGCGGTGCCCCCGGGCGGCTTGGGAGCCCAAGTCGCGATGGGTGCCGAGGGGCCTCGTCCAGCCCAGTCCCTCACCGCGGTGCCCCCCGGCGGCTTGGGAGCCCAAGTCGCGATGGGTGCCGAGGGGCCTCGTCCAGCCCAGTCCCTCACCGCCGTGCCCCCCCGGCTTGGGAGCCCAAGTCGCGATGGGTGCCGAGGGGCCTCGTCCAGCGTCCCTCACCGCCGTGCCCCCCGGCGGCTTGGGAGCCCAAGTCGCGATGGGTGCGAGGGGCCTTGTCCAGCCCAGTCCCTCACCGCCGGTGCCCCCCGGCGGCTTGGGAGCCCAAGTCGCGATGGGTTGCCGAGGGCCTCGTCCAGCCCAGTCCCTCACCGCGGTGGCCCCCGGGCGGCTTGGGAGCCCAAGTCGCGATGGGTGCCGAGGGCCTCGTCCAGCCCAGTCCCCTCACCGCGGTGCCACCCCGGGCGGCTTGGGAGCCCAAGTCGCGATGGGTACGAGGGGCCTTGTCCAGCCCAGTCCTCACCGCGGTTGCCCCCGGGCGGCTTGGGAGCCCAAGTCGCGATGGGTGCCGAGGGGCCTTGTCCAGCCCAGTCCCTCACACGGTGCCACCCGGGCGCTTGGGAGCCAAGTCGCGATGGGTGCCGAGGGGCCTTGTCCAGCCCAGTCCTCACCGCCGTGCCCCCCGGCGGCTTGGGAGCCCAAGTCGCGATGGGTGCGAGGGGCCTTGTCCAGCCCAGTCCCTCACCGCCGTGCCCCCCCGGCGGCTTGGGAGCCCAAGTCGCGATGGGTGCCGAGGGGCCTCGTCCAGCCCAGTCCCTCACCGCCGTGCCCCCCGGCGGCTTGGGAGCCCAAGTCGCGATGGGTGCCGAGGGGCCTCGTCCAGCCCAGTCCCTCACCGCCGTGCCCCCCGCGGCTTGGGAGCCCAAGTCGCGATGGGTGCCGAGGGGCCTCGTCCAGCCCAGTCCCTCACCGCGCGTGCCCCCGGCGGCTTGGGAGCCCAAGTCGCGATGGGTGCCGAGGGGCCTCGTCCAGCCCAGTCCCTCACCGCCGTGCCCCCGGGCGGCTTGGGAGCCCAAGTCGCGATGGGTGCCGAGGGCCTCGTCCAGCCCAGTCCCTCACCGCGTTGCCCCCGGGCGGCTTGGGAGCCCAAGTCGCGATGGGTGCCGAGGGGCCTCGTCCAGCCCAGTCCCTCACCGCGGTGCCCCCCGGGCGGCTTGGGAGCCCAGTCGCGATGGGTGCCGAGGGGCCTCGTCCAGCCCAGTCCCTCACCCGCCGTGCCCCCGGGCGGCTTGGGAGCCCAAGTCGCGATGGGTGCCGAGGGGCCTCGTCCAGCCCAGTCCCTCACCGCGGTGCCCCCCGGCGGCTTGGGAGCCCAAGTCGCGATGGGTGCCGAGGGGCCTCGTCCAGCCCAGTCCCCACCGCCGTGCCCCCGGCGGCTTGGGAGCCCAAGTCGCGATGGGTGCCGAGGGCCTCGTCCAGCCCAGTCCCTCACCGCCGTGCCCCCCCCCCCGGCGGCTTGGGAGCCCAAGTCGCGATGGGTGCCGAGGGGCCTCGTCCAGCCCAGTCCCTCACCCACCGCGGTGCCCCCGGGCGGCTTGGGAGCCCAAGTCGCGATGGGTGCCGAGGGGCCTCGTCCAGCCCAGTCCCTCACCGCGGTGCCCCCGGGCGGCTTGGGCCCAAGTCGCGATGGGTGCCGAGGGGCCTCGTCCAGCCCATTCCCTCACCGCGTCCCCCCGGGCGGCTTGGGAGCCCAGTCGCGATGGGTGCCGAGGGGCCTCGTCCAGCCCAGTCCCTCACCGCGGTGCCCCCCCGGGCGGCTTGGGAGCCCAAGTCGCGATGGGTGCCGAGGGGCCTCGTCCAGCCCGTCCCTCACCGCCGTGCCCCCCGGGCGGCTTGGGAGCCCAAGTCGCGATGGGTGCCGAGGGGCCTCGTCCAGCCCGTCCCCTCACCGCCGTGCCCCCGGGCGGCTTGGGAGCCCAAGTCGCGATGGGTGGCCGAGGGGCCTCGTCCAGCCCAGTCCCTCACCGCCGTGCCCCCGGGCGGCTTGGGAGCCCAAGTCGCGATGGGTGCCGAGGGCC